>OU611808.1:14200000-14612500 GCA_914767695.1 Ptilodon capucinus | reverse complement strand
AACCCAGCGGTCTGACCTCACCGCCTTTTGGGAGACGTCACAGGATCGCTATTAAGCCCACAACTGTGACGTCTCGGCGGCAGACCTGAGATTGGCCTCAGGTCGCAGACTTCAGAAGGGGCAACCCTGTAGTATGGATTGCCCTCCAACCACGGACATTATGGAGAGGGGTCCCCCGACCCCAACCCCTAATTATCTTCCTCCGCTATGGCGGGGGTAGGAGATGCGCATAACGCCTTCTCCTAACTCCCCGACGCGCTCTTCGCATCGGGTCAGCGGAAGCGCTCTCTTCCCTTTCCCTTTCCGCGGTCTCCTTTAGCGTAATCACGTTTTCACTAAAGGTTACCATTGCCTCCCAATTTCCCATATTGTCAAGCATGGCTCTTACCACGCTCCTCAATGTGAGGTCACCCCCAATTACGCTTGTTAGGGCGTGTCTTTGCGGCCCCCAGGCCGCGCACTCCGCCAAGGTATGGACCATCGAGTCCAACGGTGCGTCGCACTCATGGCAGCTAGGATTGGGCTCCCTCCTTGCAATCTGGTGCAGGTACTCACCGAAGCAACCATGCCCGGTAAGCATCTGCACCAGCCTGAAAGTAAGCATACCGCTTTTCCTTTTAACCCACTTTATCAGGTGGGGGCGGATCGCCTCCACCGTCACACGACCATAAACTGAGGACCCCAGCTGCTCATCCCATCTCCTTAACACTTCCTCTTTTGCCCGCCTCCTGGCACGTACCAACATCTCCCAATCCGGTTGCACCCCTCTTGCCCTTTCCCTTGCACGGAATTGATAAACTACCGCCAGTACCTCAGCCTGGAGTTCCCAGGGAGGATCCCCCGCCAGCAGAGTGGCTGCCGTCCAGGAAATTGTACGGTAGCCCCTAATGGCCCTCACCGCGATGATCCGCTGCGGTCTCCTCAAGAGGATCTTATTTGGGGCAGAGAGAGCCTCTGCCCAGATAGGGGCCCCATACAAAGCCATGCTCCGAATGATCCCCATGTACAGCCGCCTACAACTGGATTTGGGTCCCCCCACATTGGGCAACAACCTACCCAAAGCTGCTGCAGCGGCCACTAATTTTGGAGCAAGTTGGGCAAAATGGGCCCCGAACTTCCATCGACCGTCTAGAACTAGGCCCAGATACTTCATCTGGCCCTTCAATTTTACCCTTTCCCCTTGGACGAGAATCTGTGCTCCATGAGGTGGTCCCTTCCGAGGTCCATGGAAAAGAAGGGCCTCCGTCTTTTCGAGCGCCACCTTTAAGCCAAGCTGGTGGATACGTTCCACCACAAGAGACACACCCACAGTAGCTCGCCGCGATACCTCTTCCCAAGTTTTGCCCCGGACTGTGACGAGGGTGTCATCCGCGTAACATAGCACCCTCATCCCAGGGAGAAGCCGTCCACGAAGCAGCCAGTCGAATCCTACGTTCCACAGAGTGGGTCCGAGTACCGAGCCCTGTGGAACTCCACACTCTACCTGTCGATGGCCCACGCTACCATCTCTTCCTTCCCACACAACCCTGCGGTCCCGCAAATACGCCATCAACAGTCTCCTGAGATAGGGTGGCACCTCATGATACTTCAGCGCCTCCCCCAAGGTTTCAAATGGGATACTGTTGAAAGCGTTCCGCACATCCAGCGAGACCGCCAGCAGGACCTCTCCGTTTCCCACCGCCTCTCCAGAAAGAGTTTTGAGTTGGTCCAAAAGTATTTGTCAGAAGTGGGATTCGAACCCACGCCCTCAGAGAGGACCAGAACGCCCTGAACCCGTATGTACGGGCAAGTTGCCTTGAGTCTGGCGCCTTAGACCGCTCGGCCATCCTGACATAACCTAACCTAACCTAACCTAACCTAACCTAACCTAACCTAACCTAACCTAACCTAACCTAACCTAACCTAACCTAACCTAACCTAACCTAACCTAACCTAACCTAACCTAACCTAACCTAACCTAACCTAACCTAACCTAACCTAACCTAACCTAACCTAACCTAACCTAACCTAACCTAACCTAACCTAACCTAACCTAACCTAACCTAACCTAACCTAACCTAACCTAACCTAACCTAACCTAACCTAACCTAACCTAACCTAACCTAACCTAACCTAACCTAACCTAACCTAACCTAACCTAACCTAACCTAACCTAACCTAACCTAACCTAACCTAACCTAACCTAACCTAACCTAACCTAACCTAACCTAACCTAACCTAACCTAACCTAACCTAACCTAACCTAACCTAACCTAACCTAACCTAACCTAACCTAACCTAACCTAACCTAACCTAACCTAACCTAACCTAACCTAACCTAACCTAACCTAACCTAACCTAACCTAACCTAACCTAACCTAACCTAACCTAACCTAACCTAACCTAACCTAACCTAACCTAACCTAACCTAACCTAACCTAACCTAACCTAACCTAACCTAACCTAACCTAACCTAACCTAACCTAACCTAACCTAACCTAACCTAACCTAACCTAACCTAACCTAACCTAACCTAACCTAACCCAGTTGCCTCTGACCTCCCGAGACGAGCGCGCACGTCCAGAGTGTCAATTTCGAGCTCCGCAGAGCCCAAACGCACGAAAAACCTTCGAAAAATCAAAAGTTGTGGTTTTTTATCGCGAATTTACAAGTGTGGCATACCGGAAGAAGCGCCGTGAAAAGACGCTTCCAGTGATACTAAACTCGATTTAGTGAGTGTAACACCTGAAGTACAAAGTGGAAAAAACTGGATTTCAAAACTTCAAACGCGAACGCTGCTGAAACCAGATCGGTGACCTACCCCGTTTTTAACACGGCTGGAAAGGTCTCGCCGTGACCTTTCTTCCAACACCTCGGTCGGATTTTTTGGACCCCCCGCGGCTGAGAAAAAGCCAAAAAAACAACTTTTGGGTGTGGCCAAAATCCGACAAAAGTGGAAAAATTGTGAAAACTAACTTCGTATCCAGCTGCAGGAAGCCTCCAGGACCTCAGTGACGTTTTTAGAAAGACTGTAAGTTCAGTGGTTCCAAAGATAATCGAATGTCAAAATCTCAATTCTTTCAAAAATTCATTTCTCATTTTTTAGATCGGCAACACCTAAATTAAAAATCACTTTTGGATAGAGCCCTCAGCCCCCCACATTTATACCAAATTTTGTAATTTTCGGCCCAGTAGTTTTTAATATATCGAATTTCAAAGTTTTCAAAATTTCGCATCATTCCTTAAAATTCTCCCATTTACAAGTGTCCCCCCCTTTTTTCCAAATTATATTTTATATACCATAGTTATAGTCTATTTAAAACCGGAAAAAGAATTGAGATTTGACATACTTTTAAAAATTATCGTAAAAAACATTTCGAAATTGACTTTTTTGTATGGACCTTAAGAAAAAAGTGTGTGTGTGGGACATAAAGAGGACCCTTTAAAAAACCTAAAAGTGTTTTCAAAAGTGTTCTAACTCTTAAAACCAAGGAGATATAGAACTTTTAAAACAACAAAATCAAGCCACCAACAGCCGCGGCAAGCAATCTATTTTTAGATCATCGCGCGCCACCACGCCTGTACCGACCGAAGGGGTAAGCAGAGCGCAGAGCGTAATCTATTTTAGATTGTTTCTAACCAAGCCACCAACAGCCGCGCGTCATCACGCCTGTACCAGCCGAAGCGATAAGCAGAGCGCAATCTATTTTTAGACTGCGATTGAATTGTGTGATATCACTATTTCCCGTGTCTCTGGAAGTAATTTAACCGACCTCAAAAAAGAGGTGTTCTCATCAAACTATAAATAGACACGGTAACTTTGCCGCACTTCCTCTGTCTTGTCCTTCAAACCGACTTCAAAAATTCATCGCGCATCATCACGCCGGTATTGCCCGAAAGGGTAAGCAGAATCAGTAGGCAATTAAGTTAAATATAAGTTATTGTATATTGTGTATTGTGGGTCGTGATTGTTTCCCGCGCTTATTGTTAGTGGTCGGGGGTATTATATTATATTATATTTATTGGGTGTTGCGATACTCCTCGTGTTGTTGCACGTAATTCTTTTAGTTATTTAATTAATTAAATTATTTTATTACTTTATTTATTTACTTCATTTTATTTACTTGATATTATTTAAATTGTCTTATTTATTTTATTATTATTGATTACCTTATTGACTTATTTACCTTCTCTATTCTACTTTATCTTATTTACTTTAATTTTATTTAATTTAAATTTACTCTAAATTATTTTATTTTATTTATTTATAGTATTTTAATTTATTTATTGATGTTAATTTACTTTATCTATTCTACTTTATCTTATTTACTTTAATTTTATTTAAATTAAATTTACTCTATTTTATTTTACTTTATTTATTTATATTATTTTAAATTATTTATTGATTTTATTTACTTTATCTATTCTACTTCATCTTATTTACTTTGATTTTATTTAAATTAAACTTACTCTATTTTATTTTATTTATATTATTAATTTATTTATTGATTTTATTTACTTTATCTATTCTACTTCATCTTATTTACTTTGATTTTATTTAAATTAAATTCACTCTATTTTATTTTTATTTATATTATTAAATTATTTATTGATTTTATTTACTTTATCTATTCTACTTCATCTTATTTACTTTGATTTTATTTAAATTAAATTTACTCTATTTTATTTTAATTTATTTATTTATATTATTTTAATTTATTTATTGATTTTATTTACTTTATCTATTCTACTTTATCATATTTACTTTAATTTTATTTAAATTAAATTTACTCTATTTTATTTTATGTTATTTATTTATATTATTTTAATTTATTTATTGATTTTATTTACTTTATCTATTCTACTTCATCTTATTTACTTTGATTTTATTTAAATTAAATTCACTCTATTTTATTTTATTTTATTTATATTATTAATTTATTTATTGATTTTATTTACTTTATCTATTCTACTCCATCTTATTTACATTGATTTTATTTAAACTAAATTTACTCTATTTTATTTTAATTTATTTATTTATATTATTTTAATTTATTTATTGATTTTATTTACTTTATCTATTCTACTTTATCATATTTACTTTAATTTTATTTAAATTAAATTTACTCTATTTTATTTTATTTTATTTTATTTATTTATATTATTTTAATTTATTTATTGATTTTATTTACTTTATCTATTCTACTTTATCATATTTACTTTAATTTTATTTAAATTAAATTTATTCTATTTTATTTTATTTATTTATATTATTAATTTATTTATTAATTTTATTTACTTTATCTATTCTACTTCATCTTATTTACTTTGATTTTAATTAAACTAAATTTACCCTATTTTATTTTATTTATATTATTAATTTATTATTGATTTTAATTTGCTTTATCTATTCTACTTTATCTTATTTACTAAAGTAAATTTAAAGTAAATTTACTCAATTTAATTTATTTTATTTATCTTATTTACTTTAATTTAATTATATTCAATTTTATTTTATTTCACTTTATTTTGCATAATAATATAATACCATTATACAATAGCAACTTATATAATAATATACCATCAGATATCGAGACACTCAGCGCGGGTGACATCACAATATTTTCATTTAATATTAGTTAAGCTGTCGGGCACGGGCCGCACCACCATAGAATCCAAAAGGTTCGATATAACTTGGTAACCAACCAAAAGTGTACGCCACCCAGCGGGCGCTGGACGAACTACTGGTGGCGAGTGGCGAGACTGCTTGGTCAGGTGAATAACCGAGGAAACCGAGTACCACCTGTCCAAATAGTTCCAAAAACCGCCACAGGTGACACTACCTGTACGATAGCTTTTATTAAATTATAATAGTTCCGTTTTTCGACACCAGTGGCGCTGCCTGTATGATTAATTTTGAATAAAATTTTAAACATAGTTTTTTGACACAGTTAGCTCCAAGCATAGTTTTGTTATAAATTCCCACTCTTGGACACAGATGGCACCACGTGTATGATTATTTTAAGTCCTGTTTTTTGACATAGGTGGTGTCACGTGGAAAACAACATTATACAAGTTGACTGTTTAAGTACATGACACAGGTGGCAGCACCTGTAGAACAATTATCAGTTTATTGCTGTAATTGCTATACTTTGCTAGTACTTGGACACATTGTGCAAATAGAGCCACACCTTCGACTACTTATTGTTTTTATTTGTGTTCGTTCTTATTTTGTTTTAACTTAAGATACCCATTAGGGTTTCTTGCCAACTAATTTTAGAAAATTATAATAGTGACCCTAGGCAGTGCCTAGATTTATAATTGATTATAACTCCGGCCCTATTGGCCGCAGCAAATAGTGACTTTACTCTACATAGAGCCTAAAATAAATAACTCTCCTGACTTACCTGGGTGACACGCTAATCTTCAACCCCGCTACCGCGAACTTGGAACATAAGAAGTAGAGTTGGTAGAGACGAAAATATTTTTCGAAAAAAGTATTTTCGAGACACTTACTGAATACATACCTGCCATCCCGCTCAGCCCTCCGCTTCTTCTGCCCGCCGACGGTACCTGAAAGAAAAAAAAAGAAAAATAGATTATTGACGCCCAGTTTTAAAATTAATTTTAAATTTTTATAACTCGGCCATAGTTTAAACTAGATAATATTATTTACAAATTTTTACACTTTTTACACTTTTTACACTTTTACACATTTATAAATTACAACTAAATCAAATAAATTAAAACACGATTTACGGTCTTTACATTAATTAACACCGCGAGCACCTCTCTCTCCCCTTAAAATAAAAATGTATGCCGCTCAACGCACCCCGATGAAGAAGACCACCAATCCCAACTCCCCGGATAAGGAGGAAAAGACCGGGCCGGCCCCAGCCTCCACAGTCAGGAGAAGTATAGAGTGGGAGTCCGGGAAAACTGTAACCCAAATAAAAAGGACACCTCCTAGCGCAGTATCAACTGCGGCAATTCCCAAAAAATCCACGAAGACGGTGCTCTCTCAGGAAAGCAGACCTCTGACCGGGAAGCCGCAAAATGATGCCACGGGGAGCCCCCCCCCTCCCCCCAAACTAGTATACCCGACCCTAACCGCAGAAGCTAAGGCATGTCTGAGTAAAGCTAAACACCACCTCGAGAGCTCACGAAATCTAAAGGCCGAAATAAAAGCTGGAGTCACGTCGGCCATTGAAAGGCTTTACCAGTTGGTGAAGGAGGCCGACCAGGGTAAAGGAGGGAAGGAGGATAAGGATCCAAGGGAAGAAACGGGACAAAATGAAGGAATAGGGAAAAAAGGGGAAATAGGAACCGAACCGGACCAAACCGCCTGGCTACGCACTGCAATAGCAGAACAGACCCGGCTTGTAAAAGAAGGGAATGCAATGCTACAACAACTGCAGGCGGACAATAAAGAAGCCAGGAAAGAGCAGGCAGCGCGTGATAGCGAACGACACGGCGACAAGGAAATCCTCAAGGAGATCCAAGTGCTTAGGGAGACCACCCAGGAGATGGGAAAGCAGGTCTCCGCAATGAGGGAGGAAACTCCAACATATGCGGAGGCACTGTCGGTACCCCAAAAGACCTGGACGGAGAAACCGAAGCACTCTGTCATCGTGTCGTCCGATATCACTATGGACTCAAGCGCTGAAGTGATTAATAAAGTTAGGCAAGCACTGGACGCAAGAAATAGTGGCATCCAGATAGAGAGGGTAAGGAAGATCAAGGACAAGAGGGTCATTCTGAGCTGTACCAACAAAGAGGAGATGGCAAAAACAACAGCCCAGCTTAAAAGAAACAGCAACCTGAAAGTGGAAGAGGCCAAAAACAGAAACCCTCTTGTCATAATCAAGGATCTCCTGTCCTACAACACCGACAAGGACATATTGACATCACTAAAAACCCAGAACCCTCGACTGTTGGGGGATTTGTCGGCTGACGACGCAACTGCCACCGTGAAGTACCGGAGAAAGGCACGTAATCCTCACGAGGAACACGTGGTCTTAGAGGTCTCACCGAAGTTGTGGCAGAGGCTTACGTCGGCCGGCAAAATCTTTATCGATGTCCAATATGTGAGGGTACAAGACCAAACGCCGCTCATCCAGTGCTCCAGATGCCTTGCATACGGTCACGGTAAAAAGCTGTGCACGGAGACTGAGGACCTGTGCAACTACTGTGGGGGGCCCCACCTTAAAGCCGAGTGCCCTAGATATGCAGTCGGCGACAAGCCCACATGTAAGAACTGCGTGAGGGAAAAGCGCGACGACACAAGTCATATGGTCCATAGCCAAGACTGCCCAGTACGTAGGAAGTGGGACGCACTGGCACGATCCGCAATAGTGTATTGCTAAGGTGGTCACAGGCGTCTCACAGACGACAACAGCCCCAGCATACATCCTAGCACAGACCAACCTCCAGCGAAAGGAACTGGCCACCAACGAGCTCATGCTGGAAGCCACAAAGCGCAAAATTGCTCTAGCACTAGTCCAGGAACCATATGTGGGCGGCATAAAGGCGATGAAGTCATACGGGGGGGCGAGGATCTTCCAAAACGCGAACCGTGGAGAGGGTACTGTGAAGGCGGCGATAATCGTATTTGATCACGATATCGACGTCATACAGTGCCCAAAATTCACCACCAACAACATCGTCGTGGTGAAGCTACGAACAAGCGTTTGGGAGATGCTCGCCATCTCGTATTACTTTGAGCCCGACCAGCCCATAGGGCCATACCTGGACCAACTAACAGTAGTGCTAAACGAGACCCAACCTAGAAGAGCAATAATAGGAGGAGACGCGAATGCAAAGAGCTCTTGGTGGGGCAGTACCGCCATTGATGACAGAGGAGAGGAGATGCTGGGAATGATCGACGAGCTGGGGCTGCAAATCCTGAATAGCGGGAACAGGCCCACCTTCGACACCATCAGAGGAGGACGAAGATTAACCAGCCACGTGGACGTAACACTATGCACGGAGGACTTACTTGACCTGGTGGAGGACTGGACCGTTGCTGAAGACCTGACGAGCTCGGACCACAATGGCATAATAATTAAAATCAAACTTCAAAAAGGAAAAGGTATGCACATAAAAAGAACCACTAGAATATTTAACACCAAAAAGGCTAATTGGGAACAATTTCATGGTAAATTGGACCAATTAAAAATAGATAACAAAATAAACAAAATAGAAATAGAAAATATAAATAACAAAGTAAATTTAGACAAAACCATAGAAAAATACATAGGAATAATAACTAAAGCGTGTGAAGATGAAATACCCAAAAAGAAGCATACTCAAAAACTTACCTTGCCATGGTGGTCCGAAGAACTCGAAGCGATGAAGCGCGAAGTCGCCACCAGGAAAAGAAGAATCCGATGTGCTGCGCCGTCCCGCAGAGAAGGTGTCGTCGCGCTGTACCTGCAACAGAAAGAAAATTATGAAACAAAAGCCAAAGAAAGCCAAATAGATAGCTGGAAGAAATTCTGCCAAAAGCAGAATAAGGAAGGGGTGTGGGAAGGAATATACAGGGTGATTAAAAACACTACAAAGAGACAGGAGGATTTACCGCTGACAAAGAATGGAAGGGAGGTGGGACAGGAGGAATCCGCGAGAGTGTTGGCAGAAGCCTTCTACCCAGACGACACGGGAGAAGATGATAGCCCAGACCATCGACGGATAAGAGATCTTGCAGACCGGACGAGCGACTGGAACCATGCAGGAACGCATGACCCAGCGTTCACCACGGAGGAACTCAGATCCGCGACGGAGAGCTTTAACCCCAAAAAAGCACCTGGAGTGGACGGCTTTACAGCCGACATCTGCCAGCAAGTTATAAAACACGACATGGAATTACATTTGGCGATCTACAACCAATGCTGGAAGCTCGCACATTTCCCTGTGATGTGGAAGGAGGCGATCGTGGTAGTACTGCGGAAACCTGGAAAGGACGACTACACCACCGCCAAATCCTATAGACCCATCGGACTACTTCCCGTCATGGGGAAAATACTGGAAAAGATGGTAGTCAGAAGACTCCAGTGGCACCTGACGCCCCGACTGAGCCCCCGCCAATACGGCTTCACGCCACAGCGAAGTACAGAGGACTCCCTCTATGACCTAGTGGCACATGTGAGGAGCAAACTTCTAGAGAAGAAGCTCATCACAATAGTGTCACTGGACATAGAGGGAGCCTTTGACAACGCTTGGTGGCCAGCCATCAAGATCAGATTGGCGGAGGAACAATGCCCAAAGCGCCTCCAAGAAGTGATGGCCAGCTACCTAAGCGACCGCAGAGTCAGAGTTAGGTATGCTGGCCACGAGTTCACTAAAGGCACAAACAAGGGGTGTGTCCAGGGCTCCATAGGCGGCCCCATATTATGGAATCTCCTTCTTGATCCGCTACTCACCAGCCTCACTAAAAGAGGAGATTACTGTCAAGCTTTCGCCGACGATGTGGTGCTGGTGTTCTCCGGGGAAACGGCTCTTGAGATCCAAAGACAAGGCAATGCCGCTCTCGAACATGTTCGGGGTTGGGGTGTCATAAATAAGTTGAAGTTTGCGCCACACAAAACGTGCGCAATGGTAGTTACCAGAAAACTTAGGTATGACACACCAATCCTGACCATGGGCGGAGTCGACATTGCAATGTCTAAGGAAATCAAGATCCTGGGGCTCACGATAGACAGCGGGTTGACGTTCAATGCCCATACTGCAAACACTTGCAGGAAGGCATTGAACGTCTACAAGCAGCTATCGAGAGCCGCCAGAGTCAGCTGGGGCCTTCACCCGGAGGTCATCAGAACCATATACACCGCCACAATAGAGCCAATTATGACGTATGCAGCCAGCGTGTGGGCACCTGCCACCAAGAAAGTTTCTGTGCAAAAGCACCTGAACACTGTTCAGAGAGCTTTTGCACAAAAAATTTGTAAGGCATACAGAACGGTTTCGCTGCATGCCGCTCTGGTGCTGGCTGGGATACTACCACTTGACATTCGAATTAGAGAAGCTGCGTCTCTCTACGAAGCCAAGAAGGGGGTACCCCAGCCAGCGCTAGGCGATAGGGAGATTGAGATGCAGCAAGCTTACACCACCCTGCCGCACCCAGCAAAACATATGTGCTTGGAGTTCCTGAGTATCACCAGCCAGGAGGACGTGATAAACCGGGTGGACAGTGCAGTGAGGATCTTTACAGACGGCAGTAAGATAGAAGGAAAAGTTGGAGCCTCTCTATCCTTCTGGAATAGAGAAGCGGAAACCAAATCAGTCAAACTGAAGCTGTCTCCCCACTGCACTGTTTACCAGGCTGAACTTCTCGCCATATGTAGAGCCACAGAAGCGGCAAGGGCAGGAAAGGAATCAAGCTATGCAGTTATTAGCGACTCCAGGTCCGCCCTCGAAACTGTAACAAACAATGCGTCTGTCCACCCACTGGCTGTCGAAAGTCGCGCCAATATCAACAGCGCTAAATTACAGAATAAAAAGATATCCTTATTCTGGATTAAGGCTCATGTCGGAATAGCGGGCAATGAGAGAGCGGACAAACTCGCCAAAGAAGCCGCACTAAATAGTAAAAGGAGACCACACTACGACGGCGTCCCAATTTCATTCGTCAAGCGAGAAATCCGAAAGGACTCGCTTGACGAATGGAATCGGAGATACCAATTAGGTGCAACTGCGGCGACTACAAAAATATTCCTCCCAAATGCCACTAAAGCCTACCCTATCGTTAGGAAACTAATTAGCGACAGTGTGCTCACCCAGGTACTGACAGGACACGGCGGGTTCTCCGAATACTTGCATCGCTTCAAGTGTAAGGAGAGTCCGCTGTGTCCCTGCCAGTCAGGAGAAAAAGAGTCAATAATACATTTAATTTCAAATTGCCCTATGCATATTAAAGCAAGATACAATATAAGCAACGAAATTGATGAAGACATTAAGATCGAAAGTATCGAGTCAATCATGGCAAATGCAGAGAAACGAGAAAAATTCATTAATTACTGCAAAACACTAGCTAGTATAGCAATTAAAAGAAATAAATGATAAAAAATTGAATGCTTTACTTATATATTGCATATATAAAGAAAAGCATAACAAAAAAGGATAACAAAACATAGAGAATAAGATATAGAGTTTAACAAGAAATGAAGAAAAATTGTATGTATAAACTAAGTATAATAAGCTAAGATAAACAAATACCCTAGTTATAAAATAGATATATAGCCACATGTCAAAATATAGATCTAAATAGAATAAGTAAAATAAATGTAAACTTGAAATAAGAAATAAAGTACCACGTAGGGACACAAATAAAGAAATAGACCCCTGCCTATCCCAAAACTAGTTACATAAGGACTCTGATCACGTCAGAGGTTTAGCTCGCGGGCCGGGCCATCAAAGCGCCCGGACAGTAAAAAAAAAAAAAAAAAAAAAAAAAAAACCTAACCTAACCTAACCTAACCTAACCTAACCTAACCTAACCTAACCTAACCTAACCTAACCTAACCTAACCTAACCTAACCTAACCTAACCTAACCTAACCTAACCTAACCTAACCTAACCTAACCTAACCTAACCTAACCTAACCTAACCTAACCTAACCTAACCTAACCTAACCTAACCTAACCTAACCTAACCTAACCTAACCTAACCTAACCTAACCTAACCTAACCTAACCTAACCTAACCTAACCTAACCTAACCTAACCTAACCTAACCTAACCTAACCTAACCTAACCTAACCTAACCTAACCTAACCTAACCTAACCTAACCTAACCTAACCTAACCTAACCTAACCTAACCTAACCTAACCTAACCTAACCTAACCTAACCTAACCTAACCTAACCTAACCTAACCTAACCTAACCTAACCTAACCTAACCTAACCTAACCTAACCTAACCTAACCTAACCTAACCTAACCTAACCTAACCTAACCTAACCTAACCTAACCTAACCTAACCTAACCTAACCTAACCTAACCTAACCTAACCTAACCTAACCTAACCTAACCTAACCTAACCTAACCTAACCTAACCTAACCTAACCTAACCTAACCTAACCTAACCTAACCTAACCTAACCTAACCTAACCTAACCTAACCTAACCTAACCTAACCTAACCTAACCTAACCTAACCTAACCTAACCTAACCTAACCTTTTTTTTTTTTTTTTTAAGTGGTAAAAATGCAATTACGCATCCCCCGCCGACTCGGGGGAGTCGACGGGGGTATGTGGGACTCCCGGCAGAGTGCCGTATACCCACTAAAAACCCACTGTTATACCTCACGGTCGCATTGTGTCGGGGTCACGGGAACGCAAATGCAATCTTCCGCAACCCCGACGCGACTGCGGCCTTTCAGGCCTCCTCGTTTGGGTGCGCCATGTAAAGAGTGGCGCACCAGATCCGGCTATATAGTTCTGTGCCGATACAAAGGGGCACAGCGCTACCTCACGAGCTGTGTTGGGCGATAGGCATCCCCGTGCCTACCGTCCAGAGCTTTTGGAAGGGGAGGAGGTTCAGAACCCTCCTGCAACCCTTGTCGTTAGGAAGGCCCCTTTAGTTAGAGGCCATCTCGACTTCCTCAGGTCTGGCAGTTGAAGCCACTGGTCCGGTTGGCTGCGTCGGCGCTTTGCTCCGCCTTTCGGGGTCACGGGAACGCAAATGCAATCTTCCGCAACCCCGACGCGACTGCGGCCTTTCAGGCCTCCTCGTTTGGGTGCGCCATGTAAAGAGTGGCGCACCAGATCCGGCTATATAGTTCTGTGCCGATACAAAGGGGCACAGCGCTACCTCACGAGCTGTGTTGGGCGATAGGCATCCCCGTGCCTACCGTCCAGAGCTTTTGGAAGGGGAGGAGGTTCAGAACCCTCCTGCAACCCTTGTCGTTAGGAAGGCCCCTTTAGTTAGAGGCCATCTCGACTTCCTCAGGTCAACCTAACCTAACCTAACCTAACCTAACCTAACCTAACCTAACCTAACCTAACCTAACCTAACCTAACCTAACCTAACCTAACCTAACCTAACCTAACCTTTTTTTTTTTTTTTTTTTTTTTTTTTTTTTTATCGTTGGAAAATGCTTTATGCATCTCCCTACTATCCTCGGGGGGGATAGTAGGGAGTATGTGGGACTCACAGCACGAGACCGCATACCCACTAAAAACCAACGTTGCACCTCCACGAGTCACAAGGAGTCGGGGCTATGGGAACGCGAAACGCAATCTTCCACGGCCCCGACGCAACAGCAGCCTTATGCAGGCTTCCTCTAAAATGGCGCTGTGTCGGCGCACCAGACACAGCGCCCCGCCACTGGCCCCTTTTTGAGTGGCAGGCACCCCCGCGCCCGCCGCTCAGGGCCCGCCGGGGAGACTTACGTCTCGACCCAGCCCCTCACGCCAGCCTTCCCACCAGCGAGCCAGCCAGCCGAACCAGGAAGGGGATCCTCTACCTCGCGAGGTTCGACCCAACCCAGAACAGCCAGCCAGCCAACCGGCAGGTCAGCCAGCGCCACCGGCAGTCCGTCGGCCAGCCAACTAGCCAGCCCCCCATTGGGGCTCCAGCCGACCTCAACCCAGCCAGCAGGTCGGCCAGCCATACGACGGACACGCCAGCAGCCCTCGAGTAGGGAGAGGACAATGAAGCCCCCTCCACAGGGTCGCGTCGGCCTGAAAAGGCCATCGCGACCTCTCCTCAGCCAGCTGTCCAGCCTTGCAGCCGAACAGCCGACCCGTCGCCGATCAGCCAGCCAGTTGAGCCAGCCAGCCGGGCAGGAAAGGCTTCGCGGCCCCCCTCTGGGGCTCCACCTCTCCACCTCCCAGCCAGCGGCCCAGCCTGCCAACCGGAGACCCCCACAATGGGCGGCTGATATGCCACCCGGCCTACCATGGCGGGCGGTCCGGTCGAACCACCACCACCAGTCAGCCAGGCAGCCAGCCACCCTAAGGCTCGCAGCCGCCCCCGGCACCTCCACGAAAGAGACCGGGGGCAGCTCTCGCCCACACTGCGCCGCCACGCCGCCCCAGCAACAGCCGGAGCAACGCTCGCGCCCCCCACGTGTCGGACCATTCGCCATCGCCGACAATCACCTCCGCAAAGGAGAACGATTGTCGACGATGCCCAGGGTGCACCGTCTCCCACCCATTGTCACACCAGGGACGTATCCCGGATGTGGCAATGGGCGCGAGCACTCGAGGAGGTTGTCCGACCTGGCACCCCAACCTAACCTAACCTAACCTAACCTAACCTAACCTAACCTAACCTAACCTAACCTAACCTAACCTAACCTAACCTAACCTAACCTTTTTTTTTTTTTTTTTTTTTTTTTTTTAACGTGGGAAAATGCATTACGCATCCCCCGCCGACTCGGGGGAGTCGACGAGGGTATGTGGGACTCCCCGGCATATTGCCGGTATACCCACTAAAAAACCACGGTGTTCGACACGGTCGCATGTGCTGGGGACACGGGAACGCGAAGTCGCAATCTTCCGCGAACCCCAGCGCGACTGCGGCCTTTTCAGGCCTCCTCTCGGGGGGGAGATTAGTGTCTCAACCCCTCCGGCTTGTCGGTGCTATGCTGGAACACTTCAGCATAGCACCACCTCACGAGTCCTGTGCAGGGCGACAGACACCCCCGTGCCTGTCGCCAGGACCCTTGTTAGGGAGGCAGGTTTCGTGCAAACCCCGTCCTCCTGCGCCCAGGTCTTCGGCGGCGGATCGCTAGGGTTGCGTTGGCTTCCCTATCCCTCTCCGCCGCTTCTTTCCTTGACACAACGTCTTCGCAGAATGCATTGAAGGCACTCCACGACTCCTCGCTGTCGACCATGGCGCGAACGACGGCCGGCAGCGAGAGATCGCGCCCCACTTTAGCGCACAACTCCCTGCGCTGTTCTGCCCATGCTGGGCACTCTTCCAACACGTGTTGGGCCGTCTCCTCGGCGCATCCGTCGCAGTGGTGGCACTCTGCGGTTGGTTCCCTCCCCGCCACACGGCACAGATACCTCCCGAAACAGCCATGTCCCGAGAGAATCTGCGTCGCCCGGTAGGTGAGGACGCCGTGTCGTCTATCCAGCCACCCGTGCAGGACCGGACGGATGGCCTCTATGGTTCTGAGGCCAGAGCTTGGTTGCTCCAGCCTTTCTTCCCAAATCGTGAGCGCGCTTTGGCGCAGCTCTCTTTTTTGCCCCCTTATCTCTTCCGGAGCTGGCATGTGCCCCCGAACTATCGCCTCCTCACGCCAGACGTGCAGTGACGCGAGGATATTGGCATCCAGGTCCCAGGGCAGTGCACTTGCCAGCACGCACCCCGCTTCACTAGAGATTGTACGATAACCCCGAATGGCCCGTATGGCCAACACCCGTTGCGGTTTACGCAGTAGCGCGACACTCCGGCGATTCAGGGTGTCGGCCCACACGGGGGCTCCGTACAGAGCCATCGATCTAATGACTGCCGCATACAAGCGACGGCAGGAGTCATTTGGGCCCCCGATGTTTGGGAGCAACCTCCCGAGGGCTGCCGCAGCCCTCGTCAACCTGGGGCCGAGTCGCTCAAAGTGAGCCTCAAAGTCCCAGCGGCGGTCCAACTCTAGTCCGAGATACCTCACTGTCGACTGAATGACGACGCGGACTCCGCTAACAATGATGTGCGCATCAGGTGGTGGCGCATTACGAGGCCCGTAGAAACAGAGGGCCTCAGATTTCGTTAGGGCTACCTCTAGGCCGAGACGCCGGATACGTCCCACGACGTGGGCAACCCCAGCTGTGGCCAGAATGGCAGCTCGCCGAAAATTTGGTCCACGGGCTGTCACGAGGGTGTCGTCCGCGTAGCATGTGACGTCGACACCCCGGAGATTAGCGCCCCGCAGAACCCAGTCGTAACCTATATTCCACAAGAGCGGCCCTAAAACCGACCCCTGTGGAATTCCGCAAGTCATATTGAAAGCCCCTTGCCCATTTTGGCAGGGGTACGTCACCATTCTGTTTGACAGGTAGTCCCGTATTACGCGACGTAGGTAGATTGGCACCCCATGGAAACGGAGTGCCTCCCTAATGCAAGCCCAGGGCAAGGTGTTAAACGCATTTGCGATGTCCAGTGACACCGCCAAGACGACCTCGCCCCGGGAGACAGCTTCCTGCGCCAAGGACTTAACTCGCCTTATCGCATGGATAGTTGACCTACCCCTGCGGAAGCCAAATTGGGAGTTTGCTAGATCCGGCCCGACACTCTCCAGATGCTCGACGATGCGACCGGCGACGACCCTCTCGAATAGCTTGCCCACATCGTCAAGCAACACAATCGGGCGGTAGGCGGACGGAGAGTCCGCGGGGCGCCCTTCCTTACGGAGGAGGACGAGTCTACCTGTCTTCCACCTCTGTGGAATTATGGCCTGAGCCAGACAGGCAGTAAACATCGCCCTCAACCTCGGCTCCAGGACTTCCAGGGCCAGAACCCATACTCGTCCAGGGATCCCATCGGGACCCGGGGCCGTATTCCTGGATTTCATCCTGGAGATGGCCGCTCCCAGTTCCTCTCGGGTCAATTCCGGTATTTCGCCATTTTGGGCGACGTCAGCCACGGTAGGTGGAGTCATGGCGGGCGGCACATGTTCTTCCCTTTGGGGGAACAACGCCGCAACGATGGACGTCACCATATTAGGCTGGAGACTTTGCGTAAGCGGGGGCGCCCATGGACGGAGCCTGTTCATGACCATCTTATATGGTCGCCCCCACGGATCACGATCTAGCGTAGCCAAAAACTCTTCTCTGGATAGGGCGATGGCTTTGGCGATCTCCACCTGCAGTGTGATCTTAGCCCGCCTGTAGACGTCATACAGAGCGGCTTCCCGGGCTTCATTCCGGCGCCGCCTTCTTCGACTTCGGGTGAACTGGCGTCTCGCCGCGACACACGCCCTGCGCATCCGCGCGAGTTCAGCGGTCCACCAGTACACCCGACGTTTAGGAGGAGGTTTCCGGGAGCGGGACATTGACGCATCGCACACCTGCGTCATAGCATCTCCGAACCACTCAGCTTCTTCCTCGACCTCTAGGTTAGCAGATGCGGGCACCCAAGACTGTACAATCGCGGCCTCCTTCAGTAATTCCCTGTCGAGGGTCCTGAGTTGCCAGCGTGGGCCGTCCTCTCTCGCACCTCGGCTTGAACCAGCAGGGGCATCTGGGAGGGCGGAGACGTCATACCGAATATATCGGTGGTCCGATAGTGTCTCCTCACCCTCTACCACCTTCCATCCCCGGACACGGCGCGCTAGGGCAGGGCTTGCGAACGTTATGTCCACAATAGACCCGCCCTGCAGCCGCACGCACGTGTCGACCGATCCTCGATTGAGGACAACCAACCCGACCTCGACAAGCCACTCTTCCAGTGCCACACCACGCACATCTGACACAGGACAGCCCCACGCCGTGGACTTGGCGTTTAGGTCACCAGCAACCATCACAGGGTAGGGGCGTAACCGCCGGACCACTGCACCCAGCCGGTCTAGGTAACCCTCAAATTCTGCCAAGGTTCTGTTGGGGGAGAAGTAGACGCCAATTACCACCGTATCCCCCAACAGTGCCGCCACAAAGCCTGGCCCACTCCTTACGTTACTGAGAGGAGGGCAATATGCGGCGGTACTGCGGACTAGCGCGACGGACCCGGATTGGTCACCAGCCCAATTCCCTCCAGGGGGGACATAATAGGGCTCCGCAACCACAGCCACCTGAATCGACCACTGCGCCATGCTCTGGAATAGTAGGTCCTGAGCTCTGGCGCAGTGGTTGATGTTCGCCTGAAGAATTTTCATGGTGGCCATTTATATTAGATGGCCATCGCGTTTCCCTCCTCCCCAGCGTCAGTCGTCACTGGGTGGGACAGCTGCTTCTGGGCCATAGCCCCAGCAGTACCCTTTCTCCTCCCGCCCCTTACTGGCTTCGCTGAGCCACAAGCTTTGCTCCCCAGCTTGTGCCCAGTGGGCTTACTCGACGCCGCGCACACCAAACAGTATGGCGCAGCGGAGCATTCAGCAGACTTGTGGCCCAGCTGCCCACACCGAAAGCAGGCGCTGCCACGATCGGCCTCAGCGGAACATTGCTCGCGCACATGTCCCACCTCCAGGCACCTATAACAACGGACCGGGCGAGGCTCCAGCAGCGTCTTGCTCACCGAGGACCAACCAATTAGGAGACGGTCAGCCGCCATAACCTTTTTAGCCGCTGCAACAGGGCAGCTCACAAGAACGGTGCCCATGCCGGATTGATTCCGGCGGATCTCCCCTACCTTGATGGAGGCTTTTGGGCATCCTCCGAAACGACTGACGGCCTCGGCGACCTCATCCTCTCCAACCGAATCGTCCAGTCCGGAGATACGCAGGTCAGCGCATTTTTCAGGCCTGGTGATCTGGACGTGCTCCATGTTGAGAACCTCGCGAAGCTTCTCGGCCAACAAGTTGGCCTTGTCGCCACTCGAGGTCCCCGGAAGCTCTAAGATACGAGCTCCCGTCGCAGCCTGTTTAAATCTGAGGGCCTCAATACCCAGGCTTTCCAGATTAACCGATCTCTTAGCCTCAGTGAGGATAGTGGCGTAAGAGATTCCTTTCTCCTGCGCCCCCGGCTGCAGCTTAATGACGATAGCCGAAGAGCGAGGAGCACGCAGTCTCGGCTTCTTCTGACGCTGACGTCCTTCCTTCACGGTCTTGGCGAGCGGGACAGAACTTGGACTAGGCTTGTTCTTACGTCGGGTCACCGTTGTCCAGCCCTCCATTGCTGGTGGACCCACTGATGTAGGTGGGGCTCGGTTCGCCTCCAGAGCAGGCTGGATCTGT
The DNA here is from genome assembly GCA_914767695.1 of Ptilodon capucinus. Classification (NCBI taxonomy): domain Eukaryota; kingdom Metazoa; phylum Arthropoda; class Insecta; order Lepidoptera; family Notodontidae; genus Ptilodon; species Ptilodon capucinus. The sequence continues at coordinate 14,592,693 of OU611808.1, read as the reverse complement.
GTAGCCTGCTTCCTCTTCTTTTTCTTCGTCTTCTTCCCTTTCTTGCCTTCCCGAGGTACGGTAGGAGGGGAAGGCCCGGGCTCCGGTATGGGGTCGCAGACAGCAGGTGCAACCGCTTTGGGAGCCGAACTCTCCGTTGCCCGCGAAGCTACCTTTGGGGCAGCTTTGGGTGCTCTGGAACTCAAGATGGACTGAGTTCCAGGATCAGAAGCCAATGGTGGACGCAGCCGTTTCTCAGGCAAGAGTCTGTCTTCCAGAGCTTCGAAGCGGGCGTTAACCATCGTCCCCACCGCGTCTATGATGGTGCGCTGGAGCACTTCCGGCTCAAACAGCGTTCCAGAGACAGGTGGGGCCCTGGCTTCTTCCGCCTCTTCATTCCGCCGCATCTCAGCCCGCAGAGCTGCGATCTCATTGCGGAGCTCGGCCACATCTGCTCTGAGGCGGGTATTGTCGGCAGATAGTTTCCGCGTCTCATCAGAAACTGATGATTTGCTGAGAGCCTCAACCGAATCCTTTATAATTGAGGCCGCATCCTTAAGGGCCCTTACGAAGGTGCCCTTAAGGTTGCCAGACTTGGTGGCCACGTTGGTTATTAAACTCACTTGTTCGAGAACTTGTTCCGTCAAGATCCGAGCTGAGGGGCCCTCATCCGTGGATGTCACTGAGGGGCACCTCTGCCTCATCTCATACACCCTTCTCGCAGCTTCTGCCACCTCCTTCTCAGCTTGGAGTTCCATGGCCTCCCTTTCCTGCGCGATCAGTTCGGCTTTGGCTTTCGCCAACCCGACATATTCCCCTGTTGTGGGTGGCCTGCCTCTGCCACGGGGAACACCGGTTTGGGCCTTTGAGCCCTCCGGTTGCTTGAGGAATCGTCCGAGTTTGTCTCGGCCTAGTTCTGGGGAAGAACGGCCACGGCCGCTCCTTCCAGCCGGCACCTTAAGCGCCGGGCAGTCCTCTTCACCCGAGCTGTTCGCGCTCAGGTCATTGTCCGTTCCGGATCGCGCTCGTTTACGGTAGAACTTAGAGCTCGCCCCGTAAACTGCCCGGTCTTGTGGCCTGCTGGAGACGGAGACGTCGTCACAGTCTGACATGTCCACGTCCAGGTCCCTTGTCCTATCCATGCTAGCGGCGCGCCGCTCCGTCAAATTATTTGCAGACGCGGACCTCTCCAGGTCTCCGCGCCGTGCGCCAGTCATCATTTTTTCCACATCAAAAAGCGTTTCCCGTCCATTTTTCTTGCCATTGTCAATCGTGTTTAGCGAATCCGTCGAAAGTGTGATTTTCAAAAATTTTTCCATTTTGTTCCCACGAGTAGTTTGGGTAAGGTGGTCCACCGGGTCTCCCTCCCCCGGTAATCCTTCATACGCCTGGGGGTCGGAAAGTACCCAGGGTTTGGTCGCTGTGAGCTGGTTTCACGATCCAGCCGCTCTTTCAAGCCCCCGTCGTCACGAACCGCAACGACGGGCTCCTCGGATTTTTATTGAGGTTTACTCCTCTCGGTCCGGCCGGTGAAGGCAGGACCCCCGGTTCCACTGTAGGCCGCGAGACATGTCCACGACACCTACAGCGAATAACGGGATCGCCCGGTGGCGGCAAGCCGCGTGCACTTGGCAAACACACCGCGCGAATCACACTGCCTCCTCTCGGCGGCTTCCTTTCATACCTTTCACGCATTCGCGGTTCATCCATCACCTTTGGCAAGACCTTACAAACTAAAACCCCACCTACCCCCAACCCCTTACCCCCAGAACCCCATTACCCCCCCCCACCCCGTGTCGGACCATTCGCCATCGCCGACAATCAAACCCCCGCAAAGGAGAATGATTGTCGACGATGCCCAGGGTGCACCGTCCCGCACCCATTGTCACACCATAAACGGATGTGGCAATGGGTGCGAGCACTCGAGGAGGTTGTCCGACCTGGCACCCCAACCTAACCTAACCTAACCTAACCTAACCTAACCTAACCTAACCTAACCTAACCTAACCTAACCTAACCTAACCTAACCTAACCTAACCTTTTTTTTTTTTTTTTTTATCGTTGGAAAATGCTTTATGCATCTCCCTACTATCCTCGGGGGGGATAGTAGGGAGTATGTGGGACTCACAGCACGAGACCGCATACCCACTAAAAACCAACGTTGCACCTCCACAGTCACAAGGAGTCGGGGCTATGGGAACGCGAAACGCAATCTTCCACGGCCCCGACGCAACAGCAGCCTTATGCAGGCTTCCTCTAAAATGGCGCTGTGTCGGCGCACCAGACACAGCGCCCCGCCACTGGCCCCTTTTTGAGTGGCAGGCACCCCCGCGCCCGCCGCCCAGGGCCTGCCAGGGAGACTTACGTCTCGACCCAGCCCCTCACGCCAGCCTTCCCACCGGCAAGCTAGCCAACCGAACCAGGAAGGGGATCCTCTACCTCGCGAGGTTCGACCCAACCCAGAACAGCCAGCCAGCCAACCGGCAGGTCAGCCAGCGCCACCGGCAGTCCGTCGGCCAGCCAACTAGCCAGCCCCCCATTGGGGCTCCAGCCGACCTCAACCCAGCCAGCAGGTCGGCCAGCCAAACGACGGACACGCTAGCAGCCCTCGAGTAGGGAGAGGACAATGAAGCCCCCTCCACAGGGTCGCGTCGGCCTAAAGGCCATCGCGACCTCTCCTCAGCCAGCTGTCCAGCCTTGCAGCCAAACAGCCGACCCGTCGCCGATCAGCCAGCCAGTTGAGCCAGCCAGCCGGGCAGGAAAGGCTTCGCGGCCCCCCTCTGGGGCTCCACCTCTCCACCTCCCAGCCAGCGGCCCAGCCTGCCAACCGGAGACCCCCACAATGGGCGGCTGATATGCCACCCGGCCTACCATGGCGGGCAGTCCGGTCGAACCACCACCACCAGTCAGCCAGGCAGCCAGCCACCCTAAGGCTCGCAGCCGCTCCCAGCACCTCCACGAAAGAGACCGGGGGCAGCTCTCGCCCACAATGCGCCGCCACGCCGCCCCAGCAACAGCCGGAGCAACGCTCGCGCCCCCCACGTGTCGGACCATTCGCCATCGCCGACAATCACCTCCGCAAAGGAGAACGATTGTCGACGATGCCCAGGGTGCACCGTCTCCCACCCATTGTCACACCAGGGACGTATCCCGGATGTGGCAATGGGCGCGAGCACTCGAGGAGGTTGTCCGACCTGGCACCCCAACCTAACCTAACCTAACCTAACCTAACCTAACCTAACCTAACCTAACCTAACCTAACCTAACCTAACCTAACCTAACCTAACCTAACCTAACCTTTTTTTTTTTTTTTTTTTTTTTTTTTATCGTTGGAAAATGCTTTATGCATCTCCCTACTATCCTCGGGGGGGATAGTAGGGAGTATGTGGGACTCACAGCACGAGACCGCATACCCACTAAAAACCAACGTTGCACCTCCACGAGTCACAAGGAGTCGGGGCTATGGGAACGCGAAACGCAATCTTCCACGGCCCCGACGCAACAGCAGCCTTATGCAGGCTTCCTCCAAAAATGGCGCTGTGTCGGCGCACCAGACACAGCGCCCCGCCACTGGCCCCTTTTTGAGTGGCAGGCACCCCCGCACCCGCCGCTCAGGGCCCGCCGGGGAGACTTACGTCTCGACCCAGCCCCTCACGCCAGCCTTCCCACCAGCGAGCCAGCCAGCCGAACCAGGAAGGGGATCCTCTACCTCGCGAGGTTCGACCCAACCCAGAACAGCCAGCCAACCAACCGGCAGGTCAGCCAGCGCCACCGGCAGTCCGTCAGCCAGCCGACTAGCCAGCCCCCCAATGGGGCTCCAGCCGTCCACAACCCAGCCAGCAGGTCGGCCAGCCAAACGACGGACACGCCAACAGCCCCCGAGTAGGGAGAGGACAATGAAGCCCCCTCCACAGGGTCGCGTCGGCCTAAAGGCCATCGCGACCTCTCCTCAGCCAGCTGTCCAGCCTTGCAGCCGAACAGCCGACCCGTCGCCGATCAGCCAGCCAGTTGAGCCAGCCAGCCGGGCAGGAAAGGCTTCGCGGCCCCCCTCTGGGGCTCCACCTCTCCACCTCCCAGCCAGCGGCCCAGCCTGCCAACCGGAGACCCCCACAATGGGCGGCTGATATGCCACCCGGCCTACCATGGCGGGCGGTCCGGTCGAACCACCACCACCAGTCAGCCAGGCAGCCAGCCACCCTAAGGCTCGCAGCCGCCCCCGGCACCTCCACGAAAGAGACCGGGGGCAGCTCTCGCCCACACTGCGCCGCCACGCCGCCCCAGCAACAGCCGGAGCAACGCTCGCGCCCCCCACGTGTCGGACCATTCGCCATCGCCGACAATCACCTCCGCAAAGGAGAACGATTGTCGACGATGCCCAGGGTGCACCGTCTCCCACCCATTGTCACACCAGGGACGTATCCCGGATGTGGCAATGGGCGCGAGCACTCGAGGAGGTTGTCCGACCTGGCACCCCAACCTAACCTAACCTAACCTAACCTAACCTTTTTTTTTTTTTTTTTTTTTTTAAGTGGGAAAATGCAATTACGCATCCCCCGCCAACTCGGGGGAGTCGACGGGGGTATGTGGGACTCCCGGCAGAGTGCCGTATACCCACTAAAAACCCACTATATACCACACAGGTCGCAAAGTGTCGGGGTCGCGGGAACGCATTAAGCAATCTTCCGTAACCCCGACGCGACAGCGGCCTTTTCAGGCCTCCGCGTTTGGGGCGCCATGTAAAAAGTGGCGCACCCGATCCAGCCGTTTGGTGCTGTGCCGGTAAAGCGAGCACAGCACCACCTCTCGAGCCCCTTAATGGGCGACAGGCACCCCCGTGCCTGCCGGCTCAAGGCATTTGTTTGGGGAGGAGGCTTCACCGTTCATCAGCTGTCCTCCTACGACCCAAGTCCTGCGATGGCCATGATGTTAGGTGGCCATCTGTTCGTCTGCCCCTGGGTTGTTGGTCCCAAGGCGGGCTGGCTGCGACGGGGCCTTAGCTCCAGCCGCACCCCTCCTTTGCCGCTGTGTCTTGGCCGCCTTTGGGGCGGCGCAGGCCTTACTTCCGAGCCTGTGGTCGGCGGGCTTGCTCAACGCGGCGCATACCAAACAGTACGGCGCCGCGGAGCAGTCTTTGGACTTATGTCCCAACTGGCCGCACCGGAAACAGGTGCTCCCTCTGTCGTCCGCTGCGGTGCATCGCTCTCGGACGTGTCCCGCCTCGAGGCATCTGTAGCACCGCAGCTGACGCGGCTGCAGCAGTTCGACCCTGACCTCAGACCACCCTATAAGAAAGGGGTCAGCCTTGGCCACCCTGCTCGCAGCCGCTACTGGACAGCTGATTAAGGCTGTCCCAACGCCGGACTTCAATCGGCGGATTTCGCCAACCTTTATTGAGGCCCCGGGGCACTCACCTACTCTCGCAATCACTGCGGTAACCTCCCCTTGTGTGACGGAATCATCCAGACCAGAGATGCGCAAATCTGCGCATTTCTCCGGCCTGGAGACTACAACGTCTGCCTCCTCGAGGACCTCCCGCAGCTTCGCCGCCAATGAATTGGCTTGCTCGCTGCTATCAGCCCCGGGAACCTCCAAGATTCGGGCTCCCGTCATCGCCTGCCTGTATTTCAGGGACTGTATTCCCAGACTGGCCAGGTCTATAGAGCCCCTGGCTTTCAGCAGCAAGTCGGCGTATGTGACCCCCTTGGTCGTTGCGGCCGGCTGCAGTTTTAACACCACAGCAGACGACCGGGGGGCTCGCAACTTTGGTCTCTTCTTTTTCGGCTTGGCGGTTGGAGCCGGAGTTGGGGCTGTGGCAGACCTCGCGTTACGCCGAGACACGACTGTCCACTCCTCACCGCCGGGCGCACCAGATGGTGGTGGTGCGCCACTGCTCCCTTCATGCGCAGTCTTAGCCGTAGCAGCCCGCGCCTTCTTTCTTTTCGCCTTGCTCTTGGCCTTCTTGCCCCCATGGGGAACAGAAGGCGGGGGAAGAACAGGCTCTTCCAACGCTTCCGGCGGGGCCTCCACCACAGGAGGGGCCGCTGGAGCAGCCTCTGTGGCCACCTTCGACACAGGCCGAGGAGCAGCAGCCACACTGGCAAAATCCGCTGCGAGGGGAGGCCGAAGGTGCGGTTCCGGCAGGAGTCTGTCCTCCAGCGCTATGAACCTGCGGTCCACCAACCTCTCCACCGCCCCAATTATCGAGCGCTTCCACGACTCGGGCTCAAACGGAGCACTTGGAGGCGGTGGGGCACTCGTCACGTCCGGGATTTTCTTGTTCCGCAGCAAATCAGCCCGCAATGAGGCCACTTCGCCGCGGAGCTCGTCAACTTCCGCCTTAAGGCGGGCATTGTTCGACACCAGTTTTTTGGTCTCAGCCGATGATGACGTTCTGCTGAGACCCTCAACAGCTTTTTCAATTGCCGTGGCCGCGTCCTTAAGGGCCCTTACGAAAGTTCCCTTAAGGTTCGAGGATTTGGCGGCCACTTGGTTGATAAGGGTCAGCTGACGGAGCGCCTCCTCCTTTAGTACAGCTGCCGGAGGGTCATCTTCTGAGGGCTCAGGAAGGCGTTCCGGCCGCAAGTTGTAAACTCTACGAGCCTCCTCCACCACCTCCTTTTCAGCCTGGAGCTCCATGGCCTCCCGCTCCTTGGCTATTAGGTCCGCTTTGGCCTTGGCCAAGCCGACGTACTCCCCGGTCGTCGGCGGCCTTCCCCTGCCGCGGGGTTCTTTGGGGTCGGTGGGGTTAGTGGGAGAGGGCACCCTTCCCTCATCCTTTGACCCTGCGACCGAGACCGAACCCGTTACCGAAGCCGGCCGCTTCGAGAAGCGGCCGAACTCATCCCTCTCTGAGGCCGAAGATTTTTTAGTCCCCTTAACTTTCACCTTTGGCGCCGGATGCTCCTCGTCGCTCGTCTGCCGATCCTGGCTCGAGTCGACATCCGACTTGCGAGAGTCGCGAGAGCGCTTCCGGTAACTCTCCCTATCGACATACACTTTAGGGTAGTCGTCCTCAGGCAGCTTAGGTAGCCTGTCTCGTCTGGCGTTGTTGTCGCCAGGCACCAGCGACTCCAACTCCAGCCTCTTCCTCTCTCTCCTAGCGGCGCGCCGCTCCTCCTTATCTCGTAAGGCCTGGGACATGTCCAGGTCCGCGTCACAGCCATACAGCTCGTCCATCCTCTTTTCGCTATGCAAATCCGTTCCAGTGTGCTTGCCAGGGTCATTCGTTTTATGCTTGTCCGTCCTTATTTTTAATGTAAAAGATTTATCCATTTGATTCCCACGAGTAAGTTGGGTGTAAATCGTCCGCCGGGTCTCCCTCCCCCGGTAACCCTATTTACGCCTGGAGGTCGGGATGTTTCCAGGGTTGGCCACTAAAGGCTGGTTTGTCGGCCCAGCCGCTCTTTCGAGCCCCTGACGTCACGAACCGCAACGCCAGATGTTCACGGATTTTTTAGAGAGGTTGACTCCTCGCAGCCCTGCCGGTTAAGGCAGGACCCCCGGCTCCACTGTAGGTCGCGAGACATGTCCACGACACCTACAGCAGTCTTACGGGATCGCCCGGTGGCGGCAAGCCGCGTGCGCCTGGCAGACACACCGCGCGAATCACCAACCTAACCTAACCTAACCTAACCTAACCTAACCTAACCTAACCTAACCTAACCTAACCTAACCTAACCTTTTTTTTTTTTTTTTTTTTTTTTTTACGTGTGAAAATCCTTTATGGATCTCCCTCCGACCCGGGGGAGTCGAAGGGAGTATGCCAGAGTCACGGCAGAGTGCCGCATACTGGCTAAAAACACACGGTGTACGTCTCGGTCGCATAGTGCCGGGGACATGGGAAACGCGAAGACCGCAAACTACCACGAACCCCGACGCGACTGCGGCTTGTGTAAGCCTCCGCTCTGAGTGTGCCTTAAAGATGGTGGCACACCCGGTCCGGCTACGAATGGCGCTGTGTCTACACGGGACACAGCGCCACCTCACGAGCCCCTTGAAAGAACGACGAACACCCCCGTGTCCGCCGCCTCAGGGCTCTGTGGAGGGGAGGAGGCTTTATCGTCCTCCTACAACCCATATCCTGTGATGGCCACGTTATTGTGTGGCCATCGGAGAGTCATTGGCCGTTCCGGCCGAAGATTGGGCTGGCCGCGACTGAGAAGTCGCGCCTCCCACTCCTCTCCTTCGCCTTTGCGACGAGACGCAGGACTTGCCGCCAAGCATATGACTGGCAGGCCTGCTCGACGCCGCGCATACAATACAGTACGGCGCGGCGGAGCACTGGCCAGCCTTGTGCCCCAGCTGTCCGCACCGGTAGCACGCGTTGCTCCGGTCGGCCTCCACCGTGCACTGTTCCCGCACATGCCCAACCTCCAGGCAGCGGAAACAGCGCATCGGCCGCTGTTGAAGCAGCCTCCTCTTTACCGACGACCACCCTATTAGTAGGCGGTCGACCCCCAGTACCTTCTTGACAGCCGCCATTGGGCAGCTGACAAGGACTGTCCCAGTCCCCGACTTGTCGAGGCGAATCTCCCCCGTCTTGACAGAGGTAACTGAGCATTCGCCGACCCGCGCAATCACCTCAGTTACCTCTGCCTTGTCTATGGAGTCATCCAGGTTCGAGAGGCGCATGGTTGCACCCTTCTCTGGCCTGGAGACTTGCACGTCCCCTTCATTTAGGACCTGGCGCAGCTTTTCGGCCAGGAGATTGGCCTTTTCGCCGCTCGCAGCCCCCGGCAGCTCCAGGATCCGAGCCCCTGTCGCTGCCTTCCTATACTGTAGGCTCGTGATGCCCAACTCCGTCAGGTCGACGGTCCTCTTGGCCTCGGTGAGGATGGCCGCATACGTGACCCCTCGCTCTTCTGCCTCTGGAGACAGCTTCAGCACGACTGCTGTCGAGCGAGGAGGTCGCAGCCTTGGTTTCTTCGGCTTCTTCGGCTGTGGTGGACGAGTTGCCGCTGCAGCCGGAATGGGAGCAGCAGGAACAGCACCTCCTCTGCGCTTGCGACCAGTCACCACCGTCCAGTCTTCTGGCGTGGGCCTCGAGCCGGATGCTGAAGACGGTGGGACTTGGGTAACACTTGGAGCGGGGTTGGCCGGGGCGGCCCGCTTCTTGGCCTTCTTCTTCTTTGCCCTCCTTCCTTGAGGAATGGAAGGTGGAGAAGTGGAGGGAATTGTCTCCTCTTGTGTTGACAGCAAAGCCGTCTGCCTCTTGCGTGCCGCTGGCGGGGCCCTGGAAGGCGAAACCGGCACGCTGGGAATGTCCGAGGTCAGTGGTGGACGCAGGCGCTCCTCCGGCAGCAACCTGCTCTCCAGCGCCGCGAACCTCGCGTTCACCATAGTCCCCACCGCCTCTATTATGGAGCGCTGCAGCGACTCCTGCTCAACCGGAGCATTTGGAGGCGGTGGGGTTATCGTCACGTCCTTTTGTTGCTGAGACCGCAGCAAGTCAGCCCTTAAGGTCGCTATCTCGCTGCGGAGCTCAGCAACTTCGGTTTTGAGGCGAGAGTTGTCCGAGGACAACTTCCTGGTCTCTTCGGAGACCGTGGTCCTACTCATCGCCTCAACCGCATCCTCAATTGTAGCCGCCGCATTCTTTAGGGTCCGAATGAACGTCCCCTTAAGATTGGACGACTTGGCGGCCACTTGCGCAATAAGGCCCACCTGAGAATGGACCCGCTCCCGCAGATCGTGCGCCGTCAGCTCCTCATCATCGATTGTGCCGGAGAGCCGGCCAGATCTCAGGAGGTACACCCTCTGTGCAGCCTCCGAGACCTCCTTTTCCGCTTGTAACTCCATCGCCTCACGCTCTGCAGCTACGAGTTCGGCCTTGGCTTTGGCCAGGCCGACGTATTCGCCGGTGGTGGGAGGCCGCCCCCTCCCACGAGGTGCCGAAGCACTCGACCCGCACGACGAGTCCCGCTTCTGAAAGCGGCCCGTCTTATCCCGTTTTGTGGGGGACTTCCCCGTCTTTATCTTGGGAGCCGGTCGGTCTTCGTCACTAGACGAGTGACGGGACCGGCTCGAGTCTTCGCCGGAGTTTCGAGAGCGCTTTCGGCGGCCCTTGTAGGTTCTACTGGGGCCTGCCTCCGACGCCCGACTGGGCAGATCGTCGTCGTATGTGGAGTCGTCGCTGACGTCCCCTGACATCAACGACTCAACATCCGAGAGCCGCCTTCCCTCTCTTTCCGCGGCAAGCCGCGCCAACACTTTCTTTGCAGACGTGGACATTGGAATGTCCATGCCTGTACAAAACAAATCGTCCAAATCGTCTTGCGAGATCGGTCCTTTTTCATGCCTGGGTCTATCATTTTTGCGTGAATCCGTCGGTATTTTTAATTTAAAACTTTTATCCATCTTATTCCCACGAGTTTGGTGGGTACAACTAGTCCACCGGGCTTCCCTGACCCGGTAACCCTACATACACCTGGGGGGCGGGAGGTACCCAGGGTTGGTCGTCTAGGACTGGTTTCCGATCCAGTCGCTCTTGCGAGCACCTGACGCCACGGACCGCAGCGCCAGACTCCTCGGATTTTTAGTGAGGTTTACTCCTCTCGGTCCGGCCGGTTAAGGCGAGACCCCCGGTTCCACTGTAGGCCGCGAGACATGTCCACGACACCTACAGGGAATAACGGGATCGCCCGGTGGCGGCAAGCCGCGTGCGCCTGGCAGACACACCGCGCGAATCATACTGCCTCCTCTCGGCGGCTTCCTTTCATACATCACGCATTCGCGGTTCATCCATCACCTTTGGCAAAGACCTTAAGACTAAACCCCACCTACCCCCAACCCCTTCCCCCAGAACCCCTTATCCCCCAAACCCCTTATCCCAACCCCTTACCCCCCTACCCCGTGTCGGACCATTCGCCCAACCTAACCTAACCTTTTTTTTTTTTTTTTTTATCGTTGGAAAATGCTTTATGCATCTCCCTACTATCCTCGGGGGGGATAGTAGGGAGTATGTGGGACTCACAGCACGAGACCGCATACCCACTAAAAACCAACGTTGCACCTCCACAGTCACAAGGAGTCGGGGCTATGGGAACGCGAAACGCAATCTTCCACGGCCCCGACGCAACAGCAGCCTTATGCAGGCTTCCTCTAAAATGGCGCTGTGTCGGCGCACCAGACACAGCGCCCCGCCACTGGCCCCTTTTTGAGTGGCAGGCACCCCCGCGCCCGCCGCTCAGGGCCCGCCGGGGAGACTTACGTCTCGACCCAGCCCCTCACGCCAGCCTTCCCACCAGCGAGCCAGCCAGCCGAACCAGGAAGGGGATCCTCTACCTCGCGAGGTTCGACCCAACCCAGAACAGCCAGCCAACCAACCGGCAGGTCAGCCAGCGCCACCGGCAGTCCGTCAGCCAGCCAACTAGCCAGCCCCCCATTAGGGCTCCAGCCGTCCTCAACCCAGCCAGCAGGTCGGCCAGCCAAACGACGGACACGCCAGCAGCCCTCGAGTAGGGAGAGGACAATGAAGCCCCCTCCACAGGGTCGCGTCGGCCTGAAAAGGCCATCGCGACCTCTCCTCAGCCAGCTGTCCAGCCTTGCAGCCGAACAGCCGACCCGTCGCCGATCAGCCAGCCAGTTGAGCCAGCCAGCCGGGCAGTATAGGCTTCGCGGCCCCCCTCTGGGGCTCCACCTCTCCACCTCCCAGCCAGCGGCCCAGCCTGCCAACCGGAGACCCCCACAATGGGCGGCCGATATGCCACCCGGCCTACCATGGCGGGCGGTCCGGTCGAACCACCACCACCAGTCAGCCAGGCAGCCAGCCACCCTAAGGCTCGCAGCCGCCCCCGGCACCTCCACGAAAGAGACCGGGGGCAGCTCTCGCCCACACTGCGCCGCCACGCCGCCCCAGCAACAGCCGGAGCAACGCTCGCGCCCCCCACGTGTCGGACCATTCGCCATCGCCGACAATCACCTCCGCAAAGGAGAACGATTGTCGACGATGCCCAGGGTGCACCGTCTCCCACCCATTGTCACACCAGGGACGTATCCCGGATGTGGCAATGGGCGCGAGCACTCGAGGAGGTTGTCCGACCTGGCACCCCAACCTAACCTAACCTTTTTTTTTTTTTTTTTTTTTTTTTTTTTTTTTTTTTTTTTTTTTATCGTTGGAAAATGCTTTATGCATCTCCCTACTATCCTCGGGGGGGATAGTAGGGAGTATGTGGGACTCACAGCACGAGACCGCATACCCACTAAAAACCAACGTTGCACCTCCACGAGTCACAAGGAGTCGGGGCTATGGGAACGCGAAACGCAATCTTCCACGGCCCCGACGCAACAGCAGCCTTATGCAGGCTTCCTCTAAAATGGCGCTGTGTCGGCGCACCAGACACAGCGCCCCGCCACTGGCCCCTTTTTGAGTGGCAGGCACCCCCGCGCCCGCCGCTCAGGGCCCGCCGGGGAGACTTACGTCTCGACCCAGCCCCTCACGCCAGCCTTCCCACCAGCGAGCCAGCCAGCCGAACCAGGAAGGGGATCCTCTACCTCGCGAGGTTCGACCCCACCCAGAACAGCCAGCCAGCCAACCGGCAGGTCAGCCAGCGCCACCGGCAGTCCGTCGGCCAGCCAACTAGCCAGCCCCCCATTGGGGCTCCAGCCGACCTCAACCCAGCCAGCAGGTCGGCCAGCCATACGACGGACACGCCAGCAGCCCTCGAGTAGGGAGAGGACAATGAAGCCCCCTCCACAGGGTCGCGTCGGCCTGAAAAGGCCATCGCGACCTCTCCTCAGCCAGCTGTCCGGCCTTGCAGCCGAACAGCCGACCCGTCGCCGATCAGCCAGCCAGTTGAGCCAGCCAGCCGGGCAGGAAAGGCTTCGCGGCCCCCCTCTGGGGCTCCACCTCTCCACCTCCCAGCCAGCGGCCCAGCCTGCCAACCGGAGACCCCCACAATGGGCGGCTGATATGCCACCCGGCCTACCATGGCGGGCGGTCCGGTCGAACCACCACCACCAGTCAGCCAGGCAGCCAGCCACCCTAAGGCTCGCAGCCGCCCCCGGCACCTCCACGAAAGAGACCGGGGGCAGCTCTCGCCCACACTGCGCCGCCACGCCGCCCCAGCAACAGCCGGAGCAACGCTCGCGCCCCCCACGTGTCGGACCATTCGCCATCGCCGACAATCACCTCCGCAAAGGAGAACGATTGTCGACGATGCCCAGGGTGCACCGTCTCCCACCCATTGTCACACCAGGGACGTATCCCGGATGTGGCAATGGGCGCGAGCACTCGAGGAGGTTGTCCGACCTGGCACCCCAACCTAACCTAACCTTTTTTTTTTTTTTTTTTTTTTTTTTTTTGTAAGTGGAAAAATCCTTTATGGATCCCCCGCCGACTCGGGGGAGTCGACGGGGGTATGTCAGAGTCTCGGCAGAGTGCCGCATACTGACTAAAAAACCACTATGTACCTCTGGTCGCATAGTGCCGGGGTTACGGGAATCGCGATAAGAACGCATGCTACCGCGACCCCAACGCGACTGTGGCTTATTGAAGCCTCCGCTTGCGGGTGTGCTTAGAGATGGTGGCACACCCGATCCGGCTATCTGGTGCTGTGTTGGTACACCCCACACAGCACCACCTCACGAGCCCCTGTGTGGATCGGCAAACACCCCCGTGTTTGCCGTCCAGGGCTCTCGTGGCGGGGAGGAGGCTTGGTCCAGGATGACCTTCCTCCTGCGACCCGATTCGTGTTATGGCCACATTATTGCGTGGCCATCGGAGTGACACCGGCAGAGCCAGCCCTTGGTTGAGCCGGCTGCGACTGTGGTGCCGCTGTTGCCGGGCCTCTCCTCTTCCTTCTTTTTTGCGTTTCGGAGACGCATGTTTTGCTGCCCAGTATGTGGCCACTGGGCAAGCTCGACGCCGCGCATACTAAGCAGTATGGCGTGGCGGAGCACTGACTAGCCTTATGACCGAGCTGCCCGCATCTGAAGCAGGCGGAGCCGCGATCTGCCTCCACGGTACATTGGTCCCGCACGTGGCCCAGCTCCAGGCAGCGGAAACAACGTAGCGGCCGCTTTTCCAGCAGCCTAATCTGAACAGACGACCAGCCGATTAGAAGCCGGTCGATGGCCATAACCTTTTTAGCAGCTGCCACAGGGCAGCTGACCATTATTGTGCCGAGACCATCTTTGTCTCGGCGGATTTCTCCCGACCTGACAGAGGAGACTGAGCATTCGCCGGCCCGCGCAATCGCCTCAGTCACCTCTGCCTTGACTATTGAGTCATCCAAGTCGGAGATGCGCAGGTCTGCACATTTCTCCGGCCTGGAGACTCGGACCTTACCCTCTCCGAGGACCTCTTGCAGCTTCTTGGCCAACAAGTCAGCCTTGTCGCCGCTCAAGGCCCCCGGGAGCTCCAGAATACGAGCCCCTGTTGCCGCCTTTCGGTACTTTAAGCTGGTGATGCCCAGCTCACCTAGGTCGACGGCAGTCTTCGCCGCCGTTAGTATGTCCGCATATGTGACGCCTTGCTTTTCCGCCTCTGGTTGCAACTTCAGTACCACTGCTGAAGAGCGAGGAGGTCGAAGCCTTGGCTTCTTCTTTTTCGGCTGTGGGGGCTTACTTGCCGCTTGCGCCGGACTGGGAGTGACTCCCTTTTTATTCTTACGCCCAGTCACCACCGTCCAGACTTCTGGTGTGGGCCTCGAGCTGGATGCTGAAGACGGTGGGACTTCGGGTACTCTTGGAGCGGGATTGGCCGGGGCGGCCCGCTTTTTCGCCTTTTTCTTCGCCTTCTTCCCTTTCGGAACAGAGAGCGGAGAAGGGGTGATCTCCTCTTGTGACGGCGGCGGAGCCGTCTGCGGCTTGCGTGTTACTGGCGGGGCCTTTGGGACCGATCTTGGGTCAGCCCTGGGTGGCGGAGCCTGCACGCTTTGAGAGTCCGAGGCCAATGGTGGACGGAGGCGCTCCGCCGGCAGCAATCTACCCTCGAGCGCCTCGAACCTCGCGTTCACCATGGTCCCCACCGCCTCTATTATGGAGCGCTGGAGCGCTTCCTGCTCAAACGGAGCACTTGGAGGCGGTGGGGTCATTATAACTTCCTTTTGTTGCTGAGACCGCAGCAGGTCAGCCCTTAGGGTGGCCAACTCACTGCGGAGCACAGCAACTTCCGTCCTGAGGCGTTTGTTGTCGGAGGACAACTTCCGGGTCTCTTCAGAGACCGACGTTCTCGTCAACGCCTCGACTGCGTCCTCGATGTTGGCCGCCGCGTTCTTAAGGGTCCTGACGAAAGTCCCCTTAAGGTTTGATGACTTTGCGGCGACCTGAGTAATCAGGCCAACCTGGCTCTGGACCCGCTCGCGCAGGTCATGCGCCGACAACTCTTCGTCCTGGATGGTCCCCGAGACCCGACCAGGTCTCAGGAGGAACACCCTCTGCGCAGCCTCCGAGACCTCCTTTTCTGCCTGCACTTCGAGAGCCTCCCGCTCTGCAGCCGCGAGTTCAGCCTTGGCTTTGGCCAGGCCGACGTATTCACCGGTGGTGGGAGGCCGCCCCCTCCCACGAGGTGCAGATGCACTTGATCCACAGGACGAGTCCCGCTTTTGGAAGCGGCCCGTATTATCCCTCTTGGGGGACGCTTTCGTCTTCCCCGTCTTAATTTTGGGAGCCGGTCGGTCTTCGTCACTTGACGAGTGACGGGACTGGCTCGAGTCATCACCGGAGTCTCTGGTGCGCTTTCGGCGGGCCCTGTAGGTTTTACTGGGGCCGGCCTCTGACGCCCGACTAGGCAGTTCTTCGTCGTAAGTTGAGTCGTCGCTGACGTCCCCTGACATCAACGACTCCACATCAGAGAGCCGCCTTCCCTCTCTTTCCGCGGCAAGCCGCTCCAACACCTTCTTTGCAGACGCGGACATAGGAATGTCCATGCCTGTGCAGAATAGGTCATCCATATCGTCTTGCGAAATCGGTCGTCCTTTAGCATGCCTGGGTTTATCATTTTTAGAATCCGTCGGTAATTTAATGTTCAGTTTTCTTTCCATATTAGTTCCCACGAGTTGTTTGGGTATCAATCAGTCCACCGGGTCTCCCTCCCCCGGTAACCCTATATACACCTGGGTGGCGGGCGGTTCCCAGGGTTGGTCGCTAGGACTGGTTTGTCGACCCAGTCGCTCTTTCGAGCCTCCGACGCCACGGACCGCAGCGCCGAACTCCTCGGATTTTTAGTGAGGTTTACTCCTCTCGGTCCTGCCGGTTAAGGCGAGACCCCCGGTTCCACTGTAGGCCGCGAGACATGTCCACGACACCTACAGGGAATAACGGGATCGCCCGGTGGCGGCAAGCCGCGTGCGCCTGGCAGACACACCGCGCGAATCATACTGCCTCCTCTCGGCGGCTTCCATTCATACTTTTCACGCATTCGCGGTTCATCCATCACCTTTGGCAAAGACCTTACTGACTACCCCCAACCCCTTATCCCCAAACCCCTTACCCCCCAAACCCCTTATCCCAACCCCTTACCCCCCCCACCCCGTGTCGGACCATTCGCCATCGCCGACAATCAAACCCCCGCGAAGGAGAATGATTGTCGACGATGCCCAGGGTGCACCGTCCCGCACCCATTGTCACACCATAAACGGATGTGGCAATGGGTGCGAGCACTCGAGGAGGTTGTCCGACCTGGCACCCCAACCTAACCTTTTTTTTTTTTTTTTTTTTTTTTTTAGTGGTAAAAATGCAATTACGCATCCCCCGCCGACTCGGGGGAGTCGACGGGGGTATGTGGGACTCCCGGCAGAGTGCCGTATACCCACTAAAAACCCACTGTTATACCTCACGGTCGCATTGTGTCGGGGTCACGGGAACGCAAATGCAATCTTCCGCAACCCCGACGCGACTGCGGCCTTTCAGGCCTCCTCGTTTGGGTGCGCCATGTAAAGAGTGGCGCACCAGATCCGGCTATATAGTGCTGTGCCGATACAAAGGGGCACAGCGCTTCCTCACGAGCTGTGTTGGGCGATAGGCATCCCCGTGCCTACCGTCCAGAGCTTTTGGAAGGGGAGGAGGTTCAGAACCCTCCTGCAACCCTTGTCGTTAGGAAGGTCCCTTTAGTTAGAGGCCATCTCGACTTCCTCAGGTCTGGCAGTTGAAGCCACTGGTCCGGTTGGCTGCGTCGGCGCTTTGCTCCGCCTTTTCCTACCCGGCTTTTCCGCACAGCCCGCACTACCCAATTTGTGGTTAGCGGGCTTGCTCAACGCAGCGCACACTAGACAGTGCGGCGCTGCGGAGCAGTCTTTTGATTTGTGGCCCAGCTGGCCACACCTAAAACAGGCATCGCCGCGGTTCGCCTCCTCCGTGCATTTCACCCTGACGTGCCCCAACTCCAGACACCGGTAGCACCTTAGGGGCCTGGGCTGCAACAGTTTGGCCCGAACCGACGACCAACCAATAAGCAGGCGGTCGGTCCTGGCCACCTTGCCAGCAGCCGCGACAGGGCAGCTCACAAACGCCGTTCCTAGGCCGGACTGAAACCGACGAATTTCCCCCACTTTGACTGAGGCTACCGGGCACTCCCCGGCCCGCGCGACAACCTCGGCCACCTCCTTTACATCGACGGAGTCATCCAGGCCTGAAATTCGCAGATCCGCGCACTTCTCGGGCCTGGAGACTACCACGTCGCCTTCTTCAAACACGGCCCTGAGCCTTTGGGCCAACAGGTCCGCTTTTTCCCGGCTTTCGGCCCCGGGCAGCTCCAGGATGCGCGCCCCTGTCGCAGCATGCCTGAGCCGGAGGGCCTGAATCCCTAGGCTGGCCAGGTCAATTGATGACTTGGCCTGCGTCAGTATCCCAGCGTAGGAGACACCCCTGTCCACGGCTGCCTGCTGCAGCTTAAGCACCACAGCAGATGCGCGAGGGGGTCGGAGCCTTGGGGCTCTCTTCCTCTTCGTTTGGGGTTTGGCGGCCGGGACGGCTGCCCCACCAGTCTTGGACTTCCGCCTAGACACGGTCGTCCAACCCTCTTTGTTGCGCGTCACACCGGATGTTGATGGTGGCGCGTTATTTGTCCCTCCTGGAGCGGGAGCGGCAGGACCAGCCGCCGCAGCTCGTTTCTTTTCCTTCTTCTTCGCGTTCTGCTTTTTTGATGCAGAAGGCGGAGGTGGAGCCGATTCCACAATTGGGCTTATCCTTGCCCTCGTCACAGCCGTTGGGGCCTCCGAAGAAGCCCGGGAAGTTCTGGTAGGCTGAGTTCCCACCATGTCCGTCATCGCATCGTCTGAAGCCAGTGGCGGACGGAACCGTTTCTCCGGCAATAGCCTTCCCTCAAGGCCCTCCAGACGAGCATTTACCATAGTTCCCACCGCCTCGATGATGGAGCGCTTGAGTTGCTCGAGATCGAGCTGAGCGCTGGGAGGCGGTGGGACACTTGTCCCTTCCGTGTGTCGCTGACTCAGGAAGTCAGCGCGCATTGCCGCCATCTCCTCGCGGAGAACAGCGACCTCCGTCCTTAGACGAGCGTTGTCTGCGGACAGTCTCTTCGTCTCGGCAGTGACAGTCGTCCGGCTCATGGCCTCGACTGCATCCTTTATGGAAGCCGCCGCGTCCTTCAGGGTCCTGACGAAGGTGCCCTTCAGGTTTGACGACTTCGCGGCGACTTGTGTGATGAGGCCCACGTGTTTGAGGACCTCCTCTCTTAGGTCGCTCGATGCGACCTCCTCCTCTGCAGAGGACTCCGAAAGGCAGCCCGGCCTCAGGAGGTATAGTTTGCGCGCAGCCTCTGATACCTCCCGCTCCGCCTGAAGTTCCAGAGCCTCTCGTTCTGCCGCGACAAGTTCGGCCTTGGCCTTAGCTAGGCCGACATACTCCCCAGTTGTTGGGGGGCGCCCTCTACCGCGGCGTGCACTAGTAGCAGTAGGAGAGGTTCCCGACTCCTCCATCCCACTGCCCGACAACACCTGTTGCGACTCCGACTGCTTCTGAAAACGGCCGGATTCATCTCTCTTCGGGGAAGAATGAGTCTTCCCCGGTCTGGATTTTGGAGCCGGACACTCCTCATCACTCAAAGAGTGGCGGGTCCGGCTAGGGCTCACATCTGAACCATGCGATCTCTTGCGGCGGCACCCATAAACTTTACGGGGGCCCTCCCTAGACGCCCGAATGGGCTCCTCATTGAGAGAGGACTCGTCGCTGACATCGCCCGATGGCGTCGTCTCATTCTCTGCATCCAGCAATTCCTGCATCTGCCTCGCGTACCTCTCCGCCCTTTGCCGCTCCCACACAGCACGTGGCGACGAGGAATACGCCAACTTCTCACCACTACTGAGACGAAACTCGTCTACCTCTTTCAATTCCTTTAGCAAATCATGTCCTTTATGCGCGCCAGGGTCAGTCATTTTTTGCCGTTCCGTCTTTATTTTCAATTTATTAGAATTGTCCATATTGTTCCCACGAGTAATTTGGGATATTACGTCCACCGGGTCTCCCTCCCCCGGTAACCCTATATACGCCTGGAGGTCGGGTGATATCCAGGGTTGGCCACTAAAGGCTGGTTTGACGGCCCAGCCGCTCTTTCGAGCCCCTGACGTCGCGAACCGCAACGCCAGATCTCCACGGATTTTTTATTGAGGTTAACTCCTCGCAGCCCTGCCGGTTAAGGCAGGACCCCCGGTTCTCCTGTAGGCCGCGAGACATATCCACGACACCTACAGCAGTCTTACGGGATCGCCCGGTGGCGGCAAGCCGCGTGCGCCTGCCAGACACACCGCGCGAATCACACTGCCTCCTCTCGGCGGCTTCCAATCATACATCACGCATTCGCGGTTCATCCATCACCTTTGCCAAAGACCTTAAGATTAAACCCCACCTACCCCCAACCCCTTATCCCCTAAACCCCTTATCCCCCAAACCCCTTATCCCCCAAACCCCTTATCCCCCAAACCCCTTATCCCCCAAACCCCTTATCCCCCAAACCCCTTATCCCCCAAACCCCTTATCCCCCAAACCCCTTATCCCCCAAACCCCTTATCCCCCCAAACCCCTTATCCCCCAAACCCCTTATCCCAACCCCTTACCCCCCCTACCCCGTGTCGGACCATTCGCCATCGCCGACAATCAAACCCCCGCAAAGGAGAACGATTGTCGACGATGCCCAGGATGCACCGTCTCCCACCCATTGTCACACCAGGGACGTATCCCGGATGTGGCAATGGGCGCGAGCACTCGAGGAGGTTGTCCGACCTGGCACCCCACCCCAACCTAACCTAACCTAACCTAACCTAACCTAACCTTTTTTTTTTTTTTTTTTGTTGACGGGGAGGAAATCTTCAGAAAGATTCCCAGCCTTCTGTGTGGGAGAAGACTGGGATATGTGGGATTCTTACCCACTAAAACCTCCCCGGTGGCCGTCTTCGACACGTTAGAGGGACTCCGGGATCTCCTACCGGAACGCACCGGTGTCCCTCTGTGCCTCGCCCCCGAGCTTAAATGCCCAGGAGCTCGTCTCGGGGGAGCAGATGTTCACTCCCCCTGCACCCTCGCAGTGCATACAGCGGCGAGAGACCACCCCTCGCCGCCGTCCTCCTCAGGGTCGTCGTCTACTTAAGAGCGTCCGGGGCCCACACCCCAGACGCTCACGACCCCAAGGGTAGCCCGTTGTTTTGGGCCCCGGGCATCAGGGCTGGGGGGCCTCGACGAGGCGCAACTCGGCGCCTTCGTCGGCGAGCGGGATCGGCTCTCTCGCGATCCCGCTCGCATGACTCCTTCTGGGACATAACTGTCTCGCAGAAGGAAGCCACGGCCCCCCACGCCTCATCCCCGGAAAGCATAGCCGATACTACGCTTCCCAGGGAGAGATCCAATCCGATCCGGTGGACCAGGACTCGACGCTCCGCGTCCCACGCAGGGCACGCTTCCAGCGTGTGCTGGGCGGAGTCCTGGCCCCCACAGTGGTGGCAATCAGTCGTCGTCTCGCGTCCGATCTTGCACAGATAATCACTGAAACAACCATGTCCAGTGATTATCTGTGCAAGTCTATAGGTGACTCGCCCCGTTTTCCTCCTCACCCATGCTTCGAGGACCGGCAGGAAGGCGCTGACGACGCGCTTGCGCGCGCACCGCTCCTGCGAGAGACGCGCGCGCCACTCGTCGAACGCGCGTCTCCTTTCCTGTCGGCGGATGCCTTCGAGCGCCATTGGCGGTTCCTCACCTCTCTGGCGGATGGCGCGAGTCTGGTCATAGACCCTCGCGTCCATTTCCGCCAGTATGTCCAAGGGCGGGAACCGCGCCAGGATTGTCGCCGCCTCGTAGGATACCGTTCGGTATCCTCGCGCGACCCGGATGGCCATCCGCCGCTGCAGGCCAAGAATCTTGGTTCTGCAGCGACGAATGCGGAGTCTCGGGGCCCAGACTGGGGCCCCGTATGCCACCACGGATCGCACGACCCCCGAATAGAGGCGGCGAACTTCCTCGATCGGTCCCCCGAGATTGGGTAGCAGCCGGTGCAAGGCACCCACTACCCTCTCGACCCGGGGGACCAGGCGCCCGAAGTGCTCCTCGAAGCCCCAACGGCCGTCCAGGGTGAGGCCCAGGTACTTCATGTACCGCCCCACCCGGACTGGCGAGTCACCCACGCGAACCCACGAGTCGGGCGGTTCCCTGCTCCTAGGCAGTCCGTGGAACCATAGCGCCTCGGTCTTGTGAGGCGCTATCCGAAGGCCCAACTCGCGGATCTTATCGACGACGATTGCCACCCCAAGCTCGGCGAGCCTCTTGGTCCTCTCGAAGTCCTCCCCGCCGGCAATGAGCAATGTGTCGTCCGCGTAGCAGACGACACTTACTCCGGCGGGGAGTTCGACACGCAGAACTGCGTCGTATGCGATGTTCCATAATAGGGGCCCAAGCACGGACCCCTGCGGAACACCGCACACGACCTCCCTCCGGTGCAACGCACCATCCTGTCCCATGTATGAGATATACCTGTCGCGCAAGTAGCCCCCGACGATTATGGCTTGCAGGTAGGGGGGCACATTATGATGGACGAGTGCCCCCCTTATTGCGTCCCAGGGAAGGGAATTGAAGGCGTTGACGATGTCAAGACTTATCGCCAACGCCACGCCACCCCGGGACACAGCCTGCTCCGACAGGGATCGGACGCGAATGATCGCGTCGATCGTCGACCGACCCCGTCGGAAGCCATACTGGCAGTCCGCCAGGTCGGGGCCGACACGCGACAGATGTCCGCTGAGACGAGAGGCAAGGACTCGTTCGAAGAGCTTGCCCATCTCGTCCAGCAGACATATGGGACGGTACGCGGAGGGAGAGTCCGCAGTTCTGCCTTCCTTCTTCAAGAGGACCAACTTAGCCTCCTTCCAGGCCGAGGGGAACGTGCCAGTTCGGAGGCAGCTGTCAAACAGCTGCCTCAACACGTTCCCCAGAGAAGCCAGAGCCAACACCAACGCCCGGCCCGGAATACCGTCGGGTCCGGGCGCGGTGTTCTTGGCACGCAAGCGACCGATGGCTTGGTCCAGCTCCTGCTCGGTCACCCCCAACTCATCGGTGTAGTCCGAAGGTGTTGGGGGGATTGAAGGACTGGCCGGTGTCGCCGGAAGGAGCGTACGAATAACTCTTTCCAACAACTCCGGCTCGAGGGTTTCCGTCAACGGGGGCATCCAAGGGCGGAGCTTTTCGAGCACCACCTTGTACGGACGCCCCCACGGGTCCCTCCCCAGTCCCTCCAGGAGCTCGCTCCAGGACCGAGTCCTGGCGTCCGCGATGGCAAATTGGAGCGCCATCGTGGCCGCCCGGTACGCTGCGTACGCTCTGGCTTTCTCTTCGGCTGAGGCTCGCCTTCTTCTACGGGCTCTGGTGTACTCGCGTCGCAATGGCAGAAGGACATCTCGCAACTGCGAGATGTCTTGCGACCACCAGTACACCTGCCCGCGCTTGGGGCTTCCAGTTCGGGGCATGGCGGCATCACAGATGACCGTCATGGTATCCCGGAACCAGAAAGCCACTCTTTCCGGATCGGATCGGATCTCTTCGGCGATTTCCGGCCAAGCCGCGACGTTGGCAGCGGCTTCGAGAAGATCTCGATTAAGCCGCTTGAGAGACCAACGTCGCGGGGGGCTGCCTGTTCGGCGGCTGGGGTTGTCGGGGCGGCGGATGGCCACATCAAAGACGATGTGGCGGTGGTCAGACAGTGTGACCACCTCCTCCGCGACCCGCCATCCCGACAACCTTGCCATGGCAGAGGGAGTCGCCCATGTAAGATCCACGATCGACTCCCCCTGCCACCGCACACATGTGCTCACTGACCCCCGATTGACAAGTCGGAGGTCGAGCCCGGCCGCCCACTCCAGCAGCGTCTCTCCCTTCGCATCGTCCCTGGGGCCGCCCCACGCGATGGCGTGTGCGTTAAAGTCCCCGAGGACGATGAGTGGACGGGGTAGGCATCTGCGGATGCAGTTTGCCAGCCCGTCCAGGTACACCTCGTAATCGGCGAGGGACCTGTTGGGAGAGACGTAGCAGCCCACAACGGCCAAGGGGCCCCACCTTACCGCCACAAAGCCTTGCCCCCTCTCGATGAGGGAGCAAGATGGGATCCCCTCTCCGCCACCCCAGTACACAGCTACTGAGGTGGCGTCGTCGCCAAACCAGCGAGGGTGGTCCGGGACGGCGTACGGCTCCGCCATGACGGCGAGGGCAACCGACCGCTCCGCAACGGTCTGCATCAGCAGATGCTGTGCGTTGCGGCAGTGGTTTAGGTTGCCCTGGAGGATCAGTGGCCGTACTGGCATTACTGATCCTCCATAGCCTCCGGCGGGCTAGTGCCCGCTGCGCTGGCAGGTGCAGCGACGGTCTTCTCATTCTGAGGAGCAAGGGAGGCTTTTTTACCCTTACCCTTGCTCCTTGGCGGGGCACACTTTTTGGTGCCCAGCCTGTGGTCCGCCTTGCACCCTCTGTCAGAGCACAGGGGGCACTTCGGGGATTGGGCGGTGCAGCTACGGGCCATGTGTCCTGGCTCACCGCAACTGTAGCACCGCCCACTCCTGTCTTCCCCGTTGGGGCACTTACACCCTACGTGCCCCTTTTCGAGGCACCGGAAGCACCGCAGAGGTCGTGCTTCCAGAGCCTCGACCCGCGCCTCCCCCCAGCCAACCTTAACGGTCTTGGCGGAGACCAAAGCGCGCATCGCCGACATCGGGACACGAGCCCACGCTGACCCGAGCGACGTATCCGAACGGCGGATATCGCCAACCTTGACGACATCCACCGAGCAGCCACCCACTTCCGCTAAGGCCGCCCCCACTTCTGAGGGGACGACCGCGTCGTCCAGGCCCGTGACCCGGACCTCACCGGTTTTTATGGGGCGGCTGATGCGCACAGCGAACTCCGAGAGCGACTCCCTCATCCGCTCCGCCAGGCGATCCGCCTTCTCCTCCCTGTCGGGACCGCCTATCTCCAGGAGGAGTCCGCCGGTCACGGCCCTCTTCTGGCCCACTGACTCGATGCCGAGATCAGACAGCCGGATCCTGCTCTTCGCAGCTGCCATGATATCGGCATACGTAGTGGTGGCGCCCTCAGGGATCGTCACCGACACCGCAGCTGTTTTCGGGGGCTGGGGCGCCTTGCCCCTGCGTCTCTTCCCTCGGCCCCGTCGTCCACCAGTGGACGGCTGAGCCTTGCCCGGCTCCTGCGGCAGGCGAGCGGCCTCCTTGGGCTTTGCCTTTTTGGAGGCCACCGTTGCCCAGCCTCCCCCAGCCACAGGTGCCGAGGTGGGTACCGTTTGCTGTGGGGCCGGGACGCTTGGAAGCTCCGGTACTGGCGGCGGTCGAGCGACTGCGTTCCCCCCACGCCTCCTCGACCTCTTGGCCCTTTGCCGGGCTCTCGGCTCCGCTGCTGACAGCGGCTCAGCCGGGGGCGCCGGACGCGTTGGCGTCTCTTTTGCCACCCGGACGTCCGCCGCCAGAGGAGGCCGCAGCCGCCTCTCTGGGAGAAGCCTCTCCTCCAGGGACTCGAATCTTGCATTCATCATGCCCCCCACCTGGAGCATGATGATGCGCGTGAATTCTTCGAGCCCAGGGGCAGGAACAGGTTCCTGGCCCATGGCAGTGGATGGCCTCGGAGGTGCAGCCTCCCTCGGGGGCACCAACGCCTTCCGCAACTCGGCGAGCTCGGTGCGAAGCGCCTCCACCTCGGACTGCAGACGGCTATTGGCCGCCCGCAACTGTGCAGTCTCCTCCGCGACCGTCTTAGACCCGAGGGCCTCGGTGGCCACCCGGATCGACGCCGCCGAGTCTTTGAGGGCCTTCTGAAATGTGCCCTTGAGGTGGCTCGATTTCCGAGCCACCTCCAGCACCACCGCCAGCTCCTTCTCGACCACATTTTGGAGGTCGCCAGTGGTCGGGCCCACCGAAGGGGGCAGAACCCCAACTTGGTCCTTCGCCATCCTGGCGACCTCCGTGGCGACGGCGACGGAAGCCTCGGCTTGGGCATCGCGTGCAGCACGCACAGCGTCCGTCAGCGGCGCTCTCCTGCCCTTCCTTCTGGGGGACGGAGGAGCTGGAGAGACGCTGGCCTCCCTGTTGGTCCCTCTCCCTGGTGGCGGGGTGTCCGGGCGCTTCGAGAAGCGGGCCCTTCCACCCGGGCCAACCACAGCCCCCACCGACATAGGGCGTCCACCGCGAAGCGAGGGTCCTGCAGACAGCGGGCGACCTCTCCTTGCAGTCGCCACTTTAGGAGCAGGCTCCTCATCCTCCTCCTCGCCAGAGGAGGACTCCGACCCTCGAAACATCCCTCTACGGGGACGTTTGAGCGGCGTCGCGCTCCCCGACGCACCAGATTGGCACAAAATTGCCGATCCTGCAGCGGACGACTCGTCCGAACAGTACTCGGACTCCCTCCGCGAACTCCTTGTCACCCTCTTCCCCGAGTCACCCATGCCGTCCTTAAGTTCTCTCTGAAAGCAGAGAGGTACCAAGGACGGCGAATACGGTACTTCTCGGAGAGAGAGAAACCCGAAAAAAGGGGCAACTTCTCACCTCCTTAGCGTCCCTTCCTCCTTTGTGGCCCTTAAAAGGGCCGTTTCCTACCACTGCGTCTCCTCAATAACCCAACAACACCGAAAACCGCAAAGAAAACCCTCCAATTCCGACTGTCCCAACCGGACCTGTGACTTCGTCGTCGGCTCTTGTCGGGGACGGACGTGTCGTGTGCGCGCGCTCAAAAATAATATTTTATTATTTTAAGTAGCGGGTAGTTGGGTCAGTGTGGACCTCGGTCCCTCCTTGTCTCGCGCGTGGGATTCTCCATAAGAGGCCGCGGCCATCTTAGTTTTTGTACCGCGGTGAGTGAGATAGCGGCTCGAGTGACGCAGTGGTGCAGTGCGACAAGGACGCGGAGTGGCAATACAGTGAGTGCGAGAGAGACGCGGTGTGACAGCTGTCACTGTGACAGCTGTCGCTTGGACAGGTGAAGTGCGACAAGGACGCGGTGCGGATCGCTGTGGGTGCGACAGAGACGCTGTGTGACAGCTGTCAATTTGACAGCTGTCGTCTGGTACAAGTGTAGTGCGACAGGGACGTGGTGTTGTCTACTGTGGGTGCGACAGAGACGCGGAGTGGCAGCTGTCAGTTTGACAGCTGTCACTTGTAGTGCATTGTGCGAGCAGACGCAGTGCAGTGAACAGTGAGTGCGACGGGGACGCGGTGTTGTCATAGTGACGGCTGTCATTACTGTCAGCTGTCACTCTGACAGTAGTGTTGTACGAGGAGTAAGTGCGGAGGACACGGGTAAGTGTTGTGACACAGTTGTGTGACGTAGTTGTCTACGTCACGTGTCTTTTATTTTATTTTGTTTTGTACAAATTCATTACACGAACAGATAGTGTAGTAAGTTAGACTCTTTCGAACAGTGTTCAGTGTATTTGGTGTAGACTTTGAACTTTAGACTTTTGTGCGGCCACTATGGCCGATGAACGCGCTCGCCGACATGAGCAAAGTCTCATTGAGGCTGAGCTAGAGCGGAAGCAAGCGGAGATAGAGGCGCTGATTGACCTGGGGATGGAGGCGATGGGGGAGAACGAAGGGTTTACCCCTCGGATGTCCATCGCCCGTACTCCACCGAGCGGTTTCGCCGTACCGAGTAGCGAGCCTACGGAGGCAACTGAGGTTAGCGGCAAGCGCCCCCTCGCGTCCCCAGAGGACGTCCAGGATGCGGTCAGGCGACGTCTTGTAAAACCTACACGACCGGCGGTGGGAGTTCCCCCAATCGGGGGAATCCTCAGCAGCAACACGGCGATTACAAGTGCGGCAACGACCAGCAGAGCGGGAGCATCATCACCGTCGCCGTCTACACGCCCAGGATCAGCTAAGCCTGCGGAGGACCCCCACAGTGCGAAGACCGGCATCTCCAGCATGGGGAAGCAAGAGCTACTGGATTTGGTACATGGAGCTCTGAAGGGTATCTCGGTCGTGACAAACGCTACCAATAAGCTCAACATGGCGGACAAGAGCTCGATCGCTGGTCATAGCCAGGACATCCTAGCTGTCGTCGCCTGCTTGGAGCTCAGACTTGCTGAAGCAGAACACGCCGTCACTAGCGCCAAGCTTGAATGTGCAACATTGGGGATGCAACAAGCAACACAGCCAACAGGCGCGTCCTACGCACTGCCCCCTCCAATGTCGTTTGCAGCAGCGCTCAAATTGCCACAAAGGCAAGAACCAGTTCCCCTTCCCGCAGCCAGCGGCCCAGTCCTGGCCTTCTACCCTGCGGAGGAGAATGAAGAATTGAAGACGGCTTCGGATGTTAAGGCGGAATTAGAGAAGTCTATCAACCCCGCAGGGCTCAGCATCCAGATAGACCGAATGAGGAAAGTCGGGAACGCAGGTGTGGTTGTGCAAACCACAACTAAGGAATCGGCGGTCAAGCTGAAAGAGGCGGTCCCCCCGACTCTTCGCGTCACGGAGCCAAACCGGAGGCAGCCTATGATCTGCCTATCCGGGGTTGACGGTCGCCTCAGCCATGACGACATCATAGGAAAGGTGCATGAGCAGAATTTTGCGGATGATGCGACCTGGCCCATGGATAGGATCAGGACGCATTTGAAAGGGGCATTCATGAAAAGCCGACGTGGCACCCCCGATCGAACGGCTGTCTTTTACTCTTCCCCACAGATGCGGGAGGCACTAATGGCTCGAGAAAAAGTCTACGTTGGCTGGAAGGCGGTGGAGGCAACAGATTGGCTAGCAGTAACGTGCTGCACAAAGTGCCAAATGTACGGCCATCCGGAGAAGTACTGTAAGGCGAAGGAGGCTGTATGCGGTAGGTGTGCTGAGTCTGGCCATCGCACTGAGGACTGCAAGAAGGAAACTCGATGCTGCGCAACCTGTAAGAAGTTCGGACGCAAAGGCCACGAGGAGCACTTTACTGCCGCGCGCGACTGCCCTGCCCGCCTCTATGCCGAGCAGAGGGAGATGTCGATGACGCAGTATCGGTAGATGCAGGCCCGACACTACACATCGGACAGCTTAACCTCGCCGGTTCAGCGCTCGCCACCAAGGAGTTGCCCGCACTGGCAAACGAACTGGGTCTGGACGTTGTTCTAGTTCAAGAACAATACTCGGAGACCCAGTTCATTACGCAGTGCGGGCCCAGGCCTAAGGCGGGCCTCTACATTCACCGGCGGGCCACAGCCTGCGCCGTGCTACACCACCTAAGCACCGAGCACTGCGTCGTCGGCCACATCGCTGGACACGACCTGGTCGTCATCTCGGCGTACTTCCAGTACAGCGACCCGATCGACCTCCATCTCCACCACCTAGATCGGGTCCTGGCCGAGATTCGAGGACGACGAATACTGCTGTGCGTCGACTCAAATGCGCACTCACCGCTATGGCACAGCGCGGCGCGCCACTACACAGCCCGAGGACCAGAGGTCGAGGGGAGAAGGCGCGCCATGGAGGCTTTCATTGCTGCTCACAGTCTGGTGATCCACAACGCCGAGGGCCAGCCTTCCACCTTCAGCGGGCCCAATGGCGAGTCGAACATCGACATCACCCTCTCTACCAGAAGTGTCAAAGCCGGTAAATGGCTGGTTAGAGACGGGTACAGTACAAGCGATCACCGACTCATCACACTGGATGTCGGGGAGCAAACGCCTCCAAACAACAATGACCTGGCTATGACACTGGACCCCTGCCGCCGCTACAACGATAGAAACGTCAGTTGGGCTCGATTCCGCGATATGATCCACGCACGAATGGGAGGTATGAACTTTAGGAGGAATGCAAGTGATGTATGTAAACAGTTCTCGGGCATCATCGAGGCTGTAGCGTGTCAGAGTTTAGGAACGAAAGCACCTGTGAAAGAGAACGGGTATGCATGGTGGAGTGTTGAGCTCGATAGGCTCAGGCGAGCACAGTGTAGGGCAAGGCGCAAATGGCAGAGTGTAAGAAAGGTCGGGGGCAGGCGTGAGGAACTCCTACGTGAGGAGTTCCACAGTGTGCGAGGGAAGTACAGAAAGGCGATGGAGGAGGCGGAGCTCGAGCATCTCAGACAGGTAGCCGAGGCAGGTAACCAGGACCCCTGGGGCCTGGCCTACCGAGCCGCGAGCGGGGTCATTCGACCCCCGCCTAACATCATAAATGGCACTCGGCTCCTGTCTGGATTCGCTGGCTCGGTGAACGAGGCCATGACCGGTCTCCTTAGGGCCCTTTGCCCGGATGACGATGCGTCAAACGACTCCGTCCACCACAGGCAGATCCGTGTCGCGGCCTCGTTCATCCCGTCAGGTCGGGCTGCGCCCCCTCTCTCCCGTGAGGCTCTCGGAGGTATCGTGAAGAGCCTTAGGAACACTGCGCCCGGTATAGACGGTGTGAACGCGAGAATGTTGAAGCATGTGTGGAAAGCGGCATCGGCGGAATTCACCGCGGTGTACGCTAAGTGTGTAGATGAAGGAGTGTTTCCGGACGTATGGAAAGAGGGACGTCTGCTTGTCCTGCCTAAGGGAAACGACAAGCCGCTCACCGACCCAAAGGCGTACCGTCCGATCACACTCCTCCCTGTACTAGGTAAAATCCTGGAACGCGTCATCTTGCAGTGCGCGCCTGCGATCTGCAGCCAGTTATCCCCGAGGCAGCACGGTTTCACTCCGGGGAAGTCCACAACATCTGCACTGAACCTGGTCATTAAGACTGCGAGAGAGAGCACCGCTAAGTACGTCCAGGCTATTTTCCTGGACATTGCCGGCGCCTTCGACAATGCCTGGTGG
Source organism: Ptilodon capucinus (assembly GCA_914767695.1). NCBI lineage: Eukaryota > Metazoa > Arthropoda > Insecta > Lepidoptera > Notodontidae > Ptilodon > Ptilodon capucinus. Next base: position 14,562,509 of record OU611808.1, on the reverse strand, counting down.
CCCATGATCTTGACCAAGGTGAAGCGGGGGGGTTGCCCGCCAAACATCTTTCGGATGTTGGCGAGCTACTTCTCGGCCCGCCGTGTTGGTCTTTTTGTGGGTGACCAGGTGGAGTGGAAGGTGTCAACTATGGGATGCCCACAGGGCTCAGTACTAGGCCCGACCTTATGGAATGTACTTATGAACGATCTGTTGCTTTTACCAATGCCCGCTAGTGTAACATCAATAGCGTACGCGGACGACGTCACACTACTGATCCAGTCCGACTCTCGGGCTCAGATAGAGGCAGTCGCCAGGCACAGCCTGGACTTAGTGGTAGCTTGGGGCGCCCGTAATAGACTGGAGTTCTCCCCTGAAAAGTCGGTAACTATGACACTCAGGGGGAAACTACAGAGGCCCCCAGTTATAAAGCTAATGGCCAAATCGGTTAGAAGTGTGACGTCGTGCAAAGTACTTGGCGTGGTATTAGACAGCAGTTTGTCTTTTGCGCAGCATGCAGTATCGATAGGTGAGCGCGCAGCCAAATGTTTCATGAAGATGGCGCGTGTGTCGACGTCTTCGTGGGGCATTCGATATTCCGGTCTGCGCCTCATTTACAGGGGCACTTACGTCGCCACGATAACGTATGCTGCAGCGTGTTGGTATGAGCGGGCGACGTTGTACGTCGTCCGCAGCGCCTTATTACGTTCCCAAAGGTCGAGCCTAGTACTCCTCTCCAAGGCCTATAGGTCCACAAGCACCGCTGCTCTCGCGGTTTTAGCCGGTCAGTTGCCGGCTGACCTGGAGGTGATCCGCGCTGGCAAGATGGGCAAGGAGCGTGAGTCCGCGAACAGGGGGTTGAGTAGACGAAAACGCGAACTTTGGGACGAAGCAGTGGCCGCGTGGCAACTCAGGTGGGACAGCGACACGAAAGGAAGGGAACTGTACCGGTTTTTCCCAACAGTGTCCAGGCGGCTGGCAGCCCATTGGGTCCAGCCAGATCACCAGACCTCCCAGATCCTCACGGGACATGGATGTTTTAGGAGACGCCTGTTTGATATGAGACTGACGGATGAAAGTATGTGCGCGTGTGGGATGGAGGACGAGGACCTCCATCATGTATTGTGGGTATGCCCCCTGTATGATGAGATCAGGAATGCGATGATGGATGGGATCAGTCGTTGCGAGGAGGGCCCAATGCACTACGAGGACCTGACAAGAACGGCCGAGAACTTTGACCGGCTGAAAGAGTTCGCGCACGCCTGGTACAGGCTTCGTACAGAACAAGATAAAAGAGTTGCTGCTGACGACGAAGCCGTACCAGTGCTGTCACGCCCCTAAGGGGAGAGTTGAAAAAGGGACAACGGAAAGAGATAGAATTTGTAGGGAGTGAAGACGTGCGCGCGGGAAGAGCGAGGACCTACCGCAAGTACCGCGCGCATCTCCCATAGCTTCGGCCCGTATAACCGCAAGGTTGGCGGGGCCATGGGTGGTTGGTGGGATTATTGTCCCAACCGGGCAGATGCGGAACACCAACCTTTTTTTTTTTTTTTTTTTTTTTTTTTATCGTTGGAAAATGCTTTATGCATCTCCCTACTATCCTCGGGGGGGATAGTAGGGAGTATGTGGGACTCACAGCACGAGACCGCATACCCACTAAAAACCAACGTTGCACCTCCACGAGTCACAAGGAGTCGGGGCTATGGGAACGCGAAACGCAATCTTCCACGGCCCCGACGCAACAGCAGCCTTATGCAGGCTTCCTCTAAAATGGCGCTGTGTCGGCGCACCAGACACAGCGCCCCGCCACTGGCCCCTTTTTGAGTGGCAGGCACCCCCGCGCCCGCCGCTCAGGGCCCGCCGGGGAGACTTACGTCTCGACCCAGCCCCTCACGCCAGCCTTCCCAGCGAGCCAGCCAGCCGAACCAGGAAGGGGATCCTCTACCTCGCGAGGTTCGACCCAACCCAGAACAGCCAGCCAGCCAACCGGCAGGTCAGCCAGCGCCACCGGCAGTCCGTCGGCCAGCCAACTAGCCAGCCCCCCATTGGGGCTCCAGCCGACCTCAACCCAGCCAGCAGGTCGGCCAGCCATACGACGGACACGCCAGCAGCCCTCGAGTAGGGAGAGGACAATGAAGCACCCTCCACAGGGTCGCGTCGGCCTGAAAAGGCCATCGCGACCTCTCCTCAGCCAGCTGTCCAGCCTTGCAGCCGAACAGCCGACCCGTCGCCGATCAGCCAGCCAGTTGAGCCAGCCAGCCGGGCAGGAAAGGCTTCGCGGCCCCCCTCTGGGACTCCACCTCTCCACCTCCCAGCCAGCGGCCCAGCCTGCCAACCGGAGACCCCCACAATGGGCGGCTGATATGCCACCCGGCCTACCATGGCGGGCGGTCCGGTCGAACCACCACCACCAGTCAGCCAGGCAGCCAGCCACCCTAAGGCTCGCAGCCGCCCCCGGCACCTCCACGAAAGAGACCGGGGGCAGCTCTCGCCCACTGTGCGCCGCCACGCCGCCCCAGCAACAGCCGGAGCAACGCTCGCGCCCCCCACGTGTCGGACCATTCGCCATCGCCGACAATCACCTCCGCAAAGGAGAACGATTGTCGACGATGCCCAGGGTGCACCGTCTCCCACCCATTGTCACACCAGAGACGTATCCCGGATGTGGCAATGGGCGCGAGCACTCGAGGAGGTTGTCCGACCTGGCACCCCAACCTAACCTTGTTATACATATTCAACCCTGTTAACCTAATGCAACCTAGTCGACCTATTGCAGGATTATTTGGCATCGCACATATTAAATCTTATATTATTTGCGATTTAATGAAAAAAAAAAAAAAAAAAAAAAAACGCAACGCGTTTATGACTTTAGAACGAAACGACACGTTTTATTTTCGTATAATAGATAAAAAAATAATAAAAATACTCTGTGACACTCTGTCTACGGTTGGAATAGTTTAGTTACTCTATGTTTCAGCAATGGGGAATACCCTTGTAACCAACTTTAATATTTAGAGTTATTATGTAGTCAAAATTGTTAGTCTGTAGTTTTCGTATGGGTTTTAATTTGAGGCTTTTTCTACTATTTCGTTGCAGTTTGCACTTAGATTTTGTTTGTATCAGTTTAATTCTAAATTTTGTGAGATTAATGATATAATGACAAATAAAAGGAATCGCCTAATTATAAATACAATGAAAGGGGATGTTTTAGCACAGCAGGCCATAATACGTCATGCAAATAAATACATCATCATCACGCCTGTATTCCCCGAAGGGGTAGGCAGAGGTGCACTGCAGTGCGCCCACACTTCGCCGATGTATTTTGATCCCAATGTAATAGGGGCAAGCAAATAACTGTGTCAATTTCAAGCCTAGCGATAATAATATGAAGGATTTTAATTCAAAAATTTATAAGACTGAGCCTGCCTGTGGACTAAAAATAAATAATAATAATAATAATTTTTGGCAAGCTCAGCTGCTTCAGGGAGGGTAATACCCGCCCTAGAGTTATGCGCTTTGTGAAGCGGGCATTCGCAGGGACTGATGTCAGTCCCCGCGAATATATATCCCGCGTCACAGAGCGCATTGACTTCCTGAAGCAGAAAATTTATGCATGGGCAAACCGTATACGTAGGTATAAGGTTCGCGTGGATCGATATTCCCGGAACTCCATGTTCCAAAGGGATCAAAGATGGGTTTATAGATCCTGGGAGCGACCCAATGAACCGGTGAGTGAATTGCAGCGACCAGATGATAACGCCATGACAACATTCTGGCGTGATATCTGGTCGGTGCCAGTCACTCACTACGAAGGTGATTGGATCGGAGATGTCGAGCGAATGTGCGAATCAATAAAAGAAATGGAAGCCATCTCCATCGGGCCCCTAGACGTAGCCAATGCAGTCCGTTCTTTACCTAATTGGAAGGCCCCAGGCCCGGACGGACTGCATAATTTTTGGCTCAAATGGCTACGTAGCTCGCACGTTCGCTTGGCATCCCAATTCCAATCAGCCTTACAATCTGGGTCGTTACCGGAATTTATAACTACAGGCGTAACCCATCTGCTCCATAAAACCGGAAGTACCACGGACCCTAAAAATTATAGACCGATCACCTGTCTACCTACAATTTACAAAACTCTTACATCCATCCTGAGAGCGAAAATCGCCAGACATGTTGAAGATAATTCAATAATGTCTGCCTCTCAGAATGGATGTAGGAGTGGGTCCCGTGGTACTAAGGAGCTACTCCTCATTGATATGACCATTTGTCAACAGGCTCGCCGTAACCGAAAGGATCTGTCGACATGCTGGATAGATTATAAGAAGGCCTATGATTCTGTGCCGCATACGTGGCTTGTGAGAGTGCTTGAGTTGTATAAAATAGATACAACTCTACGCACTTTCTTGGAGTCATGTATGAGGCAATGGAAAACGGTCCTTCTCTGTCCAGGCTCTCGACAGATTCTTGGGAATGGCGAGCCTATAAGGATAGAGCGAGGTATCTTCCAGGGTGATAGTCTGAGTCCACTATGGTTTTGCCTGGCCCTGAACCCTCTGAGCACACTTTTAGAGGAGTCAGGGTTTGGCTTTCGGTTGCGACGAGGAGGTCAGTTAATATTTCACCTGCTTTACATGGATGACCTTAAACTGTTTGCCCCCACTGCGCTCCAACTGACGGGATTACTGAAGGTTACAGAGACCTTTAGTAATTCTATCAGGATGGAGTTTGGTGTGGATAAATGTGCGGTCATGCATGCAAAGCAGGGGAGATTGGTGGAGTCTGAAGGCATCCAACTTTCAGATTCCATCCAACTGAGATCACTCGCCGCAACCGAGACCTACAAATACTTGGGTATGTCACAAGGGTTAGGCATTAGTGAGACTGACATGAAACAGTTATTGCGGGATCGCTTCTTGGGGCGCCTGAAAAAAGTACTGAAAAGTCTTTTATCAGGCGGAAACAAGGTGCGAGTCTACAACGGCTGGGTCATGCCAGTCTTGATGTACTCTTTTGGCATACTCAAGTGGACTCAGACCGAATTGGACACCCTGGATAGTACAGTCCGTACTACGCTCACTGCATACCGCATGCATCACCCACGCTCATCGGTAATGAGACTATATATCCCTCGGAATTGTGGAGGTCGTGGCTTTTTAGACGTCAAGACTTTGCATAACCGGGAGATATGTAGCCTCAGGGAATATTTTCTCCGTGCCGATGGGGAAATGCATGTGGATGTAGTGGCAGTAGATAATGGACTCACCCCTCTATCTCTGGCAAAAGAGAACTGGCGCAAACCTGTAGTACTGACAACGGATGATCGTCGGTTGGTATGGCAGGGCAAGGAGCTACACGGAAGGTACTATCGGGCCCTTCATGGGCCCGATGTAGATCTTGCGGCCTCCGTGGCCTGGCTACGATTCGGCGACCTCTTCGGGGAAACCGAAGGTTTTGTCTGTGCAATTATGGACGAAGTTGTGATGACGAACAACTACCGGAAATATATTCTTCGGGATGGCACCATCGACATTTGTCGGGCATGTCATCGCCCTGGAGAATCCCTGAGGCATATCATCTCCGGTTGTTCGCGTCTCGCAAATGGTCAATATTTGCGAGACGTCAAGCCAAGAGCGCCGTGCAATGATTGTCGATATCACTGTCCCCCATGACGAGAATCTCGTGAAGGCCGAGAAAGATAAAGAAAGCAAGTATCTTGATCTGGCTCACGAGGTTGTCGACATGTGGGACATTGATGCGGCAATCATTGTACCGATAGTCGTTTCCGCCCATGGCTTATTAGCCAAGAGCCTCGACAAACACCTAAAGAGGCTCGCGTTAGGCGGCTGGATCAAGGGACAGATTCAGAAGGCGGTACTTCTGGAGATGGCGCGCATTTTGAGGAAGTTCCTCTCTCTGGAGCCCTAACCACTGGTAACTAGGACCCTGTTCCAGATGCCGGTGGGGAACTGTTTTTTTATATTCTGAAATTTATTTTTTATATATATATTTAAAAATGTAATTTATAAGAAAGATAAGAAATAAAGGAATAATAATTTATTCATTACCATATCAAGTTACATTTTGGTACTTAAATTAACTAAGTATTAAGTAGGTTTTGTAACAAATGGTTGCCTGTGGCATCCACACTAGGTTAGACCTGTCTCGTGGATGCCTATTACATAATGTTTGCCAGTTTTTTAACTGTGACCGAGATCGAAAAAAAAGTGAGTCAAATTAAACAAGTAATTACCAAAAAATAAAAAATAATTCTAAATTAATGTAAAATGAAATTAAATTTCAAAATTAAATGTCATAAATTGAAAAGAGTAACAAATTAATAACAAAAAAAAAGAGTATTAAATGTATGAAGTAGAAAAAATATAATGACAACAATATCAGCTAAGCTGTCTTATATTAATGAGATCAAGGAATGTGTGTGTGTGTGTGTGCGTGTGTGTGTGTGTGAGTGAGTGTATGTGTGAGTTTGTGAGTATGTTTGCGTGTTTGTGTGAGACTGTATTGGTTGTGTGTGCTATATTCATTCAACTATTCTAATAAGACTTTCAGTTTCACAATACGACTGAGTAAGTAACCAAGAACGCACAGTTTTTTTGGCATGCTGTAATCTACTGGATTTGATATCACACATTGTTACAATTTTGTTGTATACGTGATTGTATACGTGATTGTATACGTGAGCATAAAATCTTGCATGTGTTGTGCGAAAGAAGAGTTTACAACTTTCGGAATACATTTAAATAAACGACGTTTTAGGAGCTCTGGATATTCTGTGGACTGAAGGACGGCTTTATGTTGTTTAAGTACTATTTATAATATATAAAGTTGACGAACGTTGAGTACTAATGCATCGGTGTATAGTTGTGCAGTAGAGTATAAGTAAGGTTTTCTAAGCATTACTTTTACAAATGAAAGTGACATTACCTATTAAAAATGATATTTTGATTTACTGTAATTGTACTGTAATTTATGATAACCAAACACTGTAATTATAGTAAAAATACTGTAATTTTTTCTACTTTTCACTGTAATTTCAATTTATCAATCTGGAAACACTGTGCGTGACTGTCATCAACATTTTTTTTTATAAAATGTGTATTTATTGAGTTTACCCCAATGTTTTTATTTTAGAATACCTATCATTGTTTTGCCCTTGCTATTATTACCTATTTATTTGACACTGGCTGGAATACCCGCTAAACGCAGGTGGATCCATTCGTAATTTTATTCCATATATCATCATTTCACTCATTTCGTAAAAAAGAAGAAGTATTTGCGTGTTATTCTAAGATATTGAGAGTAATGAACAACAAGGTTCCTGCTCGTAGAGAATACTGGTAATGATTGTTTTATTTCATGTAATTAAAATATGTACTTTAAAGTCTAGTTTATTTATTAATACAATCGAAGAACAACACAGGCTGTGTGTTTACCAGACTTATAAGTTTTGTTTATCAACAATGAGCATGTCTATCATTTAAACCTGAGTGAAGGAGCACTTGAAACTTACATTATAGTTATATATTATGTACATGAGGCCTATCTACTCAAGTATAAGATATTTGCCCGACAGTCTGGTTACCGCTAGGTAAGTATCATTGTTAACCTCACAAGATTTTCTGGACAAGCTCACTGAATGGACACATATGCATGATGTAGTAAACTTTTAAAGTAGGTTCTTGGGTAGTAATCATTTAAAAAATTTGTAGACTCCAAAATAGGTAAACTAAGTCAATATGTGTATTACTTTACAATTTTATTTTGGTGTAAATGGTATACAGCAATATTTTTAGCACTGTATAATTTAGTTAGTTTGTGAAATAACCACCTGCAACAAAATTGGAGTCAAACTGAATATTTATTTGTGTAGGGTATTTGTTATTGCCTAATCTACTTAATCAGAGTACTAATATAGATGCAATGGCAAAAATAACCTCCCTAGCTGGAGGGAAATGGAGGCAAACAGATTGTTGCAGGGTGTGCTCGGAGAACTACAGATCTCATGTGTAACACACATGAAACACCCTGTTATATTATTACAGACAAGATGAGAACTAATAATGATTGTTATCATATCTAACTTCTTTATCACCATAGGTAAGAGGCATAGATACCATTCAAAATGACTAGTTTCTCATAGAGCATATCTGCCTCTACAACGGAATCATTATCTACGCGAAGATGATGGAACACCTTACGGCGAACCCCACCGGCGTCGGCGACGGTCCGGCCGCGGCCCCCGACGAGTCCGCGGAGGCCGGCGCCGGCGGCGAGGCGGCCACCGAGCCAAAGGCGCTCACGGTCGCCGAGCGCGCTCGCGTCGAACGCAACCGGCTGAGGGCGCGCGCCCTCCGCGACGCGCGCCTCGCCGCGCCGCCGAGCGCGTGAGTACCGACACCGACCGACGCGCCCCGGCCGATCCGCATCCGCGCTCACGCGCCGATTCCCCGCAGGGCCGGCGAGATGGCGCGGGCGCGGCCGCCCGTCGACACCGGCGGCGGCTTCCTGCTCGACGCCGAGGCCGAGCCCGCGAGGCCTCCGCGCGTCCGGGCGCCGCCCGCGCCCGTCGTCGATCCCACCGAGCGGCCGAGCTGCCTCGACTGCGGTCGAGTCTTCGCGCGGTCGCGCCTCTTCGAGGAGTTCGGGTACGCCGCGTGCGACGAATGCGCTGCGGACGAGGACGCTCGCGCTCTGGTGACGCGCACGGAGGCCAAGACCGAGTACCTGCTCAAGGATTGCGACCTGGACCTGCGGCCGCCGGCGCTGCGCTGCGTGCGTCGGCGCAACCCGCACAGCGCGCGCTTCGGCGACATGCGGCTGTATCTACGCGCGCAGGTGGAGGCGCGAGCGCTCGAGGTGTGGGGCGACGAGGAGAGGCTGGAGGCGGAGCGCGCGCGGCGCGAAGAGACGCGCGCGCGCTCGCGGCACGCGCAGACGCAGCGGCGGCTGCGCGCGCTGCGCATGGACGTGCGCTCCAGTCTGTACGACCGCACGCGCGGCGCGCGCCACGACCACGAGTTCGGCGAGGAGACTCACGACGCGGACGAGGACGTGTACTCGCGCGTGTGCGTCTCCTGCGGCCACGTCGAGACCTACGAGAAAATGTAACCCGCCGTCCGCCGGCCGAGGGTACAACATGCACGACACGTGTATTTCAAAGACCTAACCAACGTCCATATATACTGGTTATTAATTAAAAAAATTATATGGAAAATCTCAAAATCAGCACTATCAGTTACACTGAAAATAATTTTATGTGACAATTACGGCCAATGACTCTTATCTTATACTATATGAACTGAATTGTGAAATTGATGTGACATACGAACAGACAGACAAGTTAGGGTTCATTGCTTGTTTAATTGGATTTTTTTACATTGCACTTGCACATTACCTGCAAAGTATTGTGATGATGTAATTTTTTATAAATAATGATAGGTGAAAAAAAGGGCCACTGAAAGCTTGTACTTGTAGCCATTGAAAGTTGTGATAAAGTATGATCAATCTATTTGATGAGTATTTGAAGTCAAACAACATGAGCCAAGTGTGAGAGACACTTTTATTTTTGCAGCAAACCGTACATGTGACATTTAAACCATCTGAAAAAGTTGCAAGTGATCATTCTATTTAATAAAAACCATAGTCTTACAATGAATGAAATAAACAAATGCCGTTTTCATGTAGTAAATGATAAGTAAGTAGATATTTTTATAATCTTAAGAGTTAAATAATTGTCAAGTGTAAGCAATCCAATAGGTGTTAGATGGCCTTTAAGTCTTCAGGTAGATCATTCTTAGGATGTTTGTTCTCGAAATGTTGCTTATATGTCTTGGGGTCAGGCATCTGCGCCTGGAACAAGCAATAGATCTGCACTAGCACCAGCACCTCCAGTTCTAATTTGCATTATAATAAACCAGTTTGCAGTGGTGTTGATCAACTTGAGATGTGTTGGTATCTGGAAGTGGTCCCGGTTTCAACACCGACAAACCTATGTATTCCATGGCTGCACTTTAGTACTGGAGTGTGAGCTTGTTTTACAGCTCACAAATCGACTTAGGGCGCGTACACACAGAACGTCCGTTTAAACGTATATGTTATTAGCGTATGTAGTTGTATGAGCCAGTTCACACACATGACAGTAGAAGTGAAAATCCCACACAATGGAAATACTGATATGTTTTATCGGATCGAAACCGAGCGAGGCTTGGCACGGGGGTGCGTGGGGTGCTGCACTCAGCTACCATTTGCCGGTTTCATTCTTATGTACTGACGATCGAAAGTCCAGTAGCATCAGATCTGTTAAAATGGGTCCTGTAAATGCTGTGTGAATATTACCTCCAGTAGTGATGGATCCGTTAAAAGGATGTGTACTACAACAATATACCATAATGACCTATTTGCACAGCTGATATTCTATGATTTACCAACTAAGTACACTCTTTGAAACATGTTGTTTGTAAAGATAAATAAAGGGAAACTCATTTATTTCTTGTTTAATTCCAACACAGCCTCTTCAATTAACCACAAAATATCCTTAAGAGTCAAAATGTTTGTCTCAGTGGGACATGCAAAACTGAATTAGTGAAATGTTTGAAGTATATAATGAGAGACCCAACTGAACACATTTTATACTAAATATGTATTAAGCAGTGGGCATTCTTAGGATCAACTAACCTTGCAGACGGCACAAACGTGAACCAGTGCTTTCTGTGCAGCTTTCTTTTGATCGGTGGCACTATGACCTTGCTGTTTTTTCATTTTGGACATCTTTTCAGCGGCCTTTGCTTGTGATTGAAGTTTTTGCTGTCCCCGAGCCATTATACTATTCTGTAATAAGGATGATAATACATAAAAAAAAAAAAAAATATACGCGTCGAATTGAGAACCTCCTCCTTTTTTTGTTCGTCGGTTAAAGATAACAACAAGTACCTATAATAATACCGACATAATAACCTACACTGTAATAACAATCCCAAGCCAGCTGTAGGTTTTGCTATTGCACAAATAACTATAATGGTAATAAATTAATTGCCTACTTACTTTTCTTTTACGAAATAATGGGCCGATGAAGTATTAAGATAAGAAATGGCCGCACCTGCGATTGGCGGGTATTTTGTCAGTGTTAAGTAATTAATAGCATGAATAAATTCAATATGTATATTACTTACTCACATACAAATAATTACGAGTCAAAATTAGCAAATGTACTACCTACCTAAAAGGTTAGGTTTGTGACATCGACAGAATGCAAACAGACCATAGCGCTATCATCAGCATATCCACCAGACATTGGATTATAGCGATGAAATTCGGTGAAGTAATGAAAAATATTAGCAAGCAATAATATAAAACATATTCTCTTACCTAGATAACGTTACTTTGGAGATATGTCTTTCGACCGTACTTATAATATTAGATTGCACAGATAAATAAATGTCAACAATCAACAAATTATGGTATTGCAAACGACAATATGTCTAGGTACAGAAGAAAACATATGGTGGGGTAGCAAGAAAAAACAGAAGGTAGGTACCTACTATCTTCTCGAGGATTAGTAGTTGTAATACTAGTATCTAGTACACTGTTCTAAGTAAGTAGGTAAAGTAAGAGAAGTAATGCAAAGAGGGAGCTTTTTCTAACTTAATTGACATTTTCGGACGTCCTATTTTGTGCATGACTTTGACGTCTACTTACGTCTGATTGTCTATGATAAGACAAAATCGTGTACCATTGAGATAGAGTTACTAACAGACGTTATATTTCGACGGACACTTTTTAACCGACTTCCATAAGGAGGAGGTTCTCAATTCGATTGGTATGTTTTTTTTATGTATGTACACCGATTACGCCGAGATTTATGATCCGATTTACGTGATTCTTCTTTAGTTTGATGCGGAATAGATGCCATTTGGTCCCACAAAAATTTAACATAGTTTGGCCCAGTAGTTTTCATTTTATTAACATTTTTATATTTATTATGAACATTTTTATTTACGTGGATGATGTAATTGTGTACGGCTTTTTAGGTGTTTTCATTTAGGTTGATTACTAGTTTTTTTTTAAAAATCGAAACTTACCCCATAAGGAGTGGAAAGGGGGGGTATGGGTGGGGATTTTTTTTGGCTGTAAATATTTACGTTTTTGGGGTTGTTATGAGGTGATAATAATTGCATATTTTCAACGATTATTGACACTAAAAAGCGTGAAAAAAATGTTTTTTTAACAAAAAACAAAAACCGACTTCAAATACCTAGGTGCACTAAAAAGCTAAAAATAACCTAATTTATTTATTAACCGACGAAAAAAAAAAAAAGGAGGAGGTTCTCAATTCGACGCGTATATTTTATTTTTTTTATTTTTTTTTATGTATGATCACGCATATCTCCGGCGTCACTAAACCGATTTCGATTTTTTCTATGACGTTTGCTAAGGAATTCTTCGAGGGTGGTCCCATTTTCAAAACATTATCAGAAATCAACCCCTTTAGGGGTGAAATGGGGGGTTGAAGGTCACACAATTTCAAAAATATTTTTTGATCAACCTAAAACTTTGTATATGTATTTTACATACAAAATAAAGAAACACGTGTTTTAGGAAACTTGAAAAAAAATATATTTAGGGGGTGAAATGGGCTGATAAAGTTTGCATTCTGGACTATAGCATATCTTCGGCGTTAGTGAGCCGATTTCGAAAAATCTTTTTTTGTTTAATACGGATAGTTAACAAATATCGAAACGATGGGATGGAAAGGGTGGAGGGGGGTGAATTCCTTTTTTGGGCTGTTATGAGGTGCTAATACTTGCATCTTTTCACAAAATAGATACTAAATTCGCTTTCAAAAACCTAGGTACACTAAAAAGTTACAAATAACCTTATAATTCATTACATTTGTAGTCGGTGCCAATTCATGTGTGTATTTGCCTAGTCTGATATAGATTGGCACCTACACCATGATATACCTACGCCCACGTGGACTTTATTTGGAATTATACCCATTTTTAACCAACGAAGAAAACAGAAGAGGTTCACGTTTCGACACGTATTGGTTAGGGTATAACTTCGAAGTTGGTCCTATATAAATTAGGAACAAAAATCCTACCCGACAGGTGGGAAAATAGGGAGAGATTTATTGTTAATTCTCAAATTTTAATGCTGAGTTGTGTATTACAAAAAACAAACAGCAGATTCAGATTAAGTAGTAGATTTTAGCCACAAAAAAATATAAAATAAAAACTTTTTAACAAAAAATTAAACCGCCGAAAATTTAAAAAAGCAAAAAATAATATACCTTTTTTATTTAACCTTAATAACAAAGTTCTTAAACTAATGTAAGTATACCTAAGTCATTTTGAGTCGGCGCCAAACAATTAATGAACAATAAATTTAAAGATATAACCAAATGAAATTAACAATGCAACGTGAAATCTTTAGCGACAAACATTAACATTCCAAAAAATGTGCTCTCCGTACGACCACTCGCACACATTGTGTATCGCTATCTCGCTGTGTATTGCTGTCTCGCTGACGTTAACTTCGTGAACGCTCGACATTTTCCAGCGAAGGTGCGTGTCGCGCCGCGCCGCCGCCGCGCCGCCGCCGTACATCACACTTTACTAAATTAATTAATTTGCTTGTTTGGCGCCGACTCAAAATGTATACTTACATTAGTTTAAGAACTTTGTTATTAAGGTTAAATAAAAAAGGTATATTATTTTTTGCTTTTTAAAATTTTCGGCGGTTTAATTTTTTGTTAAAAAGTTTTTTTTATATAAAAATCATCATAACTTACTACTATCTTTACAGGCAACCTAATACGATAGAGTAGTGACTTAAACTTAAAATAACATAATTGACTATGGAATACACAACGACAATATAAAATTTAACAATAATGAACATATTTGGCCTTTATAACAACACGTCACACACGATATAAGTCAAGTCGGTATTTCCGCCACAATATTGAGCGTGCGGAGCGCACGTGACAGCGGCGCGCGCTGCAGCAAGTTAGTGCGCGCTCGCAGCACCACCAACAGCGGCGGTTGCTGGCGACGAGACACCATCTCATTTGGCACGCACAGCCTGATCTTCGCGAGTATAGTTTGGTTACAAGCTTTACCGCGTATTATTTTAAACCAGTATGTGGCGAGTTCCACTTCTTTGAGGCCACTTCTCTCCTCACTTCCAGTTTGTAGTACCCTACCATACCGAGTACAAATAAAGTTGGATATAGATGGGGATATCCAGGTTAAATACCATACAATTTTAAATAAAGAAACCTAACAAACTTGTTTTGAATCTTCTCCATCATTAATTTATATTTATTTTCGCTTGGAGACCAAATAGCGGCATTGTACTCTAGGTGACTCTTCACAATAGCCTCGTATAAGGCTCGCAAAGCGCTGATGTTGGTGAATGAATTTGCTTGCCTAAGTACGAACCCTAAATTTCTGTAAGATTTGCATATGGCTATAATATGCTTCCTGAAATTCATATCGGCGGTAAATTGGACACCTATATCTGTGACTTCTGTGACCTGCTGCATCGGCTGTTCCTGTATGCTATACTGGTAGTGGCGTGGGTTGCGCGCTCGGCTAAATGACAATACTGAGCATTTGGATGAATTGAAATATAGCTTATTGTCTTGGCTCCAAGCTACCACCCTATTTATATCTCGCTGCAGTTTGTCATGATTGGATAGTTCTCTCACCTCGAGAACCAATTTTAAGTCATCGAAAAACAATATGCATGTTGACTCGCTGACCACCTCCTCTAAGTCATTTATCATCAAGATGAATTGGAGGGGTCCGAGATTGCTGCCTTAACTTACCCCTGACCTCGTGTAGTATGGCTCCGAGTGGTGCCCGCCGCAGTCGACGTACTGACGCCGGTCCCGCAAGTAGCTGGCAAAGAAGGTGAGCGTGTGCTCCGTGCAGCCAGCCCTCGACAACTTGGCGAGCAGGATGTCATTGTCGACAGTATCAAAGGCCTTCCTAAAGTTGAGGTAAGCGACATCTACTTGTAGACCAGCATCTACTGCGAGCACCACTTGCGTCATCAAATTCAGCAAGTTCCCTACTGTTCCCCGCCCAGGACGAAAGCCATGCTGTGCGTCGGACAAAAGGGGGCTTACCTTTTCAAACAAGCAGTGGTGTATGGCCGACTCGAACACCTTAGCCGGAGCGCACAACACTGCCACTGGCCTGTAGTCGCAAGGGTTCGGTCCTCCTCAGCCTTTCGGCGCCGGCACGACCCGCGTCAGTTTCAAACGGTCAGGCCGCAAGGCAGATATTAAATATGTGCAGCAACGGTTCCAACAGTACTGACCGGCAATCTTTGAAGAGGAATGGAGGTAAACCGTCTGGTCCCACGGAGCGCTTGGCAGGCAGTCGCGCTGGCGCGCGGCGCACCGCGTCTGGCTCGAGCCTCGCGAGGTGCGCCCGCGATATTTTATAATTCATTACATTTGAAGTCGGTTTTTGTTTTTTGTTAAAAAAATTATTTTTCAATACCTAGATGTCCTTCCATTCTACCCTCCATAATATGCTCGATCGATTATAAATCTGTATTCTGTGTGCTCGATGATGGCTCCATGCTCTCGAATCGGGACTCGATACAATCGATGCATGTCGGACACAGATCACTATAATACTATAATTATAATGCTCTGTGATAGACATGGGCATTTTCGGTTTTTTCACAAACGGTGCAAATGTAACCGATATCATCATCATCATCAGCCAGTATCAGTCCACTGCTGCACGTAGGCCTCTCCCAAGATGCGTCACTGAGCCCGATCTTCGGCTCTTCCTTTCCACCAGTCACTGCCCACAGCTTTGCGTATGTCGTCGCGACGTCTACGCTACGTTTGCCGATTCGCGATCTCCACTCTAGGACCAGTCTACCGATATACTGTTTGCTTATTGATATAGAAAACGGTTTTCAGATGTTCCCCGAGATAGCTAAGCGAACATGCTCTTAGCTTAAGTTACCTCATATTCGCTTCGTCTCTTTTACACCAGTAAAAGAATATATGTTTTTAGAAACAGAGGTAGCGAATATGTTTCATACCGTTCGTGAAGTTTGCATCGTTACAGTTTTAAGTTTCGATATAACCTAAAGGAAAGGTTTTTTGAATCAATCAATACAATAAAGTTTTTGTGATATCATTTATGTTGGATGGTATATACCATTGATATCAATATGGTATGATATCTAACACATATCCGATAAAATTTACGTTTTGATATTGACTCTGTGATATCCAATATCGCAGATCGTTGAAGAACTTGCATGATAAATAAATGTGTATACTTCCTCTGAAATCCTCTGACCGAGACAAAAATTGCAATATTCAGTCAGTTTGAAAGTGTTTTTTATGTGGTAGTTCGGTACATCTACTTATTCGGCAATTTAAAATGATTGGATTAAGTGCCTACATACTATAATCAGACCTCTATCACCGTATAGACAAATTGTGATCTGTGGCCGGTAGGACCGGGTTGGTGTAACATTACGTCCATAACGAGGATTCCTAGCACGCGGTACATAAAAACAATGTTTACTGTCAGTCAAGTGGCACAAACGTGCCGCCTGTGCGCACGTAATGCGATCTCCCACGTCAGATTTAAGGGTTTGAGAGCTGGGGTCGCGAATGACAATGAGAGTCCGCTTCGCCGGCTTCTGAAAGAAGCCAGCTCGTTCGGCGAGTCAGAGACGCAAGCGGCGGAGCCGGAGCTACGGTGGGCGACGCAGCCGTACGCGGCGCGGCCGCCCGCGAGCGACGCCGCCGCGGCCGCCGAGCGCGTGGAGCCGCGCGACACCACCGTGCTGCTGTTCCCGGGCCAGGGCTCGCAGCGCGTCGGCATGGGCCGCGACCTCATGGACATTCCCGCCGCAAAGCAGCTTTACGAGTTGGCGTCGTCCATAGTCGGGTAATATGGGTTAAATTGCTATGATACAAAATACTTTCCATCAGAGATTGGTTAAATTGATTAGTTTCATAAAATAGTTTTTTTTATGTATCTACAGCTATCGGTACAGGTTAACTAACTGACTAGGTAAGTACATGAAGCTTTTTTGCCTTATAGTTAGTGTTAGTTTTACTGTCTAGGGATCTTATCGTTTATGTTAGGTACCAGTTATAATAAAGTAATTTTGTGGAATGTAGGTCATGGGCATTAGCAGGTGCGCAGGGCACACGGTCAATTGGATTGCACAGTTAGAGTAGCCTGGATGGTACACGCTGTGCACCAGCCATACTTGACATCCAACTCAATCAAATATAAAAGTTACAAAATGGATAAATTATTATGTTTGAGAAGCCGACGAGAACAAGGCACATGCTCCCATCACAGAAAATGTAATTCATTCACAGTACTGGCAGCCGCATACCTAGCTATGTGCTTGCAATGTGGTTGTCAACATTTCTTGAAACCATTGCTTTAGTAGATATAAGTTTTCAGGTAGGATTTAATAGTTTTCCATGATAAAGTGAGTGGGTTAGTGCAAACATTGTGGGCTCGTTGGAGCAAATCATCACTCGTGTGGCTACCGTTAGATAGAAGCGTGGAAGTGAAGGCACCGGCTCTGTGCAGGTGGGATGTGGCGCGCGTCTGCACAGAGGGCCCGGAGCGAGAGCTGGCGCGACGCTGCCAGACGGCCGTGCTGGTGACATCGCTGGCGGCGCTGGAGCGCGCGCGCGAGCTGCGCCCGGGCGCGCTGCAGCGCGTGCGCGCCGCGGCCGGCTTCTCGCTGGGCGAGATCGCGGCGCTGGTGTTCGCGGACGCGCTGCCGCTGGAGCGCGCGCTTCGGTTGGTGGAGCTGCGCGCGGCTGCCATGAGCGCGGCGGCCGGCGGGCGGCCGCAGGGCATGCTGACCGTGTGGCTGGCGCCGGACGCGCGGTTGGGGCCGATGCTGCGGAGCGCGCGCGATCACGCCGCCGAGCGCGGAGTCGACGCGCCCGTCTGCCTGGTCGCCAACTACCTGTATCCCGGCTGCAAGGTGCTCGCCGGGGACGAGGAGGTGAGAGGGGGGGCGATGCGGGTCGCAGTTCCGCATCTCGCGGACGGCGCACCGAACGGTTGGATCGGTCGGCAGGCGCTGGGCTGGGTGGAGAGAAGCGGCGGCGCGCTGGGCGTGCGGCGCGCGGCGCGCGTGCGCGTGGAGGGCGCGTTCCACACGCCGCTGATGGCGCGCGCCGAGGCGGCCGTGCGCGAGGCGCTGGCGGCGGTGGAGACGCGCGCGCCGCGCGTGCGCGTGGTGTCGTGCGTAGACGCGCGCGCGTACCGGGACGCGGCGCACGTGCGGCGGCAGCTGGCGCGGCACGTGACGCGGCCGGTGCTGTGGGAGCAGACGCTGCACGCGCTGTATGCGCGGCCGCGCGGCGACTCGTTCCCGCTGACGCTGGCGCTGGGCCCGGGCGGCGCGCTGCGCTCCACGCTGCGGCAGGTGAACGCGCGCGCGTGGGACTCGTCGCTGCAGATCGACGCGTAGTCCCGACTAGTCCGGAGCGCCGATACCGCCGACGCTATAAATACCGACGTACGGCCTCATTTCAATTCATTTTAATTCATTCAATTCATTTGTGGTTGAAAGGGTTATCGTATACCTAGTGAGAGTTACTACATGGTGGAAGTGACGTTGTATTTTATATGTACAAGTATTTAGTACAGACTAATGAAAAAAACAATGCCATATGGACCGCCCGCGAGGTGTTCAAACTGTAGATTTATTATGAATTATAATTGAGAAATAATCAAAATTGTATTGTATGTTCTTACTTATTTTATTAAACATCTTAAACATCTTGTCAACTTGCGTTCCCATATCTTATTTGCTAAAATGGCTTCCAAGATGTTTAAAATTAAACAGCCTGCTAAAATTTTCTCACAGTTTAAGATCTTTCGTTCATTCAGCCAAAAAAAATCCCCCCCCCCCCCCCCACCCCTTTCCACCCTTTTGGGGATAAATTTCAATGTTTGTTAACAATCCGTATTAAACCGAAACAATAATCAACCTAAATGAAAACTCCTTAAAAAGCCGTATACAACTACATCATCCACGTAAATAATGATCATAATAAACATAAAAATGTTCATAAAATGAAATGAAATGTTCATGAAATGAAATCGGATCATAACTCGCAGCGTAATCGGTGTACATACAAAAAAAAAAAGACATACCGACCGAATTGAGAACCTCCTCCTTTTTGGAAGTCGGTTAAAAAAAGATGCTGCATACATTAGAATATATTAGATTGTTTATGCACAGATTAAAAATATCTTTGTGCATTGCTTCTTTTTGATTATGCCGCATGCCGGAGGCTTTACGAATTACTATTGGTCGGTGGTGTTATGCTTAAAATTTATTTCTTGGGCACTTTACTATTTTTATTTGCCAATTGAAATAACTTTACATTGTAAAACGGCAAAAAGCACGCAAAGTATGATGCCAAACAAAACCTAATATCTAACCTACTGATTTTTTGTATAATATGGATTTTAAATAATGTGGAAAAGGATTATGGAGATTTTCAGAAGAAAATAAAACAGATAGAAATGTCTCAACACTTTTTTGTAGTTGTTTGTCGAACACGAAAATAAATTTACGTGTTCGTTTTTTACAGAATTTTGCATGTAGTCCGCTTGATATTGGCGAAGGATCGAGTAAAATATGTATTATTTGTTATAATAGTGTATAAAATGCTATATTTATGTACTTCTTACAGCTTAATTATTTTCTTATCACCGGCCTTCGACCGTGACAAATTTCTTTACGTTGACCTGTCAAATTCGTGTCTCTATGGTACATTTTGGTAACCCATGCTAGCACTTATGATAAAACACCTTATTCATACGTCAACCACGTTGTATTTAACTGTCAAACCAATTTTAAATCTTTATCCAGCACGACATGCTAGCTAATAAGACGTAACGAATTTGTCACAAAAATGACGTCACGATCCTTGAGAAAATGTCTTATCTTGGAAGGCGTACTGAGGCCGCTGCCATTATTAAAGTGCAAGATTAAATTGTTTGTTTGTAATGGATTCAATCGAAAACTACATAGGTAGGTAACCGATTTTAAATATTTTTCTACCTAAAGAATCCTGAATTATTCGGAAAAGACAACGGCTTTATTTTATTTAGAAAAACATATCGAAATCCCTACGAATACTGATACATTATATAATAATGTAACACAAGGTTAAACTTATTTTGAAGAGACTCTTACTGGCAAATAGCTGATGTTACAAGAGCTGCGGCTTCAGCACGCCTGCCAAGATAAGATATTTTATCAGGAAACGTGACGTCATTTTTGTGATATACCTTTGCGGCTTATTAGCTAGCTTGGCGTGCTGTGATAAAAATTATAAAATCGGTTTGACAGTTGATACAAGGTGGTTGACGTATGGATAAGATGTTTTATCTTAAGTGCTAGCATAGGGTACCAAAATATATCACAGAAGCCACTAAAAGTATTATATCACGGTCGCAGGCAGGTGGTGATAAAATGATAATGATGTAAAATGTGCATTAATATAGATATCTGATAAAACTCATCTAGTTTCAAATTAAACACTTAGGGTTATTTATATCTTTTGTAAGTATTTATATATTTTTGAAATAAAGTTGCCCAGCAGTGGGACAATAGGCTCATAAATAAATATAAAGTAAAATAATTCGATCGAGAACATCTTTTATTACAATAATATTTTTAGTCTCAAATTTATAGAACTATATACATTCTTAAATAATATTTAATTAAGCTTATCTACAATCGACGTACAGCCACAGTGCGTACCGCTCGGCGCGTGTCGGCGAGCGAGGGGAGGGAGAGGAGGTGGAGGGTCAAAGGTTTAGGGGGTTGGCGGTGGGCTGTCCGCCGGCCGCCGCCACGGCCGCGCCCAGCTCGCCCAGCCGCGTGAACTGGCGCAGCGCGCGCGGCTCGCGCGTGTCGGCCAACACGCGCGGCATGCGCGCGGCGCACTCCTCGGCCCACGCCTCCGCGAGCCGCAGCTCGTGCGCGGCCGACGGCAGGCGCAGGCGCGCGGCGCGGGTGGCGCGTGACATCACCGCGGCGGACGTGTACGAGTCGAAGGCGGCGGACGCCAGCCGGTTGAGCAGGAACTGCTGGTCCACCACGCCGCGGCCGTGACGCAGCAGCGCGGCCTCCACGCAGCGGCCCAGCTCGAGGGCGAGCCGCGCCAGCTCGGCGGCGGGCGCGCGCAGCTCGGGCGCCACGTGCTGCGCCAGCTCGGGCGCGCGCGCCAGCCCCACGGCGGCCGTCGCGCGCCGCCCCGCCTCCGAGAAGATGAGCCCCAGGTGCGCCGTGGGGTTCTTGAAGGCGCGCTGCAGCTCGCGCAGATGCGAGCCGGCGTACTGGATGCCTGCGAAGGAGCGCACCGTCGCGTCACGTCACGGTCACGGTGGCGAGTCCCAGGGCGACCGGCGGCCAGTCGAGCGAGCCCGGCCCCCCTCGCTTACCGTTCAGCGCGACGAACAGGCGCAGGATGTCGTTGGTGCCCTCGAAGATGCGGAAGATGCGCAGGTCCCGCAGCACGCGCTCCAGCCCGGTGGCCTTCATGAAGCCCATGCCGCCGAGGATCTGGATCGCCTCGTCCACCACCCACCAGGCCGAGTCGGACGCGAACACCTGCGCGGGCACGAGAGTGATCGGTCGGCGGCCGTCCGGGCCGGGCCGGGTCCGGCCGGGCCGCGGTCGAGCACTCACCTTGGAGATGGCCGCCTCCACGTGGTAGTCGGTCGCGCCGGAGTCCATGTTGCCGCTCACCATGTAGGCGAGCGTTTCCGTGGTGTACTGCAGCATCGCCATTCGCGCCAGCTTCTCCTGCGGACGAGAGCGGCGCGATGCGTCATACGAGCGGCGAGTGAAGAGTGGCGAGCGAAGAGCGGCTCGCGGCACTCACCTGGATGGTGCCGAACTCGGAGATTCGCTTGCCGAACTGCGTGCGCGTGGCGGCGTGCTCGGCGGCCTGGCGGATGGCGGCGCGCTGCGTGCCGGCCAGCGCGGCGGCCATGCCGAAGCGGCCGTTGTTGAGGATGTTCATGGCCACCTTGAACCCGTTGCCGAGTCCACCGAGCACGTTGCGCACGGGCACGCGTACGTCCTCGTAGTACACCTCCGTGGTGTTGGAGCACTTGATGCCCATCTTGTTCTCGGGCGGGCCGGAGGACACGCCGCCGAACGCGCGCTCCACGATGAACGCCGTCACCTGTCGAGGGGCGGCGGCTCGGTACATTCGTTGCGCCGTGAACGAGTCGCAGGGCCTCCGCCGCGACCTACCTTATCGACGGTCTTGCCGTCCTTCTCGACGGGCGTCTGCGCGAACACCGTCATGATCTCCGCGATGCCGCCGTTGCTGATCCATATCTTGGAGCCGTTCAGGATGAAGTGTTCGCCGTCGGGCGCGAGCACGGCGCGCGTCCTGTCCGCGCACACACACACCGCCGGTTAGCCAATACGTCGATTGGACGTGGATAGTAAAATCTCAAACTAGACACAAGTATTGTTGGTAAATGCTCATAGATGCCTGGGCGTTGATTTCGATGAGATATAACGATACTATTAAATGTTTGAAAAAGATAAAAAAATATTGGTCTTCAAACTCTTAGATATAGTGTAGTGCAAAAAGCCGAAATTAGGTTTCCGTCGAACGGTGATGCTGCCACCGGCGACGCGCCAGTGTTTATAGAAATAGTATAGGTATGTGAATAGTATTGTATAGTAATGAATTAAATCTATAAAGCGAGCTCGAGGATCTCAGAGTTGCGATCGGTTCATAGTAAGTGTTGTCGCATTAGAGACGGATGTGTGGGTGGGCGGGTACTCGTGGAGAACAGAATAGTGTGTCGGTGGTATGCGGTAGGTACTTGATGGAGCCGGCGTCGGAGCCGGAGGAGGGCTCCGTCAGGCAGAAGGCGGCGTACTCCCCGCCCGTGACGCGCGGCAGGTAGTGCGCCTTCTGCTCCGCCGAGCCGAACAGCAGAATGCCCTTGAACCCGATGGACTGGTGCGCGCCCAGCGTGATGCCGACTCCCAGGTCGTGCGCGCCCACCACCTGCCGGCGCGCGCGTGCCGTTAGCGACGATGGAACTAGTACACTCGTATGCTCGCACACTCGCACTCACCTCGACGAGTCTCGCGTACTGCGTGTTGTTGAGGCCGAGGCCGCCGTGCTCGGCCGGCACCTGCAGGCCGAAGGCGCCGAGCTCCCACAGGCCCGCCAGCGTGCCCGCCTCGATCTGCGCGTCCGCGTCGTTCTTCGCCGGGTCGTTCACCTGCGACACGTCTCTCGATATTAACCGGCCGTCGGTGGCGAGCCGCGAATGTGAATCCGCTCGTCTATCGCGACGACTCACCTCCTGGAAGAACTTCTCGACGGGTGGCACGAGCTCCTGCAGCATCTGGCGCTGGTCCTCGGCCAGCGGCTCGGGGAAGGGGAACACCTGCGCGGGCTCGACGCGCCCGCGGAACAGGTTGAGCGTATAGGAGGCGCTCTGCCGCGCGCCTGCCGCCGCCGCCGCCGCCGACGACGAGGACGACGCCGCCCTGCGCGTTGTTTCATGGTTATTAATACCATGTTTGAACAAAGAACTAATGCTTGATGACTAGACATCGGATTATATGCACTATCAAAATGCCAAAATATGCATGCACATATGAACTAAAAAGGGACTAAATATGCACAATCAAAAAACAGAGTAGCTGCAAAGCAACAAAAACAGGGTACTTGGTCGTCGTGATGAACATAGATGCATGTAAAGCTAGCCCTCGTTTAAGTTTAGGCTCCTCTACTCTACATATTGAGTACATTCAACTAACTGTAAATAATTTTATTTTTACCAAAATAGAAAAAAAAAAATATTTTTGGCCCGTAAACTCGATTCTTCGATTAATCGATCTCAGATTGCCATCCCTAATTCAGTGCGTTCGCTGAGTGTGTGCGAAGCAGACGTGTCGACGACATAATACAACACGTATAACTACTGAAATATGCACTATCAATGAAAAAGTAGCAAAATATGCAATAACGCTATAAAAATAGATTTATATGCATATGCAAACATGCAAATGCATATAACCCGATGTCTATTGATGACAGTTCTATTCCTTTTTTTTTTTTTGGTTTTCTGCCTCCTTCCATTGAGTCTGGCCCGATGTGTTTCCGCCAATGTCAACGTAGTGGCGAGGACACAATGGAGTCCATCAGGTGCACCGCCTCACGGAGCATATTCTCAAGGGGTTTCATAGACCGCGTCCCCACAGCACGGGAGCCCTCTTCTTCGATGTGGCGAAAGCGTTTGACAGGGTCTGGCACAACGGCTTGATCTACAAGCTGTACCTCTTGGGTGTGCCGGACAGTCTCGTGCTCATCCTGCGAGACTTTCTGTCGAACCGCACCTTTCGCTACCGCGTTGAAGGGGCGCTCTCGGCCCCTCATCCCATTAGGGCAGGAGTCCCTCAAGGCTCCGTTCTCTCCCCCCTTCTCTATAGCCTGTTCACGAACGACATCCCTCGTTCGGACAGAGTTCAGCTCGCCCTATACGCGGATGACACCGCTCTCTATTTCTCGCATAGAAATAGGGGCGTTATCACCCGCACCCTCCAACGCGCAGTAGATTCTTTGGGCGAATGGTTTCGGAAATGGCGCATTGAGGTGAACCCGGAAAAGAGCGCCGCTGTGCTCTTTACCAGGGGAACCCCACGGCGTCCCCGAGCTCCCTGGTTCAGTCTAGGGACCATCTCTCTGTTCGACCAAAGCATCCCTTGGGCAAACCGCGTCAAATATCTAGGTGTCACTCTGGACAAGTCCCTTACTTTCGGTCCCCACATTAGAACGGTGAGCAACCGAGCAGCTTTTGTGCTCGGTCGCCTTCACTATTTGATCTGCAAGCGGAGTAAAATGTCCCTTACAAATAAGGTGACACTTTACAAAACATGCATCCTCCCCATTATGTCATATGCCAGTGTGGTTTTCGCTCACGCGGCGAAGACACACATCAACCGCCTGCAAGTAGTGCAGTCCCGGTTTCTCCGTAGGGCCGTAGGTGCCCCGTGGTACATACGGAACGTAGATCTTCATTCCGACCTTGGCCTCTTCTCAATTCGTAAACACTTAAAAATAGCGTCCGAACGCTATTTTAAAAAAGCCGCGTCGCATTTAAATCCTCTAATTGTCGCCGCCGGCAATTACGAGCCAGACCCCGCGCACACGTCATCAACCCGTCGCCGCCGTCCGCGGCACGTATTGATTGATCCTCCCGACACGATCACCGCCCTCCTCGACCCGGGCGTTGAGAGGGCCACCAACACACCTACACCAGCCTCAAACAGACACCGATCTCGCCGGCGAGGTCGAGGAACCCCCTCTTCCGCTCGTAGGTGCATCTTTGCACCTAGGAGCGCAGTCACTACCTCTCCCCTCACGGTAACTGCCCAAGCCGAGGTCGTGCCCCCTGTGGCGCCCTTGAGCTAGTTGCCACCCCTTTCCGCCCTTAAGGCCTTGGTTGGAGTGCACTCTGCGCTCGCCACTCCTCCGGTAAAGCTGTAAAGGCCACCTCACGGCCAACAGTGTAAGTCCTTCAAAAAAAAAAAAAAAAAAAAAGACAATGGAGATTGGTTAATCGGTTAAATTATGCAAGTAGAATTTTATTGAGATTTACTGGTTAGTGATTGAGGTACCTAACACAACACAATGCAAAATGAACACATTGATAACAAAAAAACTAAGACAGCCAAAAAAAAAATCCCCCCCCACGCCCCCCCTTTCCACTCTTTTGGGGGTTAGTTTCGATGTTTGTTAACATAAAATCTATATTAAACAAAAACTAATAATCAACCTAAATGAAAACTCCTTAAAAAGCCGTATACAAATACATCATCCACATAAATAATGATCATAATAAACATAAAAATGTTCATAAAATGAAAACTGCTTGGCCATACGCGCAGCGTAATCGGTGTACATACATTAAATAAAAAAAAAAAAATACCGATCGAATTGAGAACCTCCTCCTTTTTGGAAGTCGGTTAAAAACAAACAGAAATATTTAATTACACAGAGGAAGGCTAATAACTAGACATCGGATTATATGCATTTGAATGTTTGCATATGCAAATGCATATAAATCTTTTTTTATAGCGTTAATGCATATTTTGGTACTTTTTCATTGATAGTTATACGTACGTGTAGTAGTTATACGTGTTGCATTATGTCGTCGACACGTCTGCTTCGCACACACTCAGCGAGCGCACTGAATTAGGGATGGCAATCTGAGATCGATTAATTGAAGAATCGAGTTCACGGGCCAAAAATATTTTTTTTTTCTATTTTGGTAAAAACAATATTATTTACAGTTAGTTGAATGTACTAAATATGTAGAGTAGAGGAGCCTGAACTTAAACGAGGGCTAACCTTACATGCATCTATGTTCATCACGACGACCGACGACTCTGTTTTTTGATTGTGCATATTTTGTGCATATTTCGTCCCTTTTTAGTGCATATTTCGTCCCTTTTTAGTGCATATTTGCATGCATATTTTGGCATTTTGAGAATGCATATAATCCGATGTCTACTAATAACACAGCAAAGGAGGATATCATTTTACATTGTTACAAGTTAGATATTTAATTGGTATGTTAACAAAAGGAGTAACAACAAGCATGAGGATGGAGCGAAAGTGACATGGATGGGGAATTACGGGCGGGAGCATATCATTAGAGTGAGACAATATTTAGGACAAGAGAAGAAAATGTGGTCAGTAAAACCTTCATCATAACCAGTGTCTCCAGATTTACTGTAATTTCACTCTATCTACTGTACACTGTATTTCTCTTAATACAGTGTTAAAGAAGCACTGTAATTTTTGTTTGTTGGAAATCATTGTCATATTTTGAAAAAACGCAACCCATTGAAAACTTTAGAACGAAACGACACATTTTATTTTCGTATCATAGATAAAGAATAATAAAAATACTCTGTGACACTCTGTCCACGGTTGGAATAGTTTAGTTACTCTATGTTTCAGCAATGGGGAATACCCTTTAAACCTACTTTAATATTTACAGTTATTAAGTAGTCAAAATCGTTACACTGTCCTTTCTGTATGGGTTTTAATTTGAGGCTTTTACATTTAGCATGATAGTTCTTTTATTTTGTTGCAGTTTGCATTTAGATTTTGTTTGTGTCAGTTTAATTCGAAATTTACTGAGATTAATGATATAAAGACAAAGAAAAGGAATTACAAATACAATAAAAAAGGATGTTTTAGCACAGCAGGCCATAAAAACGTCACGCATATAATTGTGTCAATTTCAAGCCTGACGATATGAAGGCGTTTAATTCAAAAACGTATAAGACCAAGCCTTCCTGTGGACTAAAGTAAATGAAAGTGACAGTGACTAGTAAAAATGTTTTTTTATTTACTGTAATTTATGATGGCCAAACACTGTAATTATAGCAAAAATACTGTATTTTTTTCTACTTTGCACTGTAATTTCAATTTATCAATCTGGAAACACTGATCATAACTGCACTCACAAAGGGAATGATTTCTCACTCTGATCTTGTTCAAAAATAAAGGAGTACAATAATGACCCAAATAAAAAAATAAAACAAATATAATATCAGTTCACTAATGCCAGAGCTATGATGTAGTCTGGAATGCTTACTTTAACACTCCAAGATGTTATTAACAGTTTAAATTTTGTATTGAGCTTAAACTCGATACCACTACAGTGGCATTTTCAGTGCAAAAGTGTTTTACAGTGACACCCACACAGTACACAGTACCCACTGAGATATTTTATGAGTCCCATGATACACAGTACCCACTGAGATATTTTATGAGTTGTAATATAGTGGTCTGTGAAAGTGATGCTTTCTCTGCTTATTGAATCAGATGTTCGCTCCCTCACCGTCTGACATCAATGACACAGTTAAGTGATATTGAACTCTATTTATATCAATTGAGGTTGCGGTACAAAGTACAAGGTGATTACAAAACGGACCAAATGGGCCATATCCATAGTTTAATGAGCTTTGAACGTAGAAAACTTACCTATACAGGGGTAGCGAATGCAAAGGCAGCGGAGCCTTCCCCCCCGGTAGGCACCGATTAGCACACATCGCCAACTTGGCTCCTTTCATTTTAACGTTTTTAAATTATTCTCTAAATGATAATATTACATTTGTATCTACTATAGGCTAACTATAGATAAAGTACATGTAAAAATATAATTATTTATAAAACTCCTATAAAACTCCCGCGTGAAGAGCACCAAATCACAGAATAATTTAATACAAAATAGTGATCTACAAAATAATCTAACTAAATATAATAGTTAGACACAGTATCTATGAATTTGGGCCGTGTTGCCAGCACAGGTAATATTGCACTATTTCAGGTAGGTAATAATTTACGCTTGGAAGTAAGTATGACTGCAGGGTAATCGTCTACAATTCTATTATCTTTCACTATAATAAAAACATTTTTTTCGTAAAAGTAACGGAATGTCCTGAGGCCTATCATAAATGGAGTGCGCCTCATCATTACGCTGTGGATCGCGAAAGCGTCACAGTCAATATTTTTAGGGTTCCAAAGGGTAAAACAGGAACCCTATTACTAGGACTTCTCTGTCCGTCCTTTGTGCGGTTTTTTTTACTTGCAGTCTTTCTTAATCTAGCTACAAATAACCTTACAATTCATTACATTTGGAGTAGGTGCCAATCAACGTCAAACAAGGCAAATACACACATGAATTGGCACCGACTCCAAATGTAATGAATTGTAAGGTTATTTGTAGCTTTTTAGTGCACCTAGGTTTTTGAAGTCGGTTTTTGTTTTTTGTTAAAAATAATTTTATTTCACGATTTTTTGTGTCAATAATCATTGAAAATTTGCAAATATTATCACCTTTCAGCCCTAAAAAAAGTAAAAATTTACAGCCAAAAAAAAAATAACCCCCCCCTTTCCACCCCTTTAGGGGTGGGTTTCGATTTTTGTTAACAATCCGTATTAAACAAAAAAAGATTTTCCGAAATCGGTTCACTAACGCCGGAGATATGCTGTAGTCCGGATTGGACCCCCATTTCACCCCCTAAATATATATTTTTTCAAAATTCCTGAAAGACGTGTTTCTTTATTTTGTATGTAAAATACATATACAAAGTTTCAAGTCGATCAAAAAATATTTTTGAAATTATGTGACTTTCAACCCCCCATTTCGCCCCCAAGGAGTTACATTTCTGATAATATTTTGGAAATGGGACCAACCTTGAAGAATTCCCTAGCAAACCTCAAAAAAAAAATTTAAATCGGTCGACAGACGCCGGACGCCGGAGATATGCGGTAACATACATAAAAAAACATACGGGTCGAATTGAGAACCTCCTCCTTTTTGAAGTCGGTTAAAAACAATATATATATATATATATATATATATATATGTCACACTATAGTATAAGTGGTATCGGAGTTTTTCTAAAGCGATATCGTAAAGAACTTAACGGTGAATTTTTTATTCGTGTTTTTTTTACAATAACAGTCTTCATATGCTTAAGGTGCACTAAAAAGCTACAAATAACTTCTTATTTCATTACAGAGTTGGTGCCAATTAATGTGTGTATTTGAAGTCGGTTTTTTGTTCAAAATATTTTTTTATCAAATACATAAGAAAGTGTAACGAAAACTATTTCTTGTTTGACTACAGGTAACACTGGTCGGGTCAGAATCAGAGATGGTTGTACTGTATAGGTAAATATAATACTAGATGCGCCTGTTCCAAGTTTTAACAATACGTGATCCAAATACCTATTCCACTCTTCAATTCAAATCTTGAAAAGTTTTTCGTACCGTTGGTCTCCAACTGAAAATACTTGCATATGAAATTGAATTATGCCATCTTAGTAATAAGGCGTATAACTTTATTAAAAATACTCGGAAGTTAAATGTTATTTTATTCGAAAACACGAT
This sequence comes from Ptilodon capucinus, assembly GCA_914767695.1. Lineage (NCBI taxonomy): Eukaryota > Metazoa > Arthropoda > Insecta > Lepidoptera > Notodontidae > Ptilodon > Ptilodon capucinus. The sequence goes on along the minus strand of OU611808.1, from coordinate 14,532,508 downwards.
TATGCTTCTTATTCCAGGGCCCCGATTTTCGTGCGATCGAGATTCATCTCTATTCGAGATATCTCGAAACGAAACGTCAAATCGTATATACTTTTTTTCATTTGTTTCGAGATATCTCGAATAGAGATGAATCTCGATCGCACAAAAATCGGGGCCCAGGTCGATTTCACATATTTTCAATTCTAGTGATTACTAGCTCTGCCTGCGTCTGAATAGCAAATACTTTTTTTTTCAGCCCGTAAAAGTGCACCGTATTTTAAAGCAAAACCCTGGTTTTAAAACATAGTAGGGTAAATTAAATACGTCTCATCGCTAACCTAGTATATACCCTATAATTTTTTTTTATTATGAGCTTTATTATTTAAAAAATGCAAAATTATAAGATAAAAGGTTGCTTAAAATAAGCAACCTTTTATACCCTATAATAGTCGTATTAGTTCGTCCGAGACTCTAGACGAACTAATACGATACTCAACTAATACGTGTACCCTACTAAGAATTATGGAAGGTAGATAGAAGGAGCGCAATCTCCTATGGGAAACATTTGAAAAAGTGTTCGTCGAAATGCAAAAATAATTAGTTAATTAGAATCAGCGATTTTCCCGTACCGGTGTATTCCCCGGGGGCGTCGATATACACCCTCGCCGACACCAGCGCCATTGTAGAATTTTTTGAACTAATTATTTTTTCATTTCGACGGACACTTTTTCAATACCTAGATGTCACCACAGCAGAGTAACTTTTTATGGGATGTCTGACAGAGTGACAGACATTGTCAGTCTGTCACTTCTTCTAATATACACTCCAATTCACTCCATAACCGAAACGAACAAGCGCATCACATTTGTTTTTTTTTTAGTAAAATTTGTTTTGATTATTTTTAAAGTTTAGGTACGTCTTTGCTTTTGCTATGTTGGGTGTATTTATGTATATATTTGAAATCAAGAAGGAGCTACTAGTCGGTCTCTCATTGTCAATATTGTACATAACCTATTATTTAGTGGAAGTAGTCAAGGTAAGGCATTGGATGTCGTATATATAATTTATATCTTAACATATCTAATTAGGTAAGTACTTATCGGATGTAATAATATTAAACATAACTCTTGTTCGTATCCCAATAGGTTCGTGGATAGTTGAGCGAGCAGAGTTTTAAGAAAGTATCACTATAGGTTGGTGAGGTTGAGGGTTGTGTTGTGATGAGGTGTGTGCGTGTGTGTGTGCGCAGAAGCCGGAGCTGGTGTGCCACGAGGGCGAGTTCCGGCGGTTCCTGCAGGCGAGCGTGCCGCTGCTGAGCGAGCGCTACTGGCCGACGCCGTGGTGCGTCGAGTCGCGCCTGCAAACGGTGCTGGGCTCGGTGCTACGGTCGCGTTTGCTGCCGCCCATCACCTACGAGCGGTACACTCTACTGTGCATTGCTTAACATTCACTTAACACTGCTCGGCTAACCTCAACCACATGCCTCACTCAAAAGTAGTAAACAAGTGATCATTCTAACTATATTAACTACATTTATAAGTTACGGAAGGGTTAGTGTTAATTTAGACCGCTTAGAACAGCATTTTTCAAACCTGAAGTGCTTTATATTTTGTTTGCCGATCGCCACTAGGTATAGGTAAAGACATGAAACAAAAACAATTGAGACAAATGTTTGTATGTGACTTTGGCATTATAAATCAGGAATGTGAGGATTCATGACCACTGATACAGAAGACAACATTGAAAAATTATGAGACAGTTGGTTTGCACATCTGGAAACTGGAATGATTTGATGAGGCTCTGTGATAAGGCTTCAGACAATTAAATAATTTTATTAGTCTCAAATCCTATTACTTTATGTTGAATGAATAATATGTTACATTATCAAATAACATTCCAATATAGTAGATGTAAACAAAATGTGTATAAAGGTGTGTGGTGTGAGCCGGCAGGCAGGTGCTGGTGCTGTCTGACGGCGGACAGGTGGCGCTGGACTGGGTGCACGGCGAGCGCGCGAGCGAGGGCGAGGGCGGGCCGCGCGCCGTGCTGCTCGTGCTGCCCGGGCTGACGGGCGGCTCGCACGCCGACTACGTGCGCTGCCTGGCCGCCGCCGCCGCCGCGCTGCGGGCGCGCTGCGTCGTGTTCAACAACCGCGGGCTCGGCGGCCTGCCGCTCACCGTGAGTACTACGGCGCCCTCCCCGCCCTCCCCGCCGTGCTCGGCCGCCGCGTGACGCGAGCGCGTGTTGCAGACGCCGCGACTGTACTGCGCCGTGTCGCACGCGGACTTGGCCGAGGTGGTGTGCGCCGTGCGCGCGGCGAGCGGCGGCGTGCCGCTGCTGGCGGCCGGCGTGTCGCTGGGCGGGCTCATCCTGGGCCAGTATCTGGCCGAGCAGGGCTCCCGCGCGGGCGTGCACGCGGCGTTCGTCGTGTCCTCGCCGCTCGACGTGATCAAAGGTCGGTGGGCGGCCGGTGGGTGGACGCTCGCGAGGAACGCGCGCTGATGCCGTTTCGTGCGCAGGCTCGGAGTGCATGGAGCGGCCGCCGCTGAACGCGCTGCTGTCCTACCACATGGCGCGTAACCTGCGCAGCACGGTGCGCGCGCACGCGCCGCTGGCGGCAGACTGGGCGTGCGTGGAGGGCGCGCGCTCGGTGCGCGAGTTCGACGCCGCCTTCACGAGCCGCCACTTCGGGTTCGGGTCGGTGGACGCGTACTACCGCGCGGCCACGCTGCGCGACAAGCTGCACCGCGTGCGCGTGCCGTTGCTCTGCCTGTGCGCCGCCGACGATCCCTTCCAGCCGCGCGACGGTGAGTGTGTGAGTGTGCGTGTGACGGTCTCTCGCCGGCGGAGCGCGGTCGCGGTCGCGGTATGAACGCACGTGTTCCGCAGCGATCCCGATGCGCGAGGCGGAGGCGGCGGGCGGCGCGGGCGGGCGCGTGGCGCTGGCGGTGACGGCGCGCGGCGGCCACATCGGCTTCCTGGAGGGCTGGTGGCCGGCGGGGGCGGCCAGCGACCAGTACATCGCGCGGCTGGCGGCGCAGTACTTCGCCGCGCTGCTGCTCTCGCCGCAGCTGCTGCACCACCCGGCGAGTGCCGGCTGCTGACCGCGGCTCGCCCGGTGGTCGCGAGCCGCCGACCGCGGCTAGACCGGTGGTCGCGAGCCGCCGACCGCGGTTAGACCGGTGGTCGCGTGCCGCTATTCGCGGCTCGTAGGTCGCGAAGCGGACAGCTTCGCTTCCTAGTATCATATTATGAGTATTACGACCGTCTTAATTATAGTTAAAGTATGCGAGGGTAGACCCTCGTGGGTATGGGCCTTATTAGTTATAGTTTTTGTGGATAGGCGTCGGCCGAGGATCCCACGTTGTGAAAATTTGTTGCATTTCAGAGATTTTATATATGTTATATATGAACGATAGCTTTAACCATTAGACGAGAGACGTCATGTTCGTCGATCACGAACTTTAGGCACCACGGCGGTGTGACACCGACGCTCCATTTAGACATGCCACTTTTCAGAAAAGGAATTTAGATAAATCTTGAATCAGGGACATATTGTGAAAGGGAAAACTTTGATTGTAAGTGAAAAAATAATAAGCGCATATAATGGTGTAGGGTTATAAGTGTACAGTTGTTGAGGTATGCCCATCTAAAGTAAAAGTGTGTCATTATCAAAATGAGACCCTGCGATAAACAAACAATATCACTTCCTTACTAATATTAGTTAGCAAGTACAGTAGTCTCAAGTTTCCTTTTAACATTTTTCTAATAATACATCACATCATCACGCCTGTATTCCCCGAAGGGGTAGGCAGGGGTGCACTGTATTGCACCCACACTTCGCCGATGTATTTTTGGTCCCAATGTAATAGGGGGCGAGCCTATTGCCATTATACCGGGTACATTCCCCCTCAATGCGAGGGAGATTTGGGCCATAGTCCACCACGCTGGCCCAGTGCGGGTTGGTGAACTTCACACGCCTTTCTATAGACGTGCAGGTTTCCTCACGATGTTTTCCTTCACCGTTCAGCAAGTGGTAATCATTGTTGAAAATGACATTCGCACATGATAATTATCTCAGAGGTGCGGGCCTGGGATTTGAACTTGCACCCCTTACGTTCAAGGCGGGCGTTCTTGCCCGCGAGGCTACCACTGCTGCACTGCATTTTTCTATGTTCTCATATTAGCGAAAGGGAGTTTATACATTATGCGTTGAAAGATATTGTTGTTGATAATGCAGACGCTGGTGGGCGAGTACTCAAAGCTCAATTAAATATTTGTTAGCAGACCCACTTAAAATTGACTGTACTCTGTACGAGAGCCCTTTAAGATGCCAGTAAACGCAAGTGATGTTAAAAAAATCATGGCAAGTTTAAGTGTACGATTAAAATATCTCCTTAGTATTATCCATTTTTGTTTATTTGAAATAGCGGCCAGCGGCCACCAACGTTCGAAAATGCGTCAACAAATAATTCTTACATAAAATTAAACGCATAGGACTCTACTCATTATTTCTATAATTGAAGGCTGAATAAATAATGTCATAAAAACACTTTCGTTACCTTCAAACCCGCCGCAATCGTGAAAATTGTGTAGTACAGTGCTTTTAATGGCGAGTTTGTTACTATAGGTACTTGAAAAGAATAATAAAATGATACTGAGTTGTGAGTATTCGGCTGTTAGGTCGGTAAATAGGGCAGTTTCCGAGTGTCAGCATGGTGCTGTGACTCGGCCCAACATGGTGTGTTGGTGGACGCCAAGAGGTGCTGGTGGAGTGGCTGCCTGGCGCGGCATCTCATTGTTACCAAGTTCAATTGTCAATTGTATTTATAAAATGTTTATGATCCAGATAGTGGAGTTTTATTAAAGCGTGTTTTCACTTCCTGTGGAGCAGGTACGTATTTTAGATGTAACACCATCATTTAGAGGAATATCAATTCCATCCATAAACCACAAATAATGGCATTTTGAACAATTAAACTTTTTTGTCCACAATTCTACTGAACATTGATCTTTCTATACATAGATTAGGGATCAGTGTTAAGATTTTTTGCATTTATTTAATCGCAAACCCATCGGAAACCCATCGGACAAGGCGGCAGCCGTAAAACACTAACCGGTATCCGGTTAGCCCCTTTCACTATTATAATTTAGCTTTCCTCGTATTTACGGTTAAAATATATTTTATACTCCATAACGGACATAAAAGGCTATTTCCGGTTACAATAATTTATTTCTCTACGAATACAAAAACACAATCTATGACTTACGAGCAACTGTATATAATGCCAATATATAACACCGTAAGGCTTCGCGACGCTCACAATACGGCGTCGCGACAATTGCTACACGGCATCGCGCCGCCCACGATAAGGCGTCGCGCCGCTCACCACATGGCGTCGCGACGCTCACTACATGGCGTCGCGACGCTCACTACATGGCGTCGCGACGCTCACAATACGGCGTCGCGACAATCGCTACACGGCATCGCGCCGCCCACGATAAGGCGTCGCGACGCTCACTATATGGCGTCGCGACGCCCACAATACGGCGTCACGACGCTCACTATACGACGTCGCGACGCTCATCATAGGCGTTGCGACGCCCAATATACGGCGTCCCGACGCCCAATATTCGGCGTCGCGACGCTCACTATATTTCATCGCGACGCTCACTATACGGTGTCGCGACGCTCACTATACGGCGTCGCGACGCTCACTATACGGCGTCGCGACAATCGCTACACTCACCGCTCACCATATGGCGTCGCGACGCTCACTATACTTCATCGCGACGCTCACTATACGGTGTCGCGACGCTCACTATACGGCGTCGCGACGCTCACTATACGGCGTCGCGACGCTCACTATACGGCGTCGCGACGCTCATCATAGGCGTACCAACGATCAATATAGGGCGCCGCGACGCTCACCATAAGGCGTCGCGACGCTCACTATATGGCGTCACGACGCTCACTATAAAGCGTTACGACGCTGCCCGTACAGTGAGCTGCGCGACGCTTTACTGTGAGGTTCGCGACGCCGTATAATAAGCGTCGCATGACAAACAGATTTCTATTTTCCTTGTGCTAGTATAACCGTGGTATAACTGTGCGATTTTTAAGTGGGTTTTTGTTTTATAAAAACTACACTTATACCTATAATGGACCTCCGACGCCGATCCCGGGCGGCGCGGGTGGCCTTCAGCAGCGGTCCGCGTCGAGGCCGAGCGCGCGGCAGAACTCGCCCAGCAGCGCCTCCGCGCGGTCGCGGCGCGCCTCTAGCGCTCCCGGCGTCCCGTCCGCCCCCGGCGTCCCGTCCGCCCCCGGCGTCTCTACCGCCGCGTGCCACGCGCCCCCGCGCGCCTCGCCCAGCGCGCCCAGCGCCGCCGCGAACGCCTCGGCGCGCTCCACCGCCCGCTCCTCTTCCTCCTCCGACGACGATCCGCCGCCTGGCGACGCGACACTTGTAAAATACTGCAGCGCGACTGGGCCGTCCTTTCGCCGGCGGATACTAACCCGGCGGCGGTGCCGGGACGCGCGCGTTGCGCCGCTTGAGGCCGCGCCACGCGTGCGCGTGCAGCGCCGCGCGCGCGCGCTCCCACGCGACCGGCTCGTCCTCGTCGGGCGGGCGGCGGCGCTCCCGCAGCGGCACCAGGTCGGCGCGCGCGGCGGCGGCCCAGGCGGCCAGCGCGCGCGGCTCGGCGGCGGCGTCGGCCAGCAGCACGCGCACGCGCACGCGGCCGCCGCTCCAGGCGGCGCCGGCGGCCAGCGCGCGCCGCTCGGCCGCCGGCGCACCCGCCCCGCCGCTCAGCTGGAGGGAAGAGAGTTCGGATGAGCCCCAATGCAGTGCGAGCGTTTTACTCGATGCGTTAAGCTTTACGGACGTGTGGCATAAACACTGAGAATGAAGGATCATTTTGAATATCAAAGTAATTTATACTGAATCCAGTGTAGAGACACGTGACAAACTATTTCTAACTAGGCGTGCCGGCAACATCGTACGCACGGAATTACGAATCCTAATAAATCCATCCTTAATTATTTTACTAAAATAACATGGTCTATGTTACTCTCTGTAACATCAACTTCCCGCCACTGAAATAAATAAATACCTCGTCATCAGTAACATGAATGACATGTGCCTCCACACGATCAACACAAAGCCCCAGCTGACAGTCATCATCGGTGAGTGCATGCAGCCTCACATCAGCCGTGTAGTACTTGTTCTCCAGTCTCCATACACGGTCTAGGGTCTTGTGTTCCGTGCAGTATGTGTCTGTCACATCATTGTCTATCAACTCTGTAACATAACAAGTGTTATATTACACATGACAATATCTTTTTGTCCGCTAACTCAACACACAACATGGTCCATGTCAAGTATTATCTAATTACAAACACATACTGGCTTTATCTTTTGTAAAGAATATTTATTATGTAACTTACTCGAAACACAATTTGAGGTGTTTGAGAAGGGCTTTCTTTTTACTTGCTAAGTTTTAGGAACAATATCTTTCTCTTTTTTGTATGATTCATACCTTTATTTGTGCCATACTACAAATGACCAGGGCCAATTCCAGTTACACGGACCAGAGTAAATTCCAAAAAGGTTATCAACAAAAAGTCTGCTCGCTTTTAGTCTACTACCTATACTCACTTCTATCAGTTGGCTGTCTGAGTAATATAGACTAGAGATGAAAGGGATAGTGGTTTGGCCAGATACCGGATATTTGGCAAACTTCCAGGCCAGAGCGGTGGATATCCGGCCCTTCAAAACGTTACATGACGCTTCATAAAGAAATCTCAAGGTGTGCTAGAATTTATCTTTCAGCACCTGGCAGTAGCGTTTAAAGCGAAAGGCTATTTTAAACTAATTAATGAAACAAATATTTTCAACCTGTGATTATTAAAATAAACAATATCCATGAATATATAGTGAAAACAAGGCCGGATACCGGATATTCGTTTTGTCTCTAGTATAGACGGGGCCTACTTTGATTGCATAGAATTCCCATTACCATTTCTTATGCCAAATAAATAGCAGTAGCCTACAATGGCAAATGTTTATTATTAAGAAACAACATTACGCGTGTATTCCCGGAAGGGGTAGGCAGAGACGTACTACATTGCACATACATTTCGCCGATGGATTTTGATAAAGTAAATCAATGTCAAACCTGATATAATCTTAATAGCAGTTGTCTTATTTACAGCGCTTACAATAATGACGGGTAAATTATCAATCGTAGACATTGTTTGGTTCTTGTTTACAGTTTTAGGTAAATTAAATCTCATGGGTTTTATCCGATTATTATTCTGAATCCACAATAAATAACCTGTCCACTTTACTATAATCTAGATTTCTTTAGATTAGACTATAGTAAACTATATTTTTTTAGGTGCATCACAAATCACAATCACAGATCACTATCACTTCATTCTCAATATACCTACTGTGCGATTCAAATGAGAATAGGATCTAATTTGCGCCATATCACAGCATAAATATCTACAGTAATGAGACTCGGCCGTGTCCTTGAAAAATATATCTACAGCCGCGCGGTACGTAAACACGCGATAGGGCTGCCCGCCTACAGTATTTTAATTTCATCTAACTAAGTACTTGAATTTCTTTCTAGTTTTGGATTGTATTTTGAATATATTTATTATTTAAAAATGAAATAAAAGAAAAAGAAAAAATGAAGAATGTGAATGAAATAGGAAGTGTTCAATAAAATTACATATTGTGTTTTTTTTTATTAGTAGATTTAATAATTAATACCACCCTTATAAATTTGAGACTGAAAAATACTTTTGCCTCGACTGAGACGTACGAAAAGCTTTATTGTTCAATTAAATAGCATAAACAATCCGCATTTGGATAAAAAGTTTCATTAAAAATACTTCCACAATTACAATACAATACAATTGTACATATTTAAGAATCAAATATTCATAAGTCGCACGCTTACTGCTCACACCGTGCGTTCGTCACTGCGGCATAGTCACGACTGATTGGGTTACCCAATCAGTCGCGACTACTTGGTACCCAATTTGGGTACCAAGTGGGTACCAACATCGAGGCGCGTTGGTATAACTCGCGTTCCGACCGTTTGTATGAAGTTAAAATACTGTAGATATTTATGCTGTGGCCATATCGTGACGTCATAGCTGTCAATAATTCTAACCTTATGTAGAGTGAGCAAAACAAGATATTTTTTCGTGCATATTTGTTACATGATAAAAATAGCCTATCATTAATTTTAACAAGCTACACAAAAATATTTAATTCATGCTATATTCAAATAACCGGAATCCTCTCTCTAAATTCTCTATGCATTAACAACATCCTATGGAGGGTAGAGGTAAGGATAATCATCTCATATGTGAGAAAAGTTGATAAAGTGTCCAGCTGTATGCTATATTATATAACAGTTCAAAAACCATCCACAATCGCGCTGGCGTAGACGGAGGGGATGGTATGAATATAGCAATTGTAGAATAACTGAAGTAATAAAAATAAAAATAAATACATCATCACGCCTGTATTCTCCGAAGGCAGAGGTGCACTGCAGTGCGCCAACACTTCGCCGTTGCATTTTTGGTCCCAATGTAATAGGGGGCGAGCCTATTGCCATTATACCGGGCACATTCTCTCTCAATACGAGGGAGATTTTTGAGCTATAGTCCACCACGCTGGCCCAGTGCGGGTTGGTGAACTTCACACGCCTTTCTATAGACGTGCAGGTTTCCTCACGATGTTTTCCTTCACCGTTTCAAAGCAAGTGGTAATCTCGGGTGAAAATGAGATTCGCACATAAACCCAGAGGTGCGAGCCGGGGTTCGAACCTGCACACTTTGAATTGCAAGGCGTGCGTTCGACCACTCGGCTACCACTGCTTATATGTACGGCTACCACTGGAGTATGCCGAGTGAAAAAAAATAATATCATTATCGACTAAAGTAGTTTTGAGGGAACTTGTCTAGTTCTCGATAGATGTGTGAAGACTGCCAATCCGCACTGGGCCAGTGTGGTGGACTATGGCCTGAATCCGCCTCGCATTGAGGGGAGGCCCGTGCCCAGCAGTGGGACGTGAAAAGGGCTGTAGTTTTTTTTTATCTTAGGCAGGGTTCCCACTACGCCGGACCGGCAGATCTGCCGCGCCGGTAAATCTGCCGGAAGGGCTGTACAATTTATATGAAGCTATTCACATTATCCCGGGTCCGGCATTTTTGCCGAGCCCGGCATTTTTACCGAGCGTTTTGTCACTACGAATTGCCGGTAGAACGACCGGGCCCGGAGTAATGTGAACGAGTTTGTGCCGGTATCTGTCCCCCGCTCGCCCCGCTCGTGCTCCCCTTGCCCCGCCCGTGTTCCACTCACGTCATTCGGCTCGCTCGTCATTCTTCCGGGATCCGATGTAATGTGAACACTCTGTCCGGTGTCCGGTTTCCGGCAGATCTGCCGGTCCGGCGTAGTGGGAACGCTGCCTTAGTGTTTTTAGCTATACAGTTAAATCAATCAATTAACTTTTCTGCATACTTTAATCAAGCTTAGGACTGACTGCATTAAATGTATTTATGATTGATTAGTGTTTACTATAAAACTGATTTTAATAAAATTATTAATGCAGCACTTGTAGCATGAGCGCCAAGATTAGACGTATGTCACGAAATATCTTGATGTCTCTTTCACTCGTATGAATAAATTATGTTTTCTCAACTGTAAATAGTCACCTCAAAATTTAATATCTTATTGTTTTGTAAAGTCTCACCCATCCACCGACCAAGTGTTTTTACATACTCTGTTGTTGCCAAAATCATCGACTAAATACGATGGAGGCCATATCTTTTTAAGTGAAGTGAAGTGACAGAGAGCGACCGAGCCAATCCGTGACAGAGGTCTTGTCTTGACATGCGTGCTGACATCACGGCCGGTAGGCGCGCACGATGCGAAAGAAATGTAATGCGCTCCACCGACCGAGTGACGTGTCTCGCTAAAAGTTACTTTTAACAGTAATAACGCATTTACAAATATCACTACTTGGAGTTTGACTTGAAACGAATGATTCGGTTACATGATGCGTTTATTGTAACAAGTGACGTGAAATAACGCCCACGTCACAGAGTATTATATGCCCACGTCTACTCTGTGGTGTGGCATAGTCATATTCTTATTATCCATAGACATACTCTGTGCCACAGACAGATCACTGAAAAATAGACAGATTATAATTAATATTATTGTTGTTTCGAGATTTGTTGGTTACTGCCACAGATTTACTATTCTCTCGACTCGTCATTGGGCCAGTATAAAAAGTTACTCTGTATCATAGGGTATTGAAAGGAGTATTTCAAAAATATTGTAGGCGGATAGTAAACGCATGGAATTAACATAAAGTTATTACTTTTAGCAGTGCATTAATAAAAACACCGGACATCATGAAGCTGGTGAGTGCTGCGTTACTAGCAATATCACACAAACTGTTCGTTGAAACGTTCAACATGTTTGGTGATCCTCTCATGAAACGTGTACTTGTGTGCAGTATTGTCTCAGCAGCGACGCGTCGAAGCCGTGCTTCGTGTTGTCATTCAAAGAGCTGCTGATAATGCTCGACTGCGGGCTGTCGGCGCACTCGGTCCTCAACTTCCTGCCGCTGCCGCCCGTGCCGAGCACGCGGCTCGCCTCACTGCCCAACTACACGCCACCCCACCTCAACGACCCGCTGCTCGAAGGGGTAACCTGACCGACACACTATTCTCTATCAGGAATGTTTTGTTCATGTAAACCATTACCGGATACTTGAATTAATCGTCAATCACTTATAGTACCTATTGAAGACTCTCCATGGTTACCTACTCGTTATTTTCATGAGGATATAACATTGAACATTTTGTTGTGAATACAGTTATGTGTTAATATATACAATCAATTTCTATATCTTCAAAATATGACATGCTGGGAGGAAAACAGAACCAAACAATTCTGTGAGGGATTATTTTACAGAAAATGATTGGATTCTATTAAATTTGAAATGTATGAATGAAATTGTCCATTATCCCTCTAAAGGTAAACAATCGTAAACGAAAAAAATAATTTCTTTTTAGTACAGGCTGGTAATTTTTTTTCATTTATCTAGCCCTCTGCATCTTAAACTAGCCCAAACTTTTTAAATACTTGACTTCCAATGGCAGGAACTAAAAGAATGCTGCGGTCGCGTGTTCGTAGACAGCATTCCCGAGTTCTGCCCACCACTGGACAAGGTGGTGGACTTCTCGCAGCTGGATGTGATCCTCATTTCCAACTACACGTGCATGATGGCGCTGCCTTTCATCACTGAGGACACGGGTTTCAAAGGCCAGGTGTACGCCACGGAGCCGACGCTGCAGATCGGGCGCTTCTACCTGGAGGAGCTGGCCTCGTGGGCGGCGGGCGCGGACGGCGGCGGCGGCGCGGGCGCGGCGCGGCGCTGGAAGGAGCTGCTGCACGTGCTGCCGCCGCCGCTGGCGCTGGCCGCGCGCCCGCGAGCCTGGCGCCGCCTTTTCTCGCCCGCCGCCATCGCGCGCTCGCTGGCGCGCGTGCGCGTGGTGGGCTACGACGAGCGCGTGGACGTGTACGGCGCGCTCGACGCCACCGCCGTCAGCTCCGGGTTCTGTCTCGGCTCCGCCAACTGGGTGCTGCGCTCGGCGCACGAGAAGGTGGCGTACGTGAGCGGGTCCAGCACGCTCACCACGCACCCGCGGCCCATCAACCAGGCGGCGCTGCGCGGCGCTGACCTGCTGGTGTTGGCGGCGCTGACGCAGACGCCGGCGCATAACCCGGACCACATGCTGGGCGACCTGTGCGTGCACGCCACGGTGACGCTGCGCGGCGGCGGCTCGGTGCTCTGCCCCGTGTACCCGAGCGGCGTGCTCTACGACCTGCTCGAGTGTCTGTCCGCGCACCTGGATGGCGCAGGGTTGGCCACCGTGCCGCTGTACGTGGTGTCGCCGGTGGCGGACTCCAGCCTGGCCTACAGCAACATCCTGGCCGAGTGGGTGTCGGTGGGCAAGCAGGCGCGCGTGTATCTGCCGGAGGAGCCGTTCCCGCACGCGGCGCTGGCGCGCGCCGGCCGCCTCAAGCACGCGCGCGCGCTGCACGAGCTCGCCTTCAGCGCGGACTTCCGACAGGTTCCGACCGTCCACATTATACTTTATACTATGCGATTCAAATGAGAATAGGATCCATATTGTGACGGCATAGCTGTCAATTCTAACCAGTTAGGTAGGGTGGTTAGGAGGGAGCAAAACAATATATTTTTTAAATAAAATGTATTTGCAAAGGTTGAGTGTAAACACACTCAGTCACACGACGAAGCACACTAACGACAAAATGGCGACTGGCGTCCTTATTTGATTTTCTTTAATAATTTTGGCATGGCTTCTGGGCCTTTGCGCCAGAAATGAAAATAAAGAAAAAGGTTATGGTATGGTTTTAAAAAACGAATTATGACTTTAAAACCTTTTTATTTTAATTTAATGTAAAACTATTAATAGATAAAGATAGCCTTTATTGCTGAAGTTTTACACTGGTTGAACATTATATGATATTATTTATCTAGTTATATTATCTTATATTATGTTATTTATTTATATTTTATTTATCGGCAACTGCAGCTTGTCTCTTGACATAGGCCTCCTCCAAGTATTTCCACTCTTATTGTTTCTAACCTTACTTTGTCTGTTATTAGTATGTTATTTGTATGTTATTTTTTTCGCTTTCAATCGTAAGTTGTTCAAGCATTTTTTGTAGTTTATCGCATGTTGTATTTAAAAGACTATTATTATTGATATGCAAATAAGTTTTTTGCAAATCATACTTTTCAAATGACAATTGACAGATAGAGGTTATTGACATTCCTATTCTTATTTGAATCGCATAGTACACGAAATATACCTAATTTGGCGTTTATTTCACTGTGCAATGTAACAACTGATTTGTAAAAATGTCACTGATGTATATGCACGACTCGACGACCTTCGTGGGCGGTGGAGGAGGTCCGAGTCGTGCGCTGTGACGTGATGTGGGGCGGGCGTGTGTCCGCAGCCGTGCGTGGTGTTCTGCGGGCACCCGAGCCTGCGCTTCGGCGCCGCCGTGCACCTGCTGGAGCTGTGGGCCTCCAACCCGGCGCACGCCGTCATATTCACCGGTGCGTACCCGCCGTTTACGGTTCCGCCGCGGACTCGAAGCGATCCGTAGTCATTATAACTATTTTTAATTTCGGATATCCGATAGTGACGGTTACAGTCACGGAGCTCCACAACATCCCTGGTACTTTAATTACTGGACGGCAGCAAAACAACATAATCTTATGATTGCAGCCATGCTTTATTTTATTCCATTATATCTCTGTCCTCCCCCGCCGTGCAGAGCCGGACTTCCCGTACGCGGACGCGCTGGCGCCGTTCCAGCCGCTGGCCATGAAGGCGTTCCACTGCCCGATCGACACCTCGCTCAACTACTCGCAGGCGAACAAGCTGGTGCGCGAGCTGCGGCCGCGCGAGCTGGCGCTGCCCGAGCAGTACGCGGCGCCTGCGGGCGGTGGTGGGGCGGCGGGCCGGCCGCACATCGCCGCCGACCTGCCCACGCTGGTGCTGCGGCGCGGCGCGGCGCGGCGCGCGGGCGTGCGGCGCGGCCTGGCGCGCGCCTGGCTGGGCGGCGCGCTGGCGGCGGCCGCGCGCCCGCGGGACCTGCGCGCCGGCCTGCGCGCCGCGCCGCTGGCTTGCGAGCTGCGCGTGCGCGACAACCGGCTGGAGCTGGACGCGCCGCCGGCCGGGCGCGCGCCGCCGCGCCTGGACTGGGCCGCGCCGGACGTGGACGCGCTGGTGCGCGCGCTGGCGCGGGAGGGCGTGGAGGAGGCGCGCGTGGAGCGCGGCGCGGACGGCTGCATCGTGCACCTGCCGCGGCACGACACGCTCGTGCACGTGGAGCGGCACGCCACGCACGTGTTCTGCGAGGGCAGCGCCGACGTCCGCCAGGCGCTGCGGCGCGCGCTGGCCGCCTGCATGCCGGCGCCGCACGCGTAGCCATCCGCCGCCGCCGGCGCCGCGTACGGTCGGTACGAAGGGACGCGATATCCTCGATTGAGTGCGTTGTGCGGAGTAGTAGTGATGCGGTGTCGCGACGCAGGTTCTGCGCTTCACCGGCGGTGAGCGAGCGCGCGCTCCCGTGACATGATCGATTGGAATTTCTGACCAGAGATTGTCGGTTTAGGCAATTGTGCATGGGACTAATAGAGTGCTAGATGTAGTTAGTAATAAATAAAATTAAAGTGTCCGTTTGTTACACCGATTACGCTGAGATGTATGATCCGATTTACGTGATTCTTCTTTTGTTTGATGCGGAATATATGCCATTGGGTCCCGCGCGTACGTAGTGGCGTAAAACGTACCTACAGCTAGTAAATAAAGAAGTCGGTTAATAAAATGAACACACGGACATATAACTGACATTGTATTTATTACCAGTGTATCCTATAGTATTTATCACAATGTTAATTAGCAGGTTTTGTTTAACATTTAGATTTATAATATTTAAAAAACATGTAGATCACCAATGTGATATGAATGAGATGTATGCACTTGAATAAATATGACTATATTTTAAAGATATAATAAGATAAGCCGTGACATAACAACAATATACATCAACATCCCTTGCAATAGTTTAATTACAATCCCATTCCTATCCAAGTTGTTCAACCCTCAGGGCATAGTAGTATAATGGACCAGGCGCATGCCACATCCCGTGCAATCTCATTTATGCGCTATCGAAATTTCCTGCTTATTTATGCCATTCATTGAAGACTTGGCGACTTTACGGAAATACGAAAGGCAGTAGAAGAAATACAGTGACCTATAAGAGTTCCACTTTTCCTTTTGTAGGTACCAAACCCTTAAAATCAGCATGTTTGCAGCTTCAAACTAAATAAACGATTATTTTGTTGCTTGCTAATCTTTAATTAAATACATACAGGGTGTTTCAGAAGTCCGAAATAATACTTTGACGTTTGCATCATTATCGGGTATACAACTGAATGGTACACATTTTTTTTTATCGAAATTCGAACATTTTTTTCCAACTTTTTGTCGTCGTAATTTTCTGTAACTCGCAAAATCTCGAATCCTATGCAAAATTTGCATGTTCTGTTTTGTAAATATTGGTAGTCGCCCCACATAAGTGTAGTTTACACTGCTGACTAGGGTTATGGATATACCCAAAGACCAGAACATGATACCTGTGACAAATATTCAAATATTAAACTATGATAGGTAGGTATAAATTGTCTTCACTAAGCATCCATATATGAGCTACCGTATAATATGTACCCAAAGCATTATTTCGGACTTCTGATACACCCTGTATAGGTAGATTTATTATGGCAGGTCATATCATCACTATGGTTATTTGAATCCTATGAGTGTAAAAGTGAAATACTGGAAACTTGTTTGTGCTCATTTACACAGGGTATTGGTAGAGGTTAATTTGAATATCCATTTCAGATTTAATCGCTTTTCTCTTTTAATTTCACTTTTCCGAATCGCGGGCGGGATATACATCCGGTCCCGGAGTCTGGATCGATCGGCGTACGGACGACCGCGGCGTTCACCGGCGACTCGCATTTTCAAACGTTACAAATATAAAAACTGCGAAAGCATTCGCGTATCTCGTACATTTATAACGGTACATATGTGCGTGCACCGCGGCGGTGAATCCGCGCGCCACCTACGCGTTGAGGTCCATGTCCGCGAAGACGTCGCCGCGCGTGGCCACGGAGAGCGCGTAGTGCGAGTTGAGCTGCTGCAGCAACTCGCGCTCGTCCAGCATCTCCAGCGCTTCGACGCGCGCGCGGTCCTCGTCGGGCAGCGCGCGCCACACGGCTTCCATGTCCCAGCAGCGCGCGTGCGCGAACCCCAGCGCGCGCAGCCGCGCCGCCGCCGCCTCCGGCTCGCGGCACAGGCGCGAGCCGGCCAGCGGGCAGCCGCGCGCGCTCAGGTTGCGCACCATCACTTCGCCGAACTTGTCGGCCAGGTTGCACTGCTCGTAGACGAGCAGCGCGCAACGCGAGAAGTAGTCCGCCAGATGGCGCAGCAGCGCCTCTGCGGCATCGGGCCGCAGGTAGACGAGCACGCACTCGGCCAGCAGCAGCGCCGGCGCGTCCGTCGTCGCGCCGCCCGCCTCCAGCTTGCGCCGCACCTCGCTCAGGCAGCGCAGGTCGCAGCCCAGCAGGTGGTACCCGTCAGAGTGCAGGTCGCCGGACCGGATCACCACCTCGCCGTCTACACCACATTATCCTATATATTGGGATGTTTTATGTGGGCCCAAACATTACCACTGAACACTGCGCATGTATGCCTTGATACCTAATTCTAGATACCGAACTATACAAATATAACACATGCACCGTTTAGTTCTCTTTGCACTGTCAAAGAAATAGTAAGAATCCTCAGAATTAATATTTATTTCTCATCAGACAGGCAGTTGATTATTTCCCATTTGCTTGGGCTCCAGACATAAAGAAGCAGAGTTTCATACCTTCATTGGATATTTTCTGCAGCAGCTGTTTGTTTCGCTTGATGATGTGTGACTTTTTGGAAACCAACGCAGGAAAATCCAGCTCAATGAAGTTGCCAACGGCCTGCGTGGTGTCCTTGAGGCGCCAGTACAAAGTATCATAGCCACAGCCCAGATTTATTATCTGGCACTTGGTGTCACAGCGCTGGAATTTATAATTCAAGAATAAATTCAATGCAGAAGCAGAGGCAGTTATGAGTCTGACATTAATAATTCATTAATATCTATTATTAAATGGCTAGATAATAACAACATAATAATTAATCTTAATAAAACTAACTTAATGCTCTTTTGCCAAAGAGAATGGCCCGTGTCTGCTCCTAATATATGCTATAATGACACAGTTATTAATATCGTTACAGCTGCTAAATTCCTCGGTGTAACAATTGATAAAAAGTTAAAGTGGAAAGAGCATATAGGACTACTTGCTAAAAAAATTACCACTTCTGCATACACCCTATTTAAATTATCTCAAATAATTAATGTTGATGCTTTACTTAGGTGTATCATGGTCTAGTGTCTTCGAACCTAAGATACGGTATAATATTTAGGGGCAATTCAAGCGACCAAGAAATAGTGTTTAAGGCCCAAAAAAGATGCATTAGAGCCATGTTTGGATTAGTGCCAACTGATAGCTGCCAACCCTATTTTAGGCTGTACAAAATATTGACGATGCCATCCTTGTATATTTTGGAAAGTGCCATGTTTGGCATGGCATGTAAAATGCAATCCACATCTATTTCTAAGTTTTTCGGATTTGGTCAATCGCAGCAGGCAAGATAACTAACTATGTTCACACAGCTCAAAATCCACATTGATGAGAAATAGTATATTTTGTATGGCACCTATTATTTATAATAATATTAAAGCCAAATAAGCCAAAAGACTGGAGGGAGCTAAATGCAGTAGTGCTAAAAAATAAATTAAAAAATATTTTACTGAACAAAGTTTATTATGATGTCAAAGATTATCTATAGTTAATTTCACTTAGCATGGGTACCATGACATTTGATACGTTCCAATACACTCACACTATTTTCATAAAATCTGATAAATATACATTTTTAATAATCACCAATTAATTTCCGAAGCAAACAATAATACTTTATTAGATTGAAATTGTATTTAAATATGTGTTTTTACATTTTAAACAAATTAAAAAAGGTACAGAAAAAATATTATCCTAAAATTAGAGGCACGAAACGAAACGTTTTATGATAGGAATTGACACGTAGTAATCGGCAATAACAAATAATCGTGTAATAATCAGCAAAAATAAATGCCGAAAAGAACAAAGAAGACCGTTTTAAACAGTCAAGCCCGGGAGTTGGTTGTCCGCTTGCGGGAGTACTTTGAGCGGGAGCAAGAATTGGCGGTCCATTATTATGTCTGTTAGTGGATCGAGTTGCACAGGCACTTGACATTGGGCGTAATACAGTGTCAAGAAGCTTTACATATAGGATCAGAATCGGATAAGTGTTCCTGTTCAGACAGATAGTGAATAAATGTATGAATAATTTATTATATATATTTTTTCATAATTGATTAAAGGTAAAACTGCAAATGTACTCGATAATCGAATCACATAAATTAATTATGCATGGTCACCTCACTATAGAGTTTATTTGACATGTGTCACCGTACCCATGCTAAGTGAAATTTACTATAGTTGACACAATTTAAGAATTGTATTTGAAATTGAAAGTGTATAGGTACTGTCCAAATAGCATTAAGTTAGTATAAGTAGCATATTTAATGAATAATAAGAAATTGTAGATTTTTACACTTGAATTGTGGCTAAATATGATGTTACGTTTTCATTATAATATGTATATCTTGCATACGTGCACACACATATTTTACAAATAAATTTACCTTTAGCTTTAATAATATATGTTCATATTCTTAGACTGTTAACAATGTTATATTTGTACTATATCATACAGTGACATAATGGGATAAAATCAAATGGGTGCCTGCTTATAATCTCTATGAAGAGCTGTGGGGCATGTTGATCACTTGCTATTTTATTTTCATATGTGTAATTGTGTGCCCTGGCATTCAATCCTTAACGAAAATACAGAGCCGAGAAGTATGAACACTTGTCGGACGACTCGGAAGGCGTCTCAGCCACCCATCTCAGACACTCTTCGGCTCCGTACAACTGCTTTAATATATGAGGCTAACCTCTAAAAATTGGTGAATGAACATCTCCATGGCCTTGACTCGAGCGTAATATCCACGGTTGATCTCCGGCGCCTTCCTGTCAGTGTGCTTCACGAAGTATGATATGTAGTCGTCTTTCCAGTAGCCCAGCTCCACCGCGGCGCGCTTGCACTCCGTTGCATCGGTATTTGTCGCGATGATAGCCTCGTCCTCTGCGGTCCATGACCTAATATTATCCATCATGAAAACTAATACCTGTTTCACTTCCAAACAACAACTTTCCTAATCATAACCGAGACAATAATAACCCTTCCGTTCACTTATTATCGAACAATAATCAAAATAAGAAATACACAATATTTTTATCGCAACGATGACATATTTGACAATTTGAACTAACTAACTGACATTAATGACAGCATGCCATTTGATGCCATAGAGTTAAAAACGTAAGACGAGGCGGTATGGTCTCAATGACTTTAGCCTGCTCACTGAGAAGAGCAAAAAAAAAATCATCATCATTGATTGATGCCATAGGTGATAGATTATATACAAGATCTTCTACTTCATCCTTTTTAGGAAATTAATGGAATGATGGAAATGGAATAAGATTTATTAGAAATATTAATATTAATGGATATTTATAAAATTTGTCCTTGCTATTAGATACTTGTCATTGGCATGAATAACCACTAATCGCAGGTGCAGACATTCCTCATCTCATTCAATTATAAATGCATGATTTCACTCATATCGTAAAAAAACGACGATATTGAGTCATAGGGATTAAATTAGATTACACATAAGGAGATTAAACGGGTCATCCGTCATTTTTATCACGTTCATCACATATTTTTATTCCGTATTTTACTCTTACTATTAACTATTAATTATCAGTTGGTTTGATTGGTTGAAATACTTGATAACCACAGGTGGAGCCATTGCTCATCTTATTCCATTAAATTTCATTTATTTCATAAAAATAAGAAGAAACCTCAGATGAAATGAAGGAGTCGCACTATTTCACTCTACTTAAATACCATCAGGATGATTACGCACTTAAATTGCAAAAAAGTTTCAATCACCTTCTGTAAAAAGTATTGAAAATCTGCCATGTAGTTTGGTTTCTAACGAAAATTAATAGCAATAAAAGTTACATAAGGTACGCCGTCTTTAACATCTTCATTACCCATTTTTGGTAAAGTTTAAAATGCATAGGTATTTCTTGAATTTGTCCTTGCTATTGGCAGAATACCCGCTGTGCAGCCATTTTCTCTGACTCCATTAAATATCATCATTTCGTAAAAGAATAATTATTTTTTAATCGATGTCATAAACCTACTTAAATTAGCTTATCACCACAGGTCTTAATTAAACTCTGAGAGGGAATTTAAAATTCCTATGTGGCGGTAGCGTTTGTGTAGTCGCCACAGAGTAGGTTGTAGGTGCCTTACTATAATGTAGTTGCCACTGGCCTTAGTAGTGATGTAATAGTAGTCACATAGTCACATCGCGCACCGGTGAGAGTGCGCCCTAGTGATCAGTGGTGCGCCCGCGCAGGTCCCGGTCTCCAGCGGAGACCGGCGAAGGGCGCGCGCTTCCTCGAGCCCCGAGGCGGTGCACGTGCGCACGCGCCCCGCCGCTGCAGTGCCCGCCCGGACGCCGCACGAGCCGCCCGCTAGCCGACGGCAATAAGCCATGGCCGCCGCGAGGTTCACGCGCAAGGAGCTCGAGACACGCAACCGGAGAAAAGACCTGGTGATCGTCATCGACAACCTCGTGTACGACGTGACCGAGTTCCTGGACGACCACCCGGGCGGCGTGGAGGTGCTGCTCGACAACGGCGGCAAGGACGCTTCGCAGTGCTTCCACGACGTTGGCCACAGCGACATCGCGATCGAGTGGCGTCAGAAGTTCCTCGTCGGCGAGGTGGTAGAGGAAGACAAGCGCGCGGTGAAGCGCCGCGAGGTCCCGCCGCCGGAGCCGGAGGAGCCCGTCACGCTGAGCGCACTGGCGAACGTGTGGGGCCCGCCCCTGGCGCTCGCCCTCTTCGCCGCGCTCTTCTACGTCTACATGTTCCAGTAGCCCCGGCCGACTCGGGCCGCCCCGCTGCGCCCGCGCCGGACGGCAGGCGCATGCCACGTGGCGCCCGCTAAATTATGCATGTCATTGTGAGTTTTCAAATTGTCAAGCTAGCTTATGCTTAGGGACAAGGAATGGACTTGTCAGTCTTGAACATGTGTACTATCTTTAGGACTATGTAGTTGTGTTTTTGTATAAGCCTAGGTTAAGTGCTCCACCGATCTTAGCTACCTACCTACTAACATTAAGAGTGTACCTACCTCCTATTCACTCGTATTATTCAGTCACCGGTTTACCTAGTTTTATGGAATAAAGGTTGTGTTTTTCTGTACAATGTGCAAAATTATTGTGGTTCCCGATTATATTTTATGTACCTATTGACGGTGATTGAGCTCACTCTGGCGATGGATGTGGATTCGTCGTTCGCGGGGCCGCGCCACTGTGGACCGAGCCCCAGCCGTGGTGTACTGTGCGTACAATACAAGTTTCGTTTGTTGTTAACACCCACAGTTGAGATTGTATCTATCTCTCGTGCATCAACTGCATCATGATTGTTGCGAGAGCATGATAATAATCTATACGTCATAACCCTCTAAGTCGGTACCCACCGACTTACGGTATTCTTTTGTGTGTGTTGGCAAAAAACAACAGCCGACGACATGAGCGAGTAAACATTCCCGCGTTTAGAATAGGTCGGCGGGATGTAGGTTATCGAATACAATGGCTACTGCCCCTGCCGGGCAGCCCTCCTCTTCAACATAAATCATCCGCACTAACGGTTAGTTAAACCTAACCGGGTTTTTAGATTAGTCAGGTTTATCTACTCATAGACAAGTAGATAATTTTAAAGACATACATACGTATAAGAAAATCCAACCGGGCCGGTCGTCTACCTAGTGCGAATCGGAATCACGCAACGAGGGTTCCATATTATTGCGTACTTAGCGTGCCACTACCAGGCAGTTAAAAGCCAGAAAGCGTGACATTAATACCTGTTTAAGAGGGTTAGTGTGTGTCTCAATCTATTACTCTTTTTTTTGAAGTCCGATACATTTTGGAAGGTTTATCTGTGCTGAATGATATTTGTTACGGTCTACTTAATTGGTGAGCCAGTATGATTATAAAACAATGGCAGATCATTATTTCTGCGTTTAGTAATCGAGATATGGAACCCTGAAAATCCAGTTACGATTGGCAAGGCCGACCAGTCGTCGGATAACTTAAAACACGTACCTCTCTACCGCACGTTTTCCTTGTCGTGGAGAATTCAGTGAAGCGTTAGTGTAGGTTTGTTATTTAAATAAGATGTCAGGGCGATAGGGTGTCACAGTTGAGGACAAATCGGCTGGTTTAGTTAAGGTAGTAAGTGTTCGGCAGCACTGAGTCTACGAGTCCTTACTGAAACTTGAAGGTGGACTCCTCGCGCTCGGTGGCGGAGCCGGACACGCCGCCGGAGCACACACACTCTACTTCAGCGGGGCGACGTCTGTGGACAGACGACACCAACTCTAATTAATTTCCACCAGAGTAATTAGCAAAAATTTCACCAAATTAACATTATTAGTGTCCGCATCAGCACTGCGCCTACGCAGTGCTGATGCGGACACCTACTGAACCCTGGAGGAAACCAGTGACAGATTTGGACATCCTGAATTAGTCGCTGGTTTCCTCCGCGATGCGATAGTCCACTTCAGAACTAGGTAGGTTAACCTTTTTTGTGTTGAGTTTGTTGATTATGATACCTATTTGTGTGAGGTTTGAATGAGCGCGCTGTCTGTACTTCTCACTTTTACTTTCACCCGGCCGGGCGGCCTCATTAATACTTACTTGCTATCGCAGTGAAACTTGGAACTCACGTATCCTACTATAGGTAAGTAGAATGTTTATTCGTAAATGGAACGGTGTGACTTAGGTACCCAGCTGGAGGTAGGTAAAAATATATGAATACATAATTACGCCTGTATCCTTTAGAGGGCTAGGCAGAGGTGCAACATAGTGCCGATGTACTTTGGCGCCAATCAATGTAATAGAGGTAGTATCGTTTACGTGATAGGTATTTACATTATTGACGTCATTGATTTCAATTGTTATTGTCATATTCGTAATGCACACGAAAACAGACCTTGATGTCGAAATGCCCGTAAGTGGGTAGGTACTTACGTAGGTAAACCCACTGAATACATTATAATTTTGTTGATTCACTTACAATAGCATTAGGTAGCTTTTTGTAAAGGGATACAAAATCTGACTATAAGTTACTATATTAGGATTTTTTAATAAAAGTACCTACAATCTACAATAGTTAGGTATAACTACTTCCTACCTAATACGTACACTTACAAACGTGTCAACAAATATCTGCCTGTGTAACGAAGATAGATAAACAAACGGCATGAAGATAATGAGCGCGCGGCGGCGGGGAAGCAAGGACGCGGGGCCGCCCGCGCCGCTTGATCACTGCTCGTGCGCGCGCGCTGCTCCACGTCGCCAGCCGCTAGCCGACAGTCCGGTGAGACGCACGCGGCCGCGTACAGTCTCCGCGCATCCCACGCAGTCCGCAGCACCCACCGCACGC
Organism: Ptilodon capucinus; assembly: GCA_914767695.1. Classification (NCBI taxonomy): domain Eukaryota; kingdom Metazoa; phylum Arthropoda; class Insecta; order Lepidoptera; family Notodontidae; genus Ptilodon; species Ptilodon capucinus. Next base: position 14,508,091 of record OU611808.1, on the reverse strand, counting down.
GCCATGCCCACCCGGAGGTTCACCCGCGAGGAGATCGCCAAACGCGACTCCAAGTCCGAGACCGTGTTCATCATCGACAACGTGGTATACGACGCGTCCGCCTTCCTGGACGAGCACCCCGGCGGGCACGAGGTGCTCGTCAACGTCGCCGGCAAGGACGCCTCCGAGGACTTCGACGACGTGGGCCACAGCCTCGACGCCAAGGAGCTCATGGAAAAGTATGCGCTCGGCGAGCTCGTCGACGAGGACAAGGTCGAGCTGAAGAAGCGCACCGTCAGCTGGGCGGACGCCAAGACGGACTCCGACGCGAGCGTTCTGAGCTCGTGGCAGCTGCCCGTCCTGCTGGGCATCATCGTGACCCTCGTCTACTCGTACCTGTTCGCCTAGAGGGCCGGGCGCCTCGCGGGACTACCGGATGGAACTGTAATTTGTGACGGACAGTGCAAGGTGGCTCGATAAGTTATTATTTTATAGACACTGTTGTGAGTAATAACATGTATATATATTATTATGTATTGTGATAAATTAAAGCCGTTTTATAATTTTAACCACGCATTGTTTGGTAATCCATGGAACCGGCGGCGTGGACGCTTGTTATGTTTCCTTACCGGTGATATTGAAGGCCTGCGGAGCTCCACACACCACTCGTTACACAACCGTTATCAGTTTTGATTGCATAACTAATAACTATATAATGTTGTGCGTCGCTCGCGGCTGTGATGGGCCATGAGCACATAGAAGTAAATATAGCGGAATCGATTCTGTTGGCACTAAACTACACTGAACTACATACTACATGAACAAGAGGGCAATCTTTTTAGTGCTATCAAATATGGTTTAGTCGTAGTTTATTTATTTACATTAAAAACAAGTGCGAGTCGGACTCGCGCACAAAGGGTTCCGTACCATTATCTATAAAAACGGCAAAAAATCACGTTTGTTGTATGGGAGCCCCCTTAAATAATTATTTTATTCTGTGTTTTAGTATTTGTTGTTATAGCGGCAACAGAAATACATCATCTGTGAAACTTTCAACTCTCTAACTATCACGGTTCTTGAGATACAGCCTGGTGACAGACGGACGGACGGACGGACGGACGGACGGACGAACAGCGAAGTCTCAGTAATAGGGTTCCCGTTTTACCCTTTGGGTACGGAACCCTAACAAAATATTGACAGTCAACAATTTACTAATAATAATAAAAAATAAAAGTAAAAAATTATATACCCCACAGTACCCTATCATTGTCGGGCGGAAGGGTGCCCAGAACGCTGGCAGCATTGCCACGTTGAATTGCAATGCTAATATGCTGTGCGAAATAGTTTCCAGCGTTCGGATCACCGGATGTTTCTATCAGACGTTTCGCAATGTCTTGAAACATCCGGTAGGCACCCGGCCCCCATGGACCTAAGGTTTTTACCCCAAACGCCTCAAATATATACCCTACACCCAGCGGATTGAGCAGCGCCACCAGCCTCAACGGATGTTTGTGGAAGATGAGACGGGGCAAGAATATCGACGCAAGTAGCGTCCCATACTAGCGGCCGTCTCATCCTCCACGGAACGAGGGTCATGCCATCAGGCCTCTTGCCATCATCACGTAGAAGGCCATTCGGTTCAAGAATAGCCGCCACGATATCGTTGAGACTGGCGTGACGTGCTATCCTGCCTGCGCTTCTATTGCAGGAGAGTCCATGGTGGCCTAGCTGATCTACGTTAGTACCGCACCGATAGATATGGGAAACAGTGCAGGGTGTGCCCAAACGTAAGCTTACTGCGATTCTGAATGCAGCAGGGTCTAATAAAGTTCCAAGATTGGCTGATGGTAGAGCTTAAAACCACAGGCCCGATTCCCATTCAGAGACAGCAAGAATCTAAACAATTTTGCCAGACTTGCTTGCAGATCGGTCGATCCCACTGTTTCTGTGAAGCAGGGTCCGACGGTAGATCAGTGCTCGGGCAGGTCATCAACCAGGCATTTTTGGTCTCAGTTAGAAATGGAACGTCAATTGTATCAAAAATAGTAAACCATTTTTTTTATGAGATCCTAAGTTCTATTTATTTATTTATCTATGGCATATTTACAGAGTGAACACAAACATTACATATTGCTTTCCTAAACATAGGGCATGTGCTACGCCAATTACAAATATGCACAACATTCACAGACAACTTGAATACAGAAACTAAAATAAAATTAATAGGAACTTAAGGGTAAAGGTAACTAAACTTAAAATAAAATAAAATATGTTCTTACAAGATATTGTGAAAATAGACATTCTTATGCAATGAAATAAAAGTAACACTGGCATAACAAAGTTTATAAAAAGATAAAATAAATATAAAAATAAAATGAGCTTAATAAAGATTACAGAATATAGAAATTAATACGAATTAAACAGTATCACAGTATCTTGTTTTTTAAGTGCTTGGATTGGTCATGGAAAATATCAAGATCTAGTTTCCTCCAACTATAGTTGTATGTGGCAATTGGTCTAGCTATAGGGGTTTGGCCACCTAAATTGGTTCGGTGTGTCGGTACTTTAAAAACAGGAAAATTTGTTCTACTCCTGGCGTTTAGTCGAGGGACACAAATTTCTATACGCTCTAAGAGTCCCTGTCCCTGAAATGACCCTCTTACGATATTCTTAAGGAACAATAAGTCGAGCATCTTTCTTCTATCTTGTAGAGAATTTATTTTGTGACTAATCAACCTTTCATTATACGGGCATCTTGGATTGAGCCCAGGAGTAATAAATGACAAATGCCTAGTGAACGCCCGTTGTATTGATTCTATGCGCTGAGTATGAACAGTATACTGATGGTTCCAGATTACACTACCAAACTCTATTAACACCATTTAAATATTCTGTCGAGATCCTCCTGCACTAACTTTGCATCCGCCACGGATTCAATTTGGCGTGATATTTTCATATCGTCTGCATAAAGCGAGCAGTTACAGTTCTGAACCTGCGCTACTATGTCATTAATAAAAAGGAGAAATAATATTGGCCCAAGGTGGGAGCCCTGTGGGACCCCTGAATTCGCGATGTATTTTCTGGATTCAATGTTTTGTATTACCACGACGTACTCGCGATCAGTCAGGTATGACTGAAACCAATTATTCAGGGTACCACAAATACCATACTGACAACGTAGTTTCCCTATTAGGATTTGATGGTCGACTCGATCAAAAGCGTTGGCAAAATCAGTATAAATTGAATCTATCTGATGGTTATTGTCTACGCCTTCCATAATAGGGGTTATGTAAGAAGCCAGGTTTGTAAGTACTGATCTTTTATCTAGAAAGCCATGCTGTTCGCCTCTGATCATTGGTTTCAGAGGCGAACAGCATGGCTTTCTTTTTCTCTTTCAAGTTCTATTAACTGAGGACGAAAAGTTGGCAGTGCGAAACTAGAACTTTTTTTCGTATACCCAGACCTCCTTGCCTTACGGGCAGTGAAGCTTGGGTCCAAGTTCGTTCGTCCAAATGAATGTTTATGACAGTGGACATACTCTCTTTTATGATGTTGTCAAGCCTGTGTAAGATATTCTTCTTTTTTTACGAAATGAGTGAAATGATGATATTTTCATGGAATAAGATGAGGAATGCCTGCACCTGCGTTATGCGGTATTTATGGCAATGTCGAGTAATTATAGCAAGGACAAATTCAATAAATACACATTATAAATAAAAATGGATAATGGCAGTGATAAAGATGGCGGATGAAATCTTTGTAAGATATTGGTATGTTTCCAAAGATGACAACATCTGAGAGAGTACGTATAGGTGCCACCGCTCATGCACTATGGTTGAAAAAAAAAAAAATTACTATTTCATTTTCTCGAAATGGTTCAAAAGAATTTTTTGCGTTATATGCACTACAAGTGTTATCATTCCAGAATTCCTTATACACAACCACTAAGTTGGCACAAGATGTTAAGTTTGGAATCTAGACGGTTTTTACTCATGACCATGATGCTCTTCGGCATATGCATCAACAAGTTCGATTGTAACGATCTCACGAATGGCTTATGTTATGTTATACCTAGAACAGTATTGCGCCGCGAGGTCCGCGTGCCCAGGCTGTTCTACACACCCAGATGTAGAACGAACGCTGGCGTACGTGCTTCTCTCCGACGACTACTGGAGATATATAACTCACACTTGTCTGATATAGACATTTTCTCACTCTCAGAGCTTCCTTTCAAAAGACTGCTCATTAACGGACTCACTTTGGCTACTCCTAGTACTCCATAAGCATTAAAACTGGCTCTTCAAGCAATTTCAAACAAATTTTTAGTACCTACCTGTATAAATTAACTCATCATTCTCTAGTTTAATTTTATTGTGCATGCAATTTAATATTTATTTCATTCACTTTACTCGTGGACACTGTTGTGGGTTACGTGTTTAGTTTATTATCGATATAGTACTGTAAGTTTAGTAACATGTAACTGTTTTTTGTCCCAATAAAATAAAAATAAAATTTTCTTCTCACTGGTCACACTGTTGTGCACCTCATCGCCCCGGCCGGCCATCTTTTCATTTAGTTTGGAGCTATGCACACTAATGTGATATTCCCGATTATTGATACGGGTAACATAGCTGTGGGGTTTGGGAGTAGGTTTGCCAACTATTTTTTTCGAAAATATAGTATTTTCCAGCCAGAGTCGTAAAATATATAGTACATTACTCAAAAATATAGTACATTCACAAACAAAATATAGTACATACAAAAACGTGTCAGTCAGTCAAAAAAAAAAACAGCAGTCGCGGCGCTTGGCAGATGTGAAACATAAAACATAAACGGCAAAAATAAATATAGAAGTGCGTATTTTTTCCAAGACATATTGCTATTTAAAAAAAATAATTAATGCGGACATGTTGAAAAAAAAACAGTACTTACTAAAAAAATATAGTAGGTACTTTTGCGTACTATATTTTTTTTCAACAGTATATAGTACGGCAGAGCTAAAATATAGTAAAATACTAAATTTTATAGTACGGTTGGCAACCTTATTTGGGAGGGTAATAAATACTTATCTCTTCGGACGAGGTGCTTCGTATTATTATGATAGAACTTGAAGTCGTAGTTTGTATATAAGATCATCGACACATGTTTATACTTATTCCTACTCATTCCAAGGCCGGCAACGCACTTGCGATGCCCCTGGTGTTGCAGGTGTCCATGGGCGGCGTTGGTCACTTACCATCAGGTGAAACGTCTGCTCGTTTGCCTCCCTATCTCATAAAAAAAAAAACTTATAGGTATAGGTAAGCCATTCATAGGTGGATTTAAGATCGAGTCCTATAATAGTGACGTTATTTTGGTTATGTCAGTAGTTGTGTTTTAGGTACGTAGGTTAATTTATTTTTCCCGGTCACTTGGTATGAACACAGTTCAGTGTATTGATTAATGAGTTTATGCAGAGGAATTTACCCGGTGCCGCAGCGGTGGGTTCGGGAGTATTAAGGATTTAGCTCGTCTGGCGTGCAGTGTACAGCAGCAGGCGGCAGGACGCTCCGCCCGCGGCTCTCCTTCCGGCTCGCAGATGTTTTGTGAATGAAAGTATACCTAAATAAATAATTATAATACGCGGGCGCAAATTTTAAGGGAGCGAGCATTCAAGAGTAGTGCTGAGTGTGCGCGTCGCCCGCACCGCCCTTTTTAATCCTACTAATATTATAAATGTGAAAGTTTGTGAGGATGGATGGATAGATGGATATTTGTTACTCTGTCACGCAAAAACTATTGAACGGATTTTGATGAAACTTTGCAGTATTATTGTTTAGTAGCCTACACCCAGCGACTTCGCCCGCGCGGAATTTAGGAACCCTAATTATTTTCCCAAAATTGAAGTAGCCTAAGTTACTTCTTATAACACCAGTTATCTGCCAGTGAACATCCCGTCAAAATCTGTTCCGCCGTTTGAAAGTATACCCGGAACAAACAGACAGACAAACATTTTAAAAATTGCATTTTCGTTGTATTTATCGCATATATACTACTTTCATACGCATTTGGTAATAAAAAGTTGTTATTTTGATATTATAAAGATACGTTTTAGTTATTTGTTAATATCATGGTATGCTAAGAATTATTATCATGATCAAATTAGATTTATAGTTACCTACAAATATTATAATAAGTTAAGGGTATGGCTGTATGCAGATAGCGCGAATTTTTAACTATTAAACCTCTTGTAACTTCTAAACGAATGGTACGAATCGAAAATTTTTAAGAGGAATTCAGGTAAATAATCAATTATTATTAGAGATGAAACGGATATCCGGTAACTGGGCAAGTGAAGTGGGCAGTGAAAACAAGGCCGGATAAGCCGGACACCGGATAGTAATTCAGTATCCGGCCGGATACCGGATAGTAATTCAGTTCAGTATCCAGCCGGATACCGGATAGTAAAATTCAAAAAAATCTCATTATTTTATACGGGGCAAATCATACCACAATAGGTTATGGACACCGTTTATTTTTATAATCGCAAGTCAAAAATATTTGTTTTATTAATTAGTTTAGTACTCAAAATCAACAATTAGAAAATTGTGGTAAATGAATTTTCCGGATTTGTTGGTAAGAGGCGACTCTGCTTGGCTTCCTATACCAGACCAGCTTCTGAAAATAGCCTTTCGCTGTAAACGCTACTGCCAGGTGCTGTAAGATAAATTCTAGTAAACCTTGACAACTGCGGGTACTGATGCAAATTAACTGACCACCATATGTATGGGTCGTGATTGCGTTCCATTTGAGATGTCTTTAAGAAGCGTTATGTAAGGCGATAATCGCAGGGCCGAAAATCTGGCAGCCGTTTATCCGGCGCTCCGGCCTGGTAGCTTTCCGAATATCCGGTATCCGGCCAAACCACTATCCGTTTCATCACTAATTATTATTACCAATACTGATAATTTGTTGGATAAGGATTCGTAATCATGATACGAAAGTCATAATTTTTCATCGTAGGTACTCGTGTTTTAACGGACTAATTTGAACAGAAAAGGGTAATTAAAGCTCAACTATAATAGTTAGACATATCGTCTCTCTTTTTTGTTGTTCTTATTAGTATTGCAAACATGTACAACAATATCAATCGTTTTCACAGCGCACGCCCAATAATTAGATTTTTAAGATAATGTTTTACACATTCTGTTATTGCTGTTGTCGTAGGGATTTCGGTTGTTTTTCCAAATAACATTTTTAAAAGGCTTTTGGGTCATTCTGATGTATCGTTAATGATACTGTTAAGTTTCATCAAAATCCGTTCAGTAGTATTTGCGTGAAAGAGTAACAAACACCCATCTATCCCTTCACCCATCCTCACAAACCTTCACATTTGTAATATTAAGTAGGAAGTAGGATAGGATATGATACATTAGAATAACATATAGACTATAATTTATAACGATATTGAATAATGAAAATGTGCGCGGATATAGTCGCGGGTAGAAGCTAGTATCTATATAATATAATAAACAAGTGCGGCCCGCCACTACCTCATATTGACATTTTGTGGCCCTTGCCTGCTAAAAGGTTGCCAACCGCTGTTTTACAGCGACGAGTATCGAACCTACAGTGCACTGCTGGACTGCAGCATACTTACATACTTACACCAAAGTCGTGTTGGCAGCTCTTTTATAAATATAATAACATCCTAATATAATCATAGCCAGGTAGATGAGGCGGTAAGTGAGTACAGTGAGTCACTTTTGTCGTGTGTGACATTGCAATGTCGTACATAATAATAACTGTGTTTTGTGTGCTTCTTATAATTGCTAAATAATGGCCAAAAATAGGATAAGTTGGTAATTTTATAACAAAATTACGAGTTCCGTGTTGTTTTTTGTTCAAAGTTAACTTCGTTTAGTTAGGTTGTATTGCATATTGCTAAGCTACCCAGCAACTTGGTCTATACTTACTTATTATACATTTTATCCACAAAGTACGTGACTGATGTAAGGCTTCCGCGACTAGGATCTTATGGAGTTCCGTAACCGTACCTAACCGAAATCGATATAAAAGTTTCGAATGATTTCGGATAGGTGTCTACATGTTACGAGATTTATGTATTTTATTGTTTTTTCAAGTACCTAGATAAAACTTACCTTACAGTTATACTATAATAGGTAATTACCTACTCATACGACGGATTATGAAACTAAATTATAATCTAGAAATAAAGTCAAATCATTTATGTTGCTATTTGTATTTTACATTTATAATTCATTAAAAAAATTATATCCGTAACCAAAACTATCCAAAACTATCGGATAATCCGAAATAATTTCATATCCGTAACCGTTATTCCTATATCAATATCCGTATCCAGATCCGAAATTCCATATCTATAACATCCCTTCTCTATACTTATCCCTAGTCGTTTTTACAACCTCCCTGATACCTCTCTGAACTAATCAATCACTACTCGAATTAAAGTAAGTCTTGTACTTATTGACATCATCATTTCACTCCGCCACTAATAACAGTACCTACATGCCTACCTACATAGTTGTCATCGTGCGCACTGAGTTTTAGCTGAGATTTGATTGTTGTTCGAGAGCAGTGAAGTGGAGCTACCTACGTACACGGCAGGACCGGTCCCGCGGGCGGCGGCGGCGGCGCGGGCGGCATGACCCGCCGCCCGCGCCGGCTCAGTCAGAGCTCCGACCGTCGCGGCCGGAGGCGCCAGCTCCATGTGACTGGATCGTACTTCAGTTCGATATTCCGGCTAGCATGCAAACCGAGACAATACGTATGCTGCGTGATTTGTATGACGCGCCAATTCGCGCCATCTATCTCATTGTAAATATGGAGACAATAAGACAAAGTCGGTTTTTATAGTTAAAATGGTTTATTATGCCTATGTACGTAGTGTTTTAGAGTTTGGAAGCATCCTATGGAACCCACAATACAATGTCCACATTGATAAAATTGAACGCATACAAAAAAAAATAATCAGACATCTGAACTACAGGCAAGGCATAAAATTTCCGACTTATGAAGTGGCCTGCAAGCATTATCGTATTAATACGCTAAAAAATAGAAGATCGATGCTTGATTTAGCTTTTTTGCATGATATCGTCAACGCTAATCTCGACTGCCCCACGTTGATGTCTCTGGTGTCCCTAGTGGCTCCGCAGCGCCGTCCCAGACATTCCGTTCATAATGTTTTTTATGTTCCCTCGAATAGAACTAACTACGGCTCTAATGAGTTTATTACACGAGTAACTAAGAAGTATAATAGAAGCTTCAGCGATATAGATATCTATAACATATCAAAATTCAAATCACGTGTACTTGAGAAATTAAATTAAATTAAATTTGATTAACTACATAAATATAACACACAAACAGACCTCATAAAATTCAAGTGTTTACCCATAAATATCATAATTTCTTATTATTTTATTTTATTTTTACCTTGTATCTTTATTCTCCTACCACACCTTAACTTCCACTCCCCCACACACACCCACTCACAAACTCACACACACATTCACACACATCTCTATAGGTATACAGCAAGCACACACTAAGCAAGACTGCAGTTACGGTTCTACGACTATTGTTTAATATATCTACGGTACTACAGGAGTAATTGGCACCTATGTACTATAATTTATAAGTCTACCATTTATGTTCAAAACGCTGTTGGATATCTTAATAAATAAATAAATAGTCACAGACGCCTGTGACGACTAGACCTGCAGCAGGCCTTTCTCCCAAGCAGAGATCCGGGACCCTCCACAAGTAAATGATTACAGTTGAAGGAAATCTATAGGTAGGTAGGTACTTATTAAAAGGTTAAGTAAAAGTTAAAATAGTTAGGTAGGTAGATACAAGCAAGAAAATCGGCACGGTTGGCGGTAGTGTTGGCTTCGATCACTTCGAGCCTTGTTCCGCCTTTAATAAAGTTGCCTTTCACAAATCAGGGATGTATGTTGACGCTTGACAGACTAATTATGTGCATGTACCTACGTAATACTTTGTTTCTACCTTGGTAGATGGTAGCTCCCATGCCAAGTGTACTTGCAAACGAGGAGACTGTTGTCACCCGCCGCGCGGCACAAAGATAACTAGATATTAAGTACCTAACATAGCTCCAACCATAGCATCAACAACTAAATATTATGGAAGAGTAACTACTTACTGAAGTTATTTTATAAGTCAGATGGTACTAGTTATAATGAGTAATTATTAATATTATTATTATCGTAAAATAAGTGTACTTATTTATACTTCATACTTAGGCAATTTGATAAATATGGCTTGTATTGATAGATAACATACCACTCATGTAATAACAATGTGATAAGCGTGTCCCCAGAACCTTTATAGACACCTGCATGCATACAAACAGCCCGTGAGTACAATGTTCAATCTTTTGCTCATGGTAGGTATATTGTATTAAAGCACCTGTCTCTTGCGACTTGCTTGCCATCAACGACGGCACACATTTTTGTACAACTAATACACATATTGCGAAGAAATAGTTTTTCCAATCCCAATACCACTACCATCGATCGGCAAGGCGGCTGCACCACGGGACACGAGCGTAGAGCACCACCACGCCTGTATTGCTCGAAGGGCTAGGCAGTGGCGTACTGCAGCGTTTGGCTAGGCTCTTGATTCTGTATTATATCATTCACGAAAGTATTGTTTGCTTGTCAGGGGTCAATTGGAGCCCAGCTTCACAGCAACATGCACTGGTACCGTGATGGTTTCCTTCATCGTTGGGATTTTGTACATCACTGCTTAATTTGGATACTTTCTATGTTACGTGGGTACATTTATTTTCATTGTTATATTCAATTTCAGAGCGGAAGAAGTTCAGTTACTGAATACTTCAAGTTTTACATTATCTGTGGTCCGTGCGGTGTGGCGTTAATCGCGGCCGTCACAGAGTGATCACAGCCAGCCCACGCAGAGCGTCAGCGGCACACTGGACGGCACAATGGAAGTGTACTTACGCTGGAGCAGAGGTTAATTGGTCAAAATAATTGTAGACGAGGCTCAAACAACGCCACTCTTAAATACATCTCGAAAGATTGATTGCCTGTGATTAGCTGGCTTTCAGTAACCAATGCAATGACATAAATTATTCTTAATCATATTCATCATTTATTCTTAATCAATTTAAATAAATGCAATTCGAATATATTCCAGATTTGCGAAATATATTGTGTGTAGTAAGGTGCATCAAATATGAACATACCTACTTTAGTAGGTATTGGGTACCTCAGAGTCTACGATTACAAATATGCGCATGCGCACCGTGACTCGACAAGTTAAACTCTGCTAGTAGATAACCTACTCGTATACTTAGCATAAGTAGTCAATAATGATGACTAGGCATAGAGGACGGATACGCTAGTTAAGGACATGTTAATTATTCCTTTATGTTGATTACCTGCTTGAGCCGACTAACGAATTAGTGTAATTTTGAGACACCAAAACTGTTCAAGCGATAATATCAAATCAGAATCTGTATAAGTAGGTACTTGGGATAGGTTCAAGTAGAGCGCAGAGCTAGACATGCCACACCCGCGTGTTTTATTATTCAGAATGAGATGTAATTCTTCAATGGAGAAACCATATAGAATATAAATCAAATATGACAGTATAATATAAACCTACCTAACAGATGAAATACTTTATAATGAGAAATAGATGCGGGATCGAAATTAAAATTCAATTTATTTAGTTTCCATGTGTGAATACCTCCCCCCGCTGTAGGTCAAAACTATCGTAACTACAGCACCTAAATAAAATAAGTAAGTATATATTTAATTTGTTTTTTCACTCGATAGTAGTCAGTAATGAAGTTTATCAGTAAGTCAGTAGGTATCTACTTAAAATTCAACCGTCATGATTACTAATCAATTGTATCTATGTCGTGTGTCGCACGCGGTGCAGACGTAGGTACCTATGTAAATATAGTAACCGCATAATATATGAACTGTGATTATAGTTTATGTTATCTATTACCATCGAAATATATCTACTACTACTACTACAGCCCTTTTAACGTCCCACTGCTGGGCACGGGCCTCCCATCAATGCGAGGGGGATTCAGGCCATAGTCCACCACACTGGCACAGTGCGGGTTGGCAGACTTCACACATCTATCGAGAACTAGTCAAGTTCCCTCAGACGTGCAGATTTCCTCACGCTGTTTCCTTCACCGTTTCATAGCAAGTGATAATCTCGGATGAAAATGAGATTCGCACATAAATCCTAGAGGTGCGAGCCGGGGTTTGAACTTTGATTGCAAGGCGAGCGTTCGACCACTCGGCAACCACTGCTTTGGAGAAATACCATTTTTATTTTTTCTCAGCCTAAGCTCGTTTATTTATGACATTTAGGGGTTGACAACAAGTAAATGCCATAGTAATTGAAGTCCGAAGGTCAGTCTATTTGTAGAAACTTTTTCTAACAATTCGGCAGGGCAGGTGTTGAGAATGGCGACTTTCTGGAGTAGCACGTACCCAAGTATTAGGTTGCAGGTCATTGAGTTTCAGGCTATAATGAAGGCGCTTTGTGCTATTACCGTTACTATTATTAGAATTGTAAATAACTGCATTTATTCACAGATAATAATAATATAACAATTAGTATCAGATAATTATAACATCGTTTATCTTCAGTTATCTTGACTTGCATGTGATGACGGTACAATCGCGCTAACAATGATATCTACCACATTACATGTTTTCTTCGAATTTCGTAAAATACACCACCTACTGGGGATTTACGAACTATAATAGTATTTTTCTAATATTAACTGTTATTTTTTGACCCATTTTGTACCTACTAAGTAGGTACTGTCACAAAGTTAAGAACATTACTCCAAGAGAGGTGCCCGTAATGAAGCTGCTTGTGGTTCGAGGAGGACTAAGACAATATTTTACAAGCAATGTAAAGCATTTGTGTATTTAATTATTGTAGAGTACGAATGACTTGTACGACCATATCGCTGCTTATGCAGATAAAGTAAGGTGGTATGACTAAAAGGTGATATTTGCATGCGCGTTGTGTTATGTGAGGGGCACGTGTTAGCGGATCCCGGCAGGCTTCACATTGCGTCATCAATCTTCAGGGACCCGCCTGAGATCACTTTTTTGTTACAATGGCTGGAGCATTGACAGTTATTCTGTTTATGCCGTAATATTGCGAGCGTCAGTAATTTGTCATATTGTTTGGTTGGACCAATATGTAATTTGACATATTGTTTAGTTAAAAAGAAACACAGTAAAGATTTGATTGCGGCCATTGCGGGCTTATAGAAATTAACCAAAATTTCCTTTCATTGAGGGTCGTAATAATCCGTTGAGGTTATATGGCAAGAGCTGCAGTGGGGGATGTGTGCGGTCATTGGTGGGTCAGGCTTCAGTCTAATTATAATAATTATAAAACATGACGCCAGCGCCGATCCGGCACTGGGGTATAATACCTCGTGAATTGTAATTAACAATGAGACAAATTAACGTTATATGCTGTTATGGACTAGTCTCTCAGGACTCTTTTTAACCGACTTCAAAAAGGAGGAGGTTCTCAATTCGACCCGTATGTTTTATTATGTATGTTACCGCATATCTCCGGCGTCTGTCGACCGATTTCGAAATTTTTTCAGATTCAGATTATATATTATCAGAAATCAAACCCCTTGGGGGTGAAATGGGGGCTTGAAGGTCACATTTTTTGTTTAATACGGATTGTTAAAAAATGTAAACCCACCCCCTAAGGGGGGGGGGGGGGGGAAGGAGGGTGATTTTTTGTTTGGCTATAAATTTTTACCTTGTCTGACGTTGATTGGCACCTACTCCAAATTTAATGAATTGTAAGGTTGTTTGTAGCTTTTTAGTGCACCTAGGTTTTTGAAGTTGGTTTTTGTTTTTTGTTATTATGTACAGAAGATATTTCGCAACATGGCTATACCTAATATTTTACACATGTTATACCTAGTCAGAATCTAGAAAAGGAATAATATTCGAGCTGAAACGGATATCCGGAATTTAATGACGATAAAAACGATTATAGTGAGTTAACCTTAAAAGATAGACATATCCTGTTCCGGACTTTTTTTTGATCTTTTAATTTCCATCATATACATTTTTTGCGTAAATTTAACCGTTCACAGAGCGCACGCAGCGAAGGCAAAAGGAATTATTTTTTCCCGTTTTTGCCACATTATTCATTGCTGCTCCGCTACTATGGTCTGCTCCTGGTCATACATAGCGTGATAATATATAGCCTATAACCTTGCTCGTTAAATGGACTATTCAACACAAAAATATTATTTCAATTCGACCCATTACTTCCTGAGATTAGCGCGTTCAACCAAATAAATAAACTCTCCAGCGTTTTATATTAAGTAATTAAGTAATAGAGTATAGATATAGATAAAATGGAAATGTAGCTAAAATATATATAGTCTGTTTGTAAAAGCTTCAGCATGTTGCTGTTTAGAGACCCGACAGCAGATCACAGATGCACTTGAAGTACACTAGTATCTAGGTACCTACTGTAATTGTATGTATAAGTGGGTATGTATAAGTTAAATTTACAATGAATGCACTGCGCCGGTCGTGGCGGCACCACCCGGAGGCGGCGTGCGGCGTGCGGCGTGCGGCGCGGCTCTGACCTCTATGTACGACACATCATAGCACTTTGCTCTCAGGACGATTCAGCCATTACCCATTTTATGTGACAAGATTATGTATTTACGATGATGTACCTATTTGATACTTGATTAATTGCTTTTGCTTCCCGTTTCGTGGTAATATGCCAAACACTTGCGAAGATTCTTACATAAACACCGGTAAGTGCAGTGTTCTTACATAAAGTGATAGCGAGGGTCAGTTCGGGACATCGAACAGTAAACAGCGGAGTAGGTAAATGTGGAGTGTGTCGGGACGGGGCCGGCGAGCAATATATTACGACGGTACTAAGAACATTACAGGTTCACCTTCGAGCGATACAAGATTTCACGAGCCAATAATACTCTTGCCGCGGGGAACTCTAAAAAATGTACCTTTACTTAAATATTAAATATTTTATTTGAAAACAAACTTATTCTGTTTATGTATACATAGGTTCATGTTTCACATATTATATTTCCGTGTCATACATCCCGTAGTGTCACCGTCTACTTACAACGAATTTATTGTAAAATGTTGTATCTTATTTACAATTTATTCTATACAAAAACGTAATGTTTGTAATTTACAATTACCACCACGTTACGTGAGTGTATTATATCTAAACGTCTTAAAAACGGCAGAATACCTAACGTCCTTATTTAGATACTATTACAATATTTACTTTTTTATTAGAATTGTTGTATTAAGTTAAGTAAATAAAATTTAAGATAAATGGTTTAAAAAAAATACAATATATTATGTATGTCCGTTGGTTGAAACGAGAGGCTGGGAGCCGAGGAGCGACATCTGGACATCCCCCTCGTGACAGTTTACGATCTCGAGGATATATTTACACTTATTTACAATTTAGGATGTAATTCAGTAACATTTAATAAATTAGTATACCTATTTAGCGCGCTTCGAGTTCGCGGCTCTCCCATGGCGTCCTTTTAACCTTGTGGCAAGACGCGGTGCGCGCGTGCAGCCTGCACACACTATATGGAGTGTATCAGAAGTCCGAAATAATATTTTGGGTACATATCCGGTAGCTCATATGCGGATGCTTAGTGAAGACAGATTATACCTAACTATCATAGTTTTTGAGTTTTGGGTACAACCATAACACTATTATTAAGCAGTGTAAACTACACTGATGAGGGGCGGCCACCAATATTCATATAAAACAAAACATGCAAATTTCACAACGGACTCGAGATATTACAAGTAATAGAAATTGATGTCGAAAAAAGAGTAGAAAGATTTTTATACCATTCGGTTGTATATGTTTGGCAAACGCCAAAGTATAATTTCGGACTTCTGAAACACGCTGTATACGCCCAGATACATACCTGTCATTTTAAGTTCGTAACGTTTGCTGATGTGCATAAATTCCTAATTACGTTTGTACATGTGCTGTTTTGAACATGTTCACATCTCTACATGTAGAGCACAAAGTTCAGAAACGTACATACAAGGTCTTCTCGTTCTATCGATGATGATTTGAATATAAAATAACTACCTTAGTTAACTTCTTAGTCGAGGACATCGTCGAAACATTATTATAATATTACCAAATTTACATTATTTATTATTATTATACCTATATTCAATATGAAAATTACTACTAAATCTTTAAATCTTCGTTTTAGCCTAGAAATGTTGAACAGTGTTAAAATAAGAATTTGAATTATTTACATTGCGTGGATGATTCAATTCAACACAACTCAGTATATTTCACCAACGGATTAAGGGATGCGTCCTCTGCCGCGCCGTAGTGAGTGATGTTCCATTTAGAACATGCAATTTATGTATAGCGAAGCAAGGTTCACCATAGTTACATATTGCATAATGAAGTTAATTATGTTTAGGATATTTAGGCTACCTAGTCGAAACTTGCTGTAAACAATGTCACTGTAGCGCGTTGAAAATATGCACAATGATGTGCGGTTATTCATACAATTACCCACGAAAAGTAGAAACAACAGCGGACAATATTAAAGTTTTACAAACATCATGTTAGAATGTGGTTCACCGACCCCTGCGGTGGGTTGGAATATTAATGTGGAAATGGTTTTATTAACTATTATTTTGTACACTATACTATATGACATCACTGCTAATTGTGCAATGCTAATTCATCAACTTTACAGGAACATAATGACAGAAGGTACAAAGTTGTAATTTCCCTAACGACAATATCAGTAAGTACTAACGTATATTATATTCTCTTTAAGTTATCAAACAATAAATATATTTACAATATTGATTAGCAACAGACGCCGAACAAGTCAAGAGTTCAATCATTAAAACGGCGCCGCGTCGACCCGCCGCCCCCGGCCGGCCGCTCGCAGGCAGTGCCGGAGAGTGAACGTGAATCACAGTGGTTTGACGCTACGCATTACTCGCTTCTTATAAAAATCTTAAACGCTAACATTATTTCAATAGTTGTTTTCATTTACTTATCTAGTACGTGAACTAAGTTCTCGCGGTTGTATAATGTAAGGGAGAAACGGTACGCGGTCGCAGACAGTCAAGTCGAGCACTGTGCACACACTGGCGCGCGTCAGTGGGGGCAGCTCGGGCACTAGGGCGCGGGCGCGCGGCCGCATCAGCTGGCCAGCTGCGCGCGCAGCAGCCGCGCGTGCAGCACGCACGCCGCCAGCAACGCGACGATGCAGCGCGAGCTATTGGACAGCCCCGCCGAGCCCGTCTGCATCGCCGCCGGCCGCTCGCCTGGAACACCATCAAAACGTACTTACATTGGGATTTGCAGATAACTAATCGTCCTGTAAGTTCAACTTGAAGTGGAGTACCTGTCGCAATAGCTCTAGCCGAAACGGCTGTGCGTGTGAGAGTAATCAGGAAAACAAATTTGTTAATCGTCATCCGAGTGAACAAGAACAAATAGAGGCGGGATACATGGCGCGGCCTAGCGATTGGCGTAGAATTCGCTATCGTCCGGGGTGTAGAAAGAGGGCGTAGTACTGACCGTTGAGCACGTGCACGCGTACCGAGGCGACCTCGGCGTTGGAGGGCGAGCAGGAGTAGCGGCCGGAGTCAGCGGGCGCCGCGTCTTGCACGAGCAGGTACGAGGTGGTGGCGGCGCCCTTCTCCGTCACCACCGACACGCCGCCGCGCGACGAGTCGTACGATATCACCTGCTTCACGACAACATGCACGCCACGTTGTCATACTGACTGACTCAACGTCATTTACTCAGGGTTCCAGTTTAGTTGCTCTACCGACAGACTGACGCGCGGTTCACGCTCGCAAGACGATAACGTCTGTTTAATATTTTTTATGAAAAAATCTACTAAATCTAACAATTTACTATAAAAATATTGTATAGGTATTTTACTAGCGAGGGTGAACTATGCGTTAAACGCATGGTAGAGAGAGATAGCGCTGCAGATTAGCTTTGGTAAACGGCTCTAGTAAAAACAAAACGTTATCACTACAAGACATGCAATTGTTTCAAAAGAACTATCTGGATGGTGTCATTGACATTAATACAGATCCCAGCCGGGCCGGGCTCGCCGTATGCATGGTTCCCTGACCTGGATGCGATCCAATTACCTAAACACCGACCACCTTGATTGAAACCCGGATAGGTCCATTACCACCCGCTTCGCCGTTAATAATTGATCGTCGCTAAACTCGCTCAAGTGCAGGACGGCTAATGGATATTTGGGCGTCCAGCCGTAATGACGCACGTGCCGACTCCGCCATCCTAATACATGGGTTTTATATCTAGTCTTGTTAACAAAAATGTGCAGTAGGTTATACATTTATTTAGAATAAACACTCGGAGACTGCCGCGGTAAAGCTATTGCATAGCATTTTTATCAACTTATGCAATTATTATTATTTTATTTATGCAGTATTTTTCTTTTTTTTTTCTTTTATTAAATAAATGAGAAGTTATATCAGATTATATCATTATATCAGATTTGATAAACCGCATATCCTCGCAAAAGAACACCGACTTCGACCAAGGATGATACGTGAGGCCATTGAAATTAAAAAACATCCTAATTTCAATAGGGAAGATGGCTGGGTGCTACCACCAACTTGGGATCCAGTAATCAATATGATTAAATCCAAAACCAAGTGTACCATTGCAAGACCTCAGGACACCGTAAGCACTTTCTGCGTGGATCGGACCGCAAACAACAACTAAATATGAGGGTACCCAGTTATTAACTATGACATCAGGACGTCTAACACCTCAGTCCCCCCGTGACCATGGTTGCTGTAAAGCAGCCGAAACGTCGGGAAAATAAAATAGTAAATAAACGCGATAAAATCCGTAAAATAGTTTAATTTCAATGTATAGTATTCGCGTAAATATAAGAAAACAATAAATGAGAAGTTGTTCAAAATAAGTTTGAGACTACCTAGAGGCGAAACGCTGATACAACCAATGCCACCTAGAGGCGAGTTGCTGAACTAAAGAGACAAGCGTGATATTTCAAAAAGTAATTAAGAGTTCTGCTATTTTTTCGTGACTTTCTCCATTAATAAATTTCTGGATTCGGTCTCCACGCTCAAGGCCCGCGATAGAAGCTATGCAATAGCTTAAAAAGTACGGCTTGACACAGGGCGCTGTCATGTACTTCCCGAGTTATTGTACAAATCACACATAAACCGTAAATTTTGATTCGTATCTCAGTATATCGAGAAATGTATTATTCCCTCTGGCAAAGTGTGCAATAGAGATGTATTATCTAATATCTAGTGAGGTGAAGGATATCGCGGCGGCTGGGTGTTGGGTTGGAATTCAATTAGGAATTGACAGCTAGTCGCGGTCGCGGGGCAGGACTCGCTTGTGACTGTGAACTCACATGTGTTAATCACTTATGAAAGTAATAAAGCGCGGGTCGAGCGCACGTGTCGCGGTCGGTGCGGCTCCGGGCGGTACAGGCTAAAGGGCTCGGCTCGTCAATTAATCAAGCCTCACTGTACAATATGATGCGGTAGACTCTGCGCGGGAGATATTAATGCTACCTCGTGACAACGACGAAGAAAATGTCGCCTTTGATTCTATAATCAAGAAGCTCGTGTTGTATTAATAACAGAATAGGCGTTTAAAGTTTGGAAGTACCTAATAATCAGGCCGCGGTAATAAGCAGCGCAGTGCAGTGGTAACAAGGCGCTGTATAATTTATATAAATTGTAATTGATACGCCCGAGGAGTATGTGTGTCCCCCCTCTTGTGTCATTAGAACAGGCGCGCATCGGGACCACTCGCCACTGACTGATCCTCGTCATGCACACGGCGTCGTGGCAATTTCATTTACAAATCAATGCACAAATCACCGAATCACAAACACAGGTCTGTAATAACAGATCTCTGTTTAATCTATCCATTTAATAAAATACCATAGTAGTTTATATAGTAGCTATAACTCCTATAAATGGCTTGAATGTAGAGGTCCTTATTTATTCGATGGCGGAGGGCCGAGGTATAATAAGAAAGTTTCTCATAATTAGTATTTTTTTACCACACCTAAGTTCACCACAAATAAGTTCATTGAATACTTAGTAAATCCACTTTTTAAGACATTATTTATTTTCACACGAACATTCATAGCTGCTTGAAGAGGATAAAGTTGTTTAGTATTTGTCGATCGGCGGGCAGCGCACATCGCACGAGGGGTTCAGTGCACTCGCCGCGCCCGCAAAGCTGATTACATAAATCCATTGAATTAAATATTCGGTTAGGTTTAGTGTGCTGTATGAACGCACGTGTAACAGGTGATTATTATAGGGCTATAGGGATTTTAAGGCACTTGAGAAAATCTTGGAAATCGAGGGTCTCCAAATATCGATATCGTCATCAGTTCTTTATAAATTTGTCAACAAATGTCAAAGTCCGTCTGGTAGAGCAATTTGTGTTATTTGCTTACGGAATTCGTAAATTATTTTTTTGCAAGATGATATCCAAGTTCATGGCTACAATCTAGCTGGACCGTCACGGCGGAGCTCACAAACATTTATCCGTGCCACACACAGAAGTCAGAACTAAATGTTTGTCAATCAAGATGGTCTAGTGTCGCCTTATAAATTAATTCTAGAATAATTAATATAAGTAGGTATGTAATATATGATTCATAATTACTTTGCGTCCGCTCACCTCGTCCTCGTGGTACCAGAAGATGTAGGCGGGCGGCTCTGGGCTGAACTGGATGAGGCAGGTCAGGTTGATGGTGGAGCCGATGTCCACGTGCAGGTCCGGCCCGCCCAGGATGCGCGCCGATGGAACTGGCGAAAACACAACAAACACCGTCATGACCGAACATCCTATTTATGTACACAGCTAGCCTTCTCGCAATGAATAATAGGTCCTATTTACAATATTTTATAATTATGCAATATGTTAAAGTAGGTACGTTACGTACGGTATATTACGTTTAATGCCTTCTCTCAGGGCTTTGCCTCACACGTTCACAAAATGTGCAGATACAATAATCTAAGACGCTAAGCTTCTAAAACTGTTGCGACAGTTTCAATAAAGACTACGAGGCACGAGCCACGTGTCACGAGGCGTTAGATAACAGCTCTTAGCTATCACGGCGTAGTACTACATCCGCGTAATGTATGCGCCAAGTTTCACCGCGACGCGTGTATACTAACGCGGAGTAACGCGTAATCAACGTTAATATCTTCCAGGGCTGCCTGTTCGGTGAGCTTTTGGCTGAAAGTTTCGGTGTTACGGGACGATGTGTGTACTATAAGTTACTTTTAAAGGCTGAATAGATGTTTATGTGATGATTTAATTATAAATGGTTGACTAATAAAACTTTGTTGCTAAAAGATAATAACTATTATCTACTTACAATGGACGGTACACAATGTGCATACGGCGGCGGTATCTGACGCAGTTATTGATCAATAATAAATTCATAAACTTATAAAATACCGTTCGCGACATTGAAAGAAACTTCACGAATTCAACTTCCAGTGGTAATTTAGTGCCAGGTGGCGGTGTTCGGTATCGATATTTGATCTGTGTCGACGGTCGACACAATTCACGGCGCGACTCTCGCTATGGACTTTTAATATCGTAACCGTTATTTTATTATGTCGCTTACAACGCGCGTATGATCTGAATATCTAACAGCCGCAGTAACTCAATGTTCCGACAGTAGTCGCGAGTTCAGTAGATTATACAAACGAATGGGAGGTTCTTCACGTTATTTATATTAATTCGCTTTCACACGATTGTACCGAATGCAGATACGAAAATTGTATTGCGTTAGTTGAAAATATGTTTTGTTTATTTCGTATATGTTTATTGCACTAGTATTTCCCCGATGTAAGTGTATTGAAATATTACAGCTTCAGGGTACCTAAATAGTACGGAAACAGACGTAGGTCTGTTTATAGGGTTTGCGTGTTTAAAACAATGCTACCTTCCACAGTCTAAATTCGATTAGATTTCTTGTATTTCAGTTACATAGTTATAGAAATGAAATCTGGATGCAATGTAGATTGTCACATATACCTTACTACGTGAGATCTGAATAAAAAACCATTTCTCCTACAAATAGCTGTGGTGTGGTTATATAGGTGCATGTGTTATCATTTATGTGTCGGCGCTGCACCGCGAAGCTCGGGACTCGGGACCGCCGCGCCACCGCTTTAATTCACCACAGTTACATTATGCAGACCGAACGGTTTAGGGGGGTGCGGAGGGTTGAGGATGGGGGGGGGGGGGGTCAGTTAACCCCGGTCCGGGTCCAGGGTCGGACCAGTGACACATTTGCAGTTCGGTGTCCTCGATACAGCTGCCTTCAGTTTCAGCAGCACCTCCATCGGGGTAAGCCCATGCACACCTGAATATAATGAATTAGGTGTGCGCGAGTGTACGTGGGTAGACACGTCGCTACCGTGCCGGGGATCCAGTGCTCGGTAGAAATATCTGTGTTGAATGATTGGGTAGTGGGATCTGCGACATGCGCTTAATATCACTTTCACCTTTTCTTGAGCAAGCTGAGCGTATATCTAGATTGAAGGTGTAATAACAGAACTAAAGTAGCCCAAGTTTAGTGTTAATTTTATTTTACAGGTTAGTGAGAACAAACATGGGTGGTTTTAGGAGTGGTGCTAGTCGGTCATCAAGTGTGCATTCGTGCGGAGAGTGGTGATTTCGCCGCCGCTGCACCGCCCCGCCGCGTCCGCGTCGCCGCGCCGTGGACCGTGGTAATTTGTCTGTACTGGATGCCGAATTTTCACTTTCAATCACGTCGTCGTCCCTTATTGTTACGAGAGCTACATGAGGGTGTCGTGAAAGTGCCGCGGCCGGCGACACGACGCCGACACGGGCCGCGGGGCGGCGCGGCGCGGCCGCCAGGGCGTGAGGTATGCCGGCGGCGGTCATTAAGTGGCAATCACCAACTAACTAGCGGGCAGATCCCGCGCACACGACTGCCATGTTTACGTTACAGATGTGTTAGGGAGGGCACACCATTGACACATCGGCGAAACCTATCGTTGCCAGTTTCCCCAACATTAATAGAAAATTTATCAAATAATAATAATAAAAACAAATTATGCCTATGAATTTACTATGTAGGTACTCAATTGTGTAAGTTTACATTATTTAAATAATAAAACCATTGCGCATTATAGAGACTATTAGTATAGAATTGTCTAATAATAGTGATTAATGAAATGATGAAAAGTCTCACAAATAAGTACAATAATTATTTTTATTATTAAATATATTTAAAGACATATATTATGTTTTCTATTCTTTATATTTTCTTTCGGCCCATTTTTCTAATATTCTTTTGTGTAGGTTATTTAGGTTCTACTAATTCGCCTGAAGCTGCGATAATCTGATCTGCGTTACAACAAAGATATCTCGGGTAGTGGCGTGTAACGTCGCGGTGTCAACATCTCAGCCGCCTCCAGACACGCCTGCGGCTGCTAGCTGTGACTCACATTAAGCATTCTTGTCCGACTTTTACTGAAACCTGAGCTCTCGCGCTAATTTTTTTAATCGCTTGACTCTTTGTTGCATTAAGCTGTGAGCTGAGGATTATTTGCAGTGAAGTTGGAGTGTGTGAGGAGGGTGGGAGCGAATATCAAGTGTATGTGTCAGTCATACGGATGGCTTGGAACTTGCGAAGAGTGTAATATGAATGATGTTGCAATACGAGTTGTAAAACGTAGGAACAAATAGGAATTATACAATTACTTAAGTATCTAATATGCTTTTCGTTTCATTGTATACTAAAATGTATAGTAAAATTGAGTAAAGTTTACCTTAGAATCTAACTAAGTTAACGAATTGCATTTCAAATTAAATATTTAAGTAACTATCATTTGTTGATTGCAATAGTCTGTCAGTCCCCCCGTGACCATGGTTGCTGTAAAGCAGCCAAAACGTCGGGAAAATAAAATAGTACCTAAATAAACGCGATAGAATCCGTAAAATAGTTTTATTTCAACACTAATTATTTTTTCAAAGTTGATTGCTGCCGGTAATATTTCAAAACTGCCTGTGTACTGTGTGTATTGCGTGTCTGGCTCTGTCCAACTACAATTGTTAATATAGTTTAAAGCAGGTCCACGAGTGACACCTCCGCAGGTGACTAGCTCTCTAAAGCACATCTCAATGGGGTTTCGGCCTGCAGCAGGGCGTCGCGCGCGTCAGACCCTACTCACTAGTTCAAGCATCACTATTCTCTCCCTGGTATGATAAAGTGTATTTCAGACATGTATCTGTTATAACCTTAGGAACGAAAAGCAGAAAACTTAGGTACTGCTAAATTTATATAAATTTCAATCAACAAACAAGTGTTCTACAATGCAAATAAAATGTACCTGAATCATATTTTTGTATAAGTAATCGTGATGTAGACACCGCCGAGTGACACTTTAGGTATGTATGCAATGTTCGAACCGAGTAACCGAGCATTTTGTACTACGTTATCGCTGCATTGGCGTGTTCTCCCATGATATGGGCCCCCGTGGAATATCAAGGCGATGGTAAACACCTCACTTCATCCCGTTCCAATGTGCGGAGCCCGCGATGGCGATATTAGAGTTCCGTGCGCTTTTTACATTGCGGCCATCGCCGCGTAAACATGGGAAATGAGCCGAGCGGCGGTTTATGGTTCGTAGCGGAAAGATACCCGTGACGAGGAGTCAATTACAATATGTAAATGACGGGTGTTTTGTGGCGTACCAGGTGTTTGCATGTCACGCATAAAGCGGATGAGATGTAAAATGCTTTTTATGCATACAAATTTGTAAGTGGTTAGGTAAAGCGCTGAGAGGCACATTCATATAACTTCCAAAAATAATAATCACTACAATCCTAGTAACTCGAGTCTAGTAAATTAACAAGAGCCACCGAGATTTCGTGACTGTGACGTTTCCACGTCAGAATATAAGCGCTACATCCGAGTGGTGCGAGACGTTGTTTGGGCGCCGGAAGCGGAACTCGAATTTCTGTATTAGCAAACAGGGTGCACTAATAAACGATCTCGCTGAACGCAGGAAATAAGAGGCGGCGAGGCAAACGGCGGTGATGGCTGCTGGAAATTGTGTTGATGAGAGCGCGTGGAACGCTACGTTATGTTTGTACGGGGAAGCAAGAGCTTCTATAGTTGCATTAGACATAATTATTTCAAGAATTAGAGACAAATCGACCACTCCTATAAAAAAACGTAGAACAAGTCCCAGATCTGATTGGTGGCGGGCGAAGGCGCGTTAAGACAAAGCATCGTAAATGTTATATAGGTATTACATGTATGTATAATATTTCAATCCCCCATATTCGTCATCAGACGGCTCCGAAGCCTCTCCACTAGACCTAGGGAA
This sequence comes from Ptilodon capucinus, assembly GCA_914767695.1. Taxonomy (NCBI): domain Eukaryota; kingdom Metazoa; phylum Arthropoda; class Insecta; order Lepidoptera; family Notodontidae; genus Ptilodon; species Ptilodon capucinus. The sequence goes on along the minus strand of OU611808.1, from coordinate 14,482,598 downwards.
CTGGCAATGTTTTGTCTATGACAGATTCTCATAAAAACCTTTTAGTTGATAAAGTACATATAAATTTTCGCTCTGCTGATCGGCATGCGAATGATGCGGAATTAGAGTGTTAGACATTGGATGTGGTTTATGGGGCGGTAAACAGTGTGTGTAGTGGTGGTGGGAACTTTTGCGTAAACAGAACAGAAATTGGCACCAAAAGCGATCTTTGTTACCTATAGTAATTGTTATGTATGGGTATTGAGGGTAGATTTGATCATTATTGATATTTAGTATATAAGGTAGTTTGTAAGTACTTTATACATGTCATTTTCATATCGTGTCAGTCTGCGAATATATCCGTTATAATTAAGACGTGGTTTGATTGCATTCCCCAACCAGCTTGCAAGTACATATTTCTCAGTAATTATTGTGATTGGGAATCCAGTAGCTCTCCTTTTTTTTTTTTTTTTTTTACCGGACCTCTATCGGCCCGGCCCGCGTGCTCACCTCTGATGTGGGGGTCAGAGTTCTTAAAATTAGCCTTAAGTTTAGTGTGTAAAATATTTTTTCCAGTCTGGATTATATTTATTGAAATAATGAAATCAAAAAATTTTATTAAAAAATTAAAAGTCCAAAGACACAATAAAAAGTAAACCCGTCTAAAAAATAACACTATAACAGACAATAAAATACCAAAAGGCTATGGACAAGGATAATAAACAGAATATAATACATGGTAAAAATAAAATAACAGTGGTGTAGGCTGCTGTTTGTGGCTTATTGGCAAATAAGTTGGTAGCTGGCTTCTCTCTGCTATAGGTCTTATGTCTCTTAATGATTCTGGTCGCTTAACAATCTCTTTTAAGAAAAAAAAGAAGTATTTCGGTGACAAATCAGGGCACGTGCTGTGCAACGGGCTTTACACGACCACTCATAATAGTACAAATATGCTATAATACATAATACGTGTCGCGTCGGCGTCGTCGGCGGAAAATCGTGAAAAACCATATCACACCATATACCTATCAATCATATTTTGAAGTCACCAGGAGGAAATCGCTCCTTCGCGAGTAGTTATTGAATTTCCAATTTTTCGATTTATATTTTATCCGCGGCGCGTAGTGCACGGTGGCGCCGCCCCGTGGGGAATCGCAGTTAACAGAACGTTTCGAAAACAAAGCGAAATCGATCACCGGGCCGAGAAAGTTTTGCTTTAATTGAACCATTCGTTACCGTCGGAGAGTTTATGAATTTCTGTAGGTACGGATGAAACACTGAAGTTGAAGCGGAAGCTATGAATTGAAACATTGGTGCATATTCATACATGTATTTTACCTAGGTCCGTGTCAGATGGCACCGTTGTTCGTAAGTACCGTTTACCTACAGTGTTTTGTAAAAAATATCTGCAATTTAGTGATTGCAGAAGGTTTGCACAGCATATTTTGAACAAAGTATTTCTTTTTGTAAGTTAAAGGAAAGTCAGAGTTGAAGTAGGTTGCCCAGTAAAATATCGTGAAAGTTTGCAAATGTGTTCTTTTCTTAGTGCTTTTCCACATGCAAAACTGTTCACTTTGTTTCTATTTTGGAAAGTATATGACAAGGGCCATATCATGTAACTAAATTAGGAATGCACTACGGCGCGGCGGCGGTGGCGTGGCCCGGGACGCTGAGAAAATCGCAGACGCGATGTCGCCGTGTGCCGGCAATAGCCGGGATTACTCGGGATGTCAGGGCACGCCGCCTAAAGGCGTTATTAAATTTGTAGCGTGTCGCGACACCGGTGTCAGTGTCGTGTCGTGTTGCGACGCGAGAAAAGAGATCCGAGAATATTTAGAAGACGATGCGATGCAGATTACCTCCTCTTCAGTGAATTTTGAAAAAATAGTTGTAGGTGCCTAATATTAGTTGGATCAGTTGTTTAGAGGTTTATTCATGAAAGTAAACATTTAAACTCCGTTCAGATGTAACCGTTGGATTAAATTATTTTATGCAAAAGTGCAAATCATCTATCCCACCATTATATAAACCCAGCGCGGTACCTCACTATTTTCAACGAACCTTTCCACTCACTAAGAATGGGTATTTCTTTAGTAAGTCGTCGACAGTTCTTCACGTTCAATGAGCACGTCGCGTCACGCCGCCGCGGCGCTGACGTGACACAAATGTAGGTCACTGGCTAGAGGCTTCCCGCCCTCGATCCGGCCGCAGACGAGCCTGTTGGGAAATAGGCAGGATTCGCCTCTTTGTGAGAGTTGAATCGCCCGTAAAGATCGAGGTTGACGCGACTCGATCCTGTGAGAAATATGTCGGCACGAGTCACATAAACAGCACTACTCACGGTAGGTACTTATTATTAGTTACGTATTAAACCTACTCGTACATATTATATTGGTATATTAACTGACTGGGCATTGTGTAAAAATAAATTATATCGCATTATGTTGTGTAAATCCTAGCGGATATATTACACGTAGTTTTTACGTTGATTTAATACTGCATGTGCCGCGGGGTCCGTAAGTACATTCATAAATATTAAGATAATTTTAATGTTTGATCATGTTTAAATTTGTGTTAGTAGGTGCCGACCTATCTCTGTAGACTTTCATAAGTAGGTAGATAAGCTTTTATAATAAGCAGGTCAGCATCGGAAGGCTGGTGCTTGACTTTCCACAGTATATGTACCCAATAGTGGTCCATTTGACGGTCGCTTGATCATCGTTGGGTTGGGTCATTGATCATTATGTAATATAGCTTACAACAGATACTAAATTATTTTACAGAAAAAGAAAAAAGAATTTAAAAAAATTGCAAAGTTTTTGTATTGGAGACTTGAATGTGACGGGCGGCGCGGCGCGTGAAGCCACTCCTCGGTGGCGTGTTTTTTACCAAATCCGCCTAATATACCCGCCATTTGTCACACGCTCCCCGCGCTTCACACTATATTCAAAGTAAAACTCATTTCTCTATGGATGAGAGGTGTACCATTTAACACTCATAGGTGCCTACATCTACTTGTATCGTATGACAGAAATATACACCTGTTTTATCTATAATATGGTACGAATGTTTGGTTATGGTCATCGTAGCGACGCATGCGACCACTATCACAGTACTCCTTCCTTTGCGCTTTCACAGGGATATGTTGCGATATGTAATCATAGCTTCAAATAGAAACCTATCACACCTGAGTCACCATTGCGTTCAAAGTTCAAACCCGTTTAGTAAGATAGATTTGTAGTTGAACTGGTAATATAACAATACTCTATGTGTAGTATTTTGTACCAAACTTTAAATAAAATGATAAAAGTTAAATTACGAAGCCTTTTCTTGCTTGTTAATTGTTAATATGTATGCATTTACATGCATGTAAATGCATACATATTAATTATTAACAAGCAAGGTAACTGCATGACTATTAAAAATTGTTTGACTGTTGATGAATAGATTTTACGTTATTTACCGCGCCCCATATACCTACCTAAGCAACACGCGGTTCGTACACACGTGTGTGTGATTCACGTTGCACTTAAGATGCACCACTTTGTCCCGACCAGTAGGTACTAAGCCCCGGGTTTAATGTCACAGCTTTAGCCGGTAATTTGTAATACTTAGCGATGTGTGTACATTTGTTAGGACTGGGACGATAAGAATGTGAAAGGGCAGCAAGCTGTCCTGCCGACTGTATGTCCGAGTGTCGCGCTTCGCTTGTTACCTTTACGATTACACACATTACGCTACACACTACACACACTCTGACTCTGCCATATATAACTCGCGACGTCGCTAAATTGCTTCCGTCTGGAGGAGTGCGTAAGATCTGCGAACGTGTATTAACCAACAAAGGCTTTTTATTTCTTATCTTAATACCTTTTTAAATTAGGTACAAATTAATAAATTCCTACTTAGATTTTAGGCATCGGAATTTAAATCGGGGCACATTCCTGTTGGTGTTCCACAGTAGCAATCACCGAACACTGCAGGTACGCAGCTTGGTGGGAACAACTGCACTCACATTAAAAAGTGGAACACTGGAACGCTATTACGGTGAAAATCAGTTGCTAGCTGTACAGGGCGCGGGGCGGGCGGGCGTGGCGTGGAGGGGAAAGGGGGCGCTCCTAACACGCTCGGAAAAGAGGATTTCGTTTAAGAAATGGGGATAAAGTGTATGTATTAGTATCATCTTTCAGTCTGTTAGTAAGTTTCCTAGAGTAATTATATTTCTAAAGCAAGGCCATTGTTTATTAGTAGGTAGTAGTGAGTTTTAAAGATATCTGAAGTAAGAATTAATCACGCTAATAAGAGTTTCCCATAGTCAGCTATCGGCATGCGTCGTAGTTGACCTATTAGATGTCAACCATGCCGGGGCGTGTCGCTTCGCACTGCAGAGATTTAATAAAGGCGGTGCAACGCGTGCTCTCAACACGTTAGTGACGCCGCGCCACTTCTATCACGCTTTCCGTGACCTGCTATCTCGCCCCGGATGCACACAAAAAAACCGTTGCCAATTTATACACAAAAAATTCACACATATAACTACGATTCACAATCTCTGCGCGGCAGTACTGCTGCCGGGTCTATTGTTATGTTACTCTAATTAAGGAATATTACCTAGTTGATTTATAAATCGATGTTTGGATATTAATGGGCATCTTAAGACGATACCTACGTTAAAAACTAATAGCAGTGCAAATCGGCACCAGCGGTTCACCGAAATGCAAGTCATCTTGGCAATCTGGTTTGATCGGTCCCAGTGAATGCAAGAGCGGCTGTGAGTGAAGGCGCTAATGTTAAATATAAACACGCCCGCTACTCCCGCCGCTTTTAGCGTGCCACTAACACGTTCTGCATGCCCGCGTGCATAAGGGATTTTAAACCGTAGGAAAATAGTTCTTTGGACAGGAATTTCACATTATAAATACATCATCACGCCTGTATTCCCCGAAGGGGTAAGCAGAGGTGCACTATAGTGCGCCCACACTTCGCCGATGTATTTTGGTTCCAATGTAATAGGGGGCGAGCCTATTGCCATTATACCGCGCACATTCCCCATCAATACGAGGGAGATTTTGGCCATACTCCACCACGCTGGCCCAGTGCGGGTTGGTGAACTTCACACGCCTTTCTATAGACGTGTAGGTTTCCTCACGATGTTTTCCTTCACCGAGAAAGTGAAAGAAAGTGATAATCAGACTTCAGAAAGTGGTAATCATTGTTGAAAATGACATTCGCACATGATAATTATCTCAGAGGTGCGGGTCTAGGGTTTGAACTTGCACCCCTTACGTTCAAGGTGGGCGTTCTTGCCTGCTTATGGCTATGCGTAGTAAGAGGGTACGTTTCGTAGGTACGTTTTCACCGCAACTGTTCATCCAATATTTTGATGAGAATAGATCAGCTCGCTCGCTCCCCTGTGGCTCGACTCGCTCTCACGCCGGGCGCGGAGAGCTTCGTAAAACATCTTATCCGCTTTATAAAGCCTGCCCCGAATAATAACCCTTTTAGGCAAAAGCAAAAGATTACATCATCGGACAAATACCTACCTACTTATCAACGATGTGTAAAAGGAAAAGTGAAATAACTCTTTTACTAAACACTCAAAATGATGGCAATGAAAATCTTGGTTTAAGAAAAAATGATATTTTTACAAGCTTTATATTAGCTTGCAACGTATTTATACGAGTGGAATTACTACGCATAGCCAAATCTTTATACAAATTCTTTATGTAGGGATGCCGTCTTCATAAAATATTGATAGTTTGTGGTCTTCCGCAGTAAGCGCAGTGATGTACCTATGAGGAAGCAAAGGAATATCAGAGAATATTAACTTTACGTAAAATAAATAGTGATCTGAACTTTTTGGAATTAAACTCTTATTCCTATTCTGTGAATACTTGATTTCAAGATGTTTCTTCAAAAAAATATTCATTATAGGTATATCTGGTAGTTTTAAAACTATGCAGTTGTCTCTGAACGGACAATAGGTCGAGTACCCCGGCATGGGGGGGGGGGGGGGCTCTCGGAATCGCAGCCAGGTATTGTGGATGACGTAAGTGGAGCGACATTGAGACGAGTCTCGCCTCAAAGGCCTCAACCTTCATATTTCACATCAGCCGTAAAGTAAACTAGGGAAATGTAATAATCAGCGGTATAAAAGAAAATAGATACCTTGTCCACATAAACTTTAGGTTCTTTTTAAAATGGCTGAGGCAGGTTTTTGCGAACGCTACGGCGTAACGGCGCGCTTCCTGCGAGGTGCGACGTCAGCATTATCCTCTTTTTCTTCGTTAAAAATGCCTTCTTTAGACATTAATGGGCTTTTAAATACAATCCCTCGCAGGCTGAACGTTTTTAAGAGTGAGTTTCGGTCGACTGTTTCAAAGGGTGTAATTTAAAATAGAGATAATTTATTTGCCTTTAAAATATTTTGTCTAATAAGTTTCATGTAGAGACGGGTTTCTTTATCACTTTACCTTTAGATAGAGTCGTACAATATTGTTTCAAGATTAATTTCAAATCATTTAGCTAAAATGTTGTAGAAGGTACGTGAGTATTATTTCCACATTATTATCAAGATGAAATCTGCACCTAATGGAAAATGAATGAACATTATGTATTAAATTTGAGATGCCTGATTGCATAGCTTGAGTAACTCAATTTCCGTAGATTTATAAGGGGTCTATAAAAAGCAGTTGACGAGTTCCCCTGGCGTCATTAGGTCGCGCGAGCGGGCGCCTTCTCGCGGCACTCTCTACCCCATAAAAACTCTGGACAACTGTAATCAGCGCCGGCAACCAAACTAATTTATCAAAATCAGCGTGATCGTGACGTTTTGCGGACACATTTATATATGTTTACTTTATATATACATGAACCGGTTCCACGGCCGGCCGGACAATGTTCTTGTGTGTTGTTTAAAGTGCGAGGGAGTCTGCTCCAGTTTCGATCCAGCTGCAGGAAGAACCTATACAGGCCAATAAATGAAAACTAATAATATTACTATCTTCGCGGCACTAAATAATTAAAAAAAATTACAGTTACCTACTGACCACATTGCTTATTCTGATTTCACCCTGATTTCACCCTGATTTCGGAACTGTGCCAAATCCTAAGATATCTCACATGATTATAACGACCTAAGTTTCGTTCTTTACGTGTTTTTGAGACAGTCTGACGCTTTCCGGAATAAAGTTTCAGCTTGTCTATACACCATACTTCCATGCATGTAGACTATCATGACTGGCACCATACCATACACACCCGGACCCTTTGTCGTCCGCCCGCCGACAATACCTACTCACTAGCATTTATTTTTCACTCGACTTTTCTTAAGTACCAAGCCACGAGCGATATTGAAATAACAGTGATTAAGTTTTCAAATTAACTTGCGGTATTTTAATGCTCAATGGTGATGATTTTGAATTTAAAGGGAGAATATGATAGGAGATTAGTGGACTGTATAGGATTTATGGAATGATGGAACTCACCGGCAAATAATGTTCTGCTTTGTTGAAATTTGTTGAAATGAAATGAAATGATTGACTTATTGAAAAATGATACTTTAACACTAAATGTCCCATAAACCTTATCTAGTTTCCCACTGCTCACCAAAGGCGTTCCTTTTCACCACAGCCATTCGCCCCACAAACTATTGAGACGTCGAGTACGTCTAGGTCCCATAATCCCGGGATTGAATTAGACATAACTTGTTCGAAGCACCGCAGAGCTTTGACTTTGGGATAATATTCGGTTATAACAATTTTATTCGGCACACTCGCTGCTCAACCTCGAGGCCGATACGGACACGCCGGGACGCGGCAATAAGGGACACCGAATTACGTATTTATTCCCATCCGGAATTCGGCCGACATTCCGGGCAGTCCCTTTACGGGTGAAACGACATTCCCGGCCTCCGGAACGGCGAACTAGCTGGCGACCTAGAGGCTTAGTAAAAAATGAATGGGATAAAGTAGAGGAGTAATTGAAATCGGCGGAGCGACGGTGGCGCCCCCACCCCCACTAAGATAATCCTTTCAGGACACGACGGCGCTAGAAATATAGCTGATATAAACTCCGAGGACGGGAGTCTCAGGCGAATTATACATGTGGATGTTTAGTGGCATGTTAAGAATAATATTATTAAAGAAGAAGTCAATTTATTATTAGAATTATATTATTACGATCACTGTTTTCTTCAAAAATTACGAACTACGGTAAGTACGTAGGTGTACCAAAGATTAGCAAAGATTAAATGATATGATCGTTGAATCGCAAAACTATAGTTTTTGATGCATCGACGGCATGTTTGGCTAAGAACTGTAACATTTACGAGATGTAGATTAAACGCGCCCGGGCCGGGCGAGCAGGCATCGCAGGGCAGAGCACCGCCATGCCAGACTACGTTTTATTGTTAAGATAACATACAGAGTTGACAGAGAGCATAGACAATAAGCTGATATCTTTGTGCTACATCGGGCCTGTAAGAGGACATTTTCTTGTGTTTTCTTATTATTTTTACGTTAAATACGGATGTAAATAGGAATATTATGTTGATTTTATAGTGCTAATAAGTCGATTTTTGTAAAAACAACTCTGATAACTGGTTCACGGTAGGAGTCACATGCGGTGCTGCGCTAGCAGTTGGATGAAGTGACTACAAGAAGAAAGCTAAAACATCAGGGTGACCGTTACGGCCAATGCCACAACATTATTTATATTCCAAGATTAAGGGCAGTTTATCGCGGCTCGTGATGTAGTGCGTACAAGATCCCGCAGGCCGCAACATGCGTGTTTCCGGGAGCCGGGCGGGCGCGGGCCCGCTCCGCAGTCTAATCCCGCTCTCGCATTAGGCAGAGCATCGCGTGATCCCGCGCTTATCCCGTGGGATTTGACAACGCGCACCTCTCTACGGCGCGGCGGCGGCGGCGGCGCGCCGCCAATTATTTACATATCAATGAGGGAACTGAGCAAACGCATAGGTACACGTTTTATATTTATCGTGTTTAATGTGTTAATGACATTAATTTTTTAAGAAAAATATGTATAAATAATAAGCTTATGAACTTCATTAAAACAATCTTATTAACACTTTCGCGCGCATGTTTAAATTATCATAAATCCGGGTGTCTTGATTAGTCGCCCAACGAATGTGAGTGAGTACCTAATGCAATATTACGCTGTGAAAGCGACGGCCCTGTCCTCCATTGGTTCGTTGCAGTGCACTCCGGCGCGGCGCGGGGCGTCTAATTCACTCTAGGCCCTGCTCGGGGTAATATCGCCAGATATTACTCTTACATTTACGCTTACATATTTAATTGTCGAGAATGACTCCTAATCATATATGTATTTGCATCATGGAACTCCTCTATTTCTGACACACAGCAATACCGTTTCGTATTTATTTGCAGATTTCCGCAACCGCTGTCTTAACCTAACGCAGTTTATGATTCGGATGGATTCGGATCCATAGAGTCAGTCGGGGATCAAAGAGGTTTATTTCTGACGTGTGCATGAATAGGAAAACGAAAAATATAACTATGTATAAGTATTTGATGATGGTTCTATCTCGCTAAATTATGTCTACATTGAGACTACTTGCAAGATTATTTAGAGGACAGACTTGTAGGTTTATTTGACAAACAACTACATCCTCAACGTGTAAATTAGTTGGCGGTTAGTTAGGATATTCATGATTATTATTTGGCTCTTCCAATAATAATTATTTTATAATATTTCTTCAATAGACAGCTACATATATCAAGAGTTAGTAGGTAGTCACACGGGTATGCAGCCGCAGCGGGAACGGAGTGGCTTGCCTCAAGACGACGACGCGAAGACGTGCCGTGCGCCGCCGCCCGCCCCGACCGCCGCCCGCGCCGCCGCGCCGCTGCCCGTCCTCGCCTAGCCCTCTGATACTAAGTTATAGCGGCTATTCGTCAGGCTAAACTGCACCACACACGTCCCATCGCGTTATTTACCATCATACAATTTCACCAATTGCGTCATATGGTTCTTACTCTGACTTACTCGGACTGTTATTATAAATTAACTGATCGCCATAAAATATGACGGATTGATTCAGATTCAGCTGAGTGAGTGAGTGTTAAGGTCTCTGACCTTGTAATCAAATTGGTTCATAGTAATACCCTAAAAGAAACACTAGCGTGAAATGAATTGGTTTTGTGATAAATACCTAGATACTTATCATATTAGTATTTGTCATAATGGGTCACAATGTAAACAAGTATTTTGTATTAAACCACATAAAATTACAAACACACTCAGAGGCGGCACGGAATAAAAATGCTATTTATACCGTGGAGGCGGATATCAAGCTACATAAAATGAACAGCGTTAATTCTAGCGTTCATAACGTAACGCACTAGTTTCAACTTAATTAATGTAGCCACAATTTCCTTCATAAAAATAACTCGCGTTTTAATTAAGACTCAGAGACAGTAGATTTTTTTATAAGTACCATTTTAATTTAATTTCCCAACAGAGAGATTATTGTTATTGCGCCAGGCGAATTTTAATCTACGCCACGATTCACATACGCTTGCTAATTATGTTACTAGAGAGTATTTAAGAAGACATTAAGGATTCTTTCTTTCTTTCTTTTCTTTCAATTCTTTGAGAATTTTAAAGTGTCAAAAAACTCGTACCTACGCACAGTGTTTTAGCTACGAGCGCGACCACCCACTAAACCTTAATGTTTTTTTTCATTTTCCCATAAGTACCTCTACGTGTGTAAAACTGTAGATAAAAGCCAGCTTTTATTAATTTGTGCAGGATCGGTAACCTCCCCCGCTACTTAGCATTTTCATGCAACCCTCATTCATATTTCTTTTGATGTGTTAATAGTGATGTGCCACATTATAAGGTACGTGACGGCGCGGTGCGGTGTAGCTCCACACAGACATTTGCTTGAAAAGCGAGCAGCGGTGATCTTCTGAAAATGTAACGTGCTGATGTATAGTAAAATTATGTACCTACAATGTATCTATTGCATGGAATAGGTATTTACAAAATATGTATTGTAATAAACATAGCTGCATTGAAACGTTTCTGTAGGGTTGCCAACTATTTTTTTCGAAAATATAGTATTTTCCAGCCAGAGTCGTAAAATATATAGTACATTGCTCAAAAATATAGTAAATTCACAAAAATCCACCAAAATCGTGTCATCACTCCAAAAAAAAAGGTCTGGCTGACTTCACATTTTTTTATCGAAATCGTTAATCCACACATCACCATGCAAAGCAAAAATAAATATCAGGATGCGTATTTTTTTCGACAGATATAGTACTTACTACAAAAATATAGTTTAAAAATATACTTTTGCGTACTATATTTTTATAGTACGGTTGGCAACCCTACGTTTCTGCCTAGCGCTATCTGATTATGTTCTCCGACTTATATTATGTCCATATCTGCGCGTGCAAACATTATAAGTTCGAGTTGAATTCTATATGAGTCAGATTCCGGACTACAGTTCAAATATAACAAGGCATGGTGCACATAGATGATATTGCTGTTTACCGACCGTCCACGCGTCCCCCGTCTCGTCCGGTCTGTCTCACGGATTTATCCTTTGTGTAGGCACTTTACTTCAACAGTTTTTATATTTAAATGACATGTACATAGAATCCCTTCCAGTGAATCTACTTTTTCAAATTCAGTCGATTATTTATACCGTTATTTATTATTAATCTGAATTTAAATCAGTTACGTACGTCTCGTATCAATTTGAGAAGCAAAAGATATGAAGTATTGGATGATATGGTCACTCTATAAATTCATATTAGGTACTGAGTATAAATTTCTCCCAGATTCCTCCGGTCAAAATATTAGTTTGGCTGTGCACAAAGTCTTATGAAAAATAATGTAATAAACATGAATTAAAATAATAAATCAGTTTACAATACATGTGGGTTTCTTATTCAGTTCGAGCTAATAGTACGACATGCATTTGGGGCCGTTAGGTACTGATATTGTGTTATTAATTTTATGATAGCATAATTATTTTATACGTTATTAAGGGTAGATGTGAAAATATTAAAATAATATTGATATAACTTTGTATTTATAATACCTAATATTTTTCCTTTGTAACCTCGGGCGGGTGTTCGCGGGTAGCTTTATTAAATCTAAGTTGAGTAGGGGCTCTCAGAATGTTCCATCTTGTGTAATTATGTTTGTTTTGCTTTTAAATGCTTGCGAGAGCCGAGAGTTTGAAGTGGATGATGCATCAGGATGCGGGCCGGCCGCCCGCGCTGGCAAGCTTACCCAAAAATGAGAAGTAAACATGTTATTGAATTTAATTGAAGGTACAATCACAAGGTCTTATTTCAGCACAGAACCGCCCGACCGGATATTTTTGTTTCGATATGTTTATCATTATAGCGAGTGAATACCGGTGCGGCGCGGGCGCGGCGCGAGCCCCATTGCATTAATAAGCTACTATTGAATACACACACATACAAATGGAAATTCTACAATATCAATTTAAATACATTTGACCACACACATACTACAGAAGAAACTGAAGATACTCGTTACATAATAAGAGACAGATACGATGTTCAAGAGAAAATATGGTATTCGATTGGGTTCATTATATTCTTGGGTTTTTGTTATCTATACCTACTTATTACCTATATTTAAAGGGCAAGATTAAATTGTTTGCTTGTAATGGATTCAGTCGAAAACTGCTGATTTGATTTTAAAACATCTTACACCTATAAAAAGTTACATTATTCGGGATGGACATGGGATATATTTTATTTAATTAAAAACAAATCGAAATCTCTACGAAAACAGCAATATTGTAACACAACGTGTCGAAATTTTGCTTAATTACAATTACAGTATTTGGCACGCGCTGCGAAAACTATTGATATGATTTCCTCTTTAAATTTTTCGAATAAGACCTTTCGTTTAGAAGTTAAATGAGTTTTAATAATGTTAAAAAATAAGAAAAACGGCTAAACCGATATTGACGGCAATTTTTACTGGCAAATAGCTGATGTGATAAGAAGTAACTTAGGCTACTCTAATTTTGGGATGATAATTAGGGTTCCTAAAATACGCGCGGAGGAAGTCGCGGGGTGCAGCTAGTTTATTTAATAAACTTAACACTATCATTACACGTGTCGCCAATACAATAGTGTGGCTACGACTTTAACATTTGTTAAATCGTATTACGGCGTGACCTGTATGGAGAAGCTCTCCTCAGAGTGGGGTGTAGCCAGCGAGCATCAGTGGAGTGAGTGCGACAGTGATGAGGCCATCAGTGATGGTGCTCAGTGGCGGGCGGCAGCTATGGGCCCCGCGCACGCCATGCGCATGTTAGTGTCCCGAGGGATAGGCCGGATAGTGCCGGCTATAACGGCCATTGTAATTACGTTATTTTGTTACAAACTACTTCTCGGTGGTGATATAGTTACGTGAAACGCTTGCTGTATTACCTTCATTCAGTAAATAACATGATTTTAACTTTTATTTAAGAGAACGTGAAATGAAATGTTTGAATTGTAACGCAACCTCCTCAGCTTTACATAAACTGTCAGAGAAGAGTCCAGCACTCATCTTTTACTGAACTATATCTCGCAAATGCTCTTTCGGTATATAGGTATACCTACTTTTTTATTTGTAGACATAGAGGTAGTTTCTAATTTACACGTAGATACTTTTTGTGTCGGTACAGTTTTTCCATAAAAAAATACACTTCTCGACAAGTCATGTCAGCGCTAGTCCGCACAAGGTCATCAGGAAAGTTGTCCAACTCTGCAATAAAGCTAATCTATTTTGATCCTGGCGACGGCGGCGGCGGCGGCGGCCCGCATCCCACATCGCCCGACCATTTGCCGAGACGCAAAAACCCTCTAACGAGGACATAAGTCATCTAAAAGCCATACAAAAAACTTCCTCGGGCTTATATTGGACACACGGAGTGGTGAAAGTTCTTTTTCTACGAAATACTTTTGTATGGCTTTGGTAGGTATCTATATTATGGGGAGGTGAGCACTTGTGTACTGAAGGTAATTACAACTCTGTTAGGAAGTAACTTCAAATATTTAATAGTTGCTAGTGATTCGCTACCGTTAGGTACTATATTGTAAACAGTCGTATCTTTTTTCTGAAAATTGAGAAAAGCTTTTCTAACAAAATTATTAATGATATCTTGTCGTTTGTTAACTATGTCTCACAATGGGTTGTATATAACATATGGAGGGGTGAAAGGCTCTTTGACTTAAGCGACAATTTTGGGCGATATTGGCTTTTAAACTTGGAATCATAGAATTATTACACATAGAAACCAAGTCCGCGCGCCGATTTTGAAGCACCTTAATTGGAGCCATAAATGGCTCCAAACGCCGGGCCGCTCCGTAGTGTTCAATGTCAATGCACGCCGAACGTGTCTCGCGAAAAAAAAATTATTATGACGATTTGTGCAGTTAAATTGTGTCACAACACATCTGAAAAACAAAAGAAATGTGATAACATCACTTTTCACAGGTAAGCTTTCAGTATTTCATAGTATCTTGTAGTTAATTAAGTCAAAATAGAACAAAATAGAAACGTTTTAATTCAATGCACAGTGTTGCCCGATTGTTAAAATATTTTCCCATTTTAACTGAATTTATTGCTCCGACTAATTAATTTTAAAACATTTGCTACTGTTACTTACTGTTGTTGTTCTTTAATGTAGGTGTTTGTGTGATTTAACGATATCTATACGAACGATATTTTATAGGTTTCTAAACTGATTATTTTTTAATAATTATTTTTTTCTTTTTCATAATATGAAGACTATTCGATTAGAAATATTTGTTGACTTGATTGGTTTACTTTAGTTACACAGTATAAAAATTCATAATTGTATACAATAATTAAAATATATATATTTTTACGTGTTGTTGTTTTCTTTTATTCGTTTCATAAAAATAAACATTCCCGTATTATAACAACATTACATTACCATATCCACACTTTACCACACATAGCTATTTATGCATGATTGCCAAAATCAAATGGTTATCAGCGGCCGAGTCATTACCCCACTTTCGGAAAACTGGACCTTCACTGGCAACATTACCCAAGTGTATGTGTGCGTGTCGCCGGGCGTAAGCACGTAATCGGCACGCCTGTGTGAACCGGTTTAGTGCTTCAATTTTGACAGAGCGCTTGTATGAAGACTATCTTTCTATGTGTAATTATTCTATGCTTGGAATCAGATAATTTTTCTATTCGAGTACCTATTCTTCTTCTTAGTCGTACACTCCTGGCGGAGTGGTCGTGGTCAAGGATTGTCTAGTTGGTTGGTTGCGGTTTTTGTGAGACTTCTCCATCTCTCTCTGTCAGTAGCATTACGTGCACATTCATTAAGGGTACACTTCGTTGAGGACTTGATGAGGTCTGTCCATCTTGTTGGTGATCTGCCGCGGGAGCGTTGACCCTCTACTCATCCTTGTATCATTAGTGGTTCCAATGCGTCTTCGTTACGAATGATACCTATACTCTTCTATAAAGTTAAAAAAATGTCGCTTAATTCAAATAGCCTTTCACCCCTCCATATAATTTTACCTCCCACTTTTATTTTTTGATGTAGAATGCTTGAAGACGTAATTATTATTAAATTATCTGAGTGGTTTTTGTGACATCTTTACGAGTTTAACACGAATTACCGTACATTTATACGACATTTTTTTTTTATGAGATAGGGAGGCAAACGAGCAGACGTTTCACCTGATGGTAAGTGATCAACGCCGCCCATGGACACCTGCAACACCAGGGGCATCGCAAGTGCCTTGCCAGCCTTTAAGGAATGAGTAGGCTCGTTTCTTGAAGATAACTTTGTCGCATCGGTCCGGGAACACCGCTGCAGGAAGTTCATTCCACAATTTGGTGGTGCGAAGGAGAAAATTCCTGGTAAATCGCACTGTCGCAAAGGATGGTAATGCAGTCTGTGGCGAGCCGTGCGATGGTGGAATTCGGCCGCAGGTATAATACCGAACAATTCCTCGGAACACTCTCCATGATAGAAGCGGTAGAAAATGCAGAGAGAGCCTACATCTCTACGCAACGCCATCTCAATATTGTTCGCCTATTCCTCTTACATTAAGCTGTTAAGATACTTACAACTGTTACAAGCATCGGCACTTATGTGCACACATAGCTCAGCCTAGTGCGATATTTATCTGCAGGTGGGAACACTGGATGAAGTGCGTTCAAATAAATAGTAGAGATATATTTCCTCAACTACCTTATAATTGAGACTCAACCATAGAACTATGTATGACATTATTTTTCAATAATAACAAGTATAATTATATCATGACAGATATTATATCGCAGATAGCGACACAGAGTCGAGGGTGCTTCTGATGTCACAACGGGCACCCGGCATCAGCACGCCCGGCGCCCGGTAACTGATTTACATCGGTTTGAATCGGCCCAAACCGGTTATTACCGCCTGCACTAATGCCGCCATTTAAACACTCTAATCCGGGATATTATATTTGAGTAGTTAGAGCGGAACGGCCGCCCGTGACGTCACAACGAGCACTCCAACAGCGCTGTTTGTAATTTAAATCCATGACCAGTAATATGGTCTTGCATTTGGAGATCCTAAATGGGGCATTAATGATGTGTGAAATGTTATGACGGGAAATAAAGGGACCTGTATTGTATTGTTTAGTATAATGTTTTGAATATGATTCTTCCCGTGAGTCACCAAAGTGACTGTATTTGTTCTCATATCTTATCAGCAATAACGAGATATTGCCTCCAAGAACTGGTATTATGACCACTGCACAAAATAGGTGTCATTTAGGTGTAGGTTTAATTATAAGAAATTCACGCTTTTGCCATATTACCTCCATAATAGTATTATTTAGAACTGCCATTTCTATGCCAAATTTATTCTGTGGAAAATTCCTAGTTATCCGCGAAAATACGAAAAGTAAAATCTGTTCATGCTGCACACACAAAATTATCGAGTTAACGCTCCAGTTTTGTGTTCTACATTATTTTTTCAATTGGTGCAGAATGTTATCTAAAGTCATAGGTACATGCAATTTATATGAGTTCTGTACTCTATCAACCGGTCTGCTATACGTCTTTACAAAAGAGTCTCCGAAAGTTGAGATCCATCGCTCGTGGGCACAATACGTGTTAATGAGATGACGATAAGATGGAAGTGAAGGCCGTAGCGGCTCGCGCTCACATCCCACATTCAACTCAGACTAATAAAGAATTGGTCTCAGACATTCAATTGAATTGTTCAATTACGCGGCGTCTCTGCCGCACGGAGATGGGAATTAAACTCAGTGGAAACGGCGGCGGGCTACTCAAATAGTAACAAGTAATGCTCGATGGATTACTGAGTTGTACAAAGATTAAAACGGGTAGAAAAGCTGTACAAACAAATATAAATTCGACATCCGTCGGTCTAGTGATGCGAGAGTAGTGTCCTACTCTCGCATTTCATTATTTGATTCGATTTGTTCAGGTAGTGTAACTGGTGCCGCCCCATTGCTAGGTACCCTAGCAGTAGTTACATAGCGTTGCTTAGTTTGCGACAGTACAGTATAGTATATAAGTATTGTGATTACATTATTTTAAATGGGTATAAACACGGAGTACCTTGTGGCGGCAAATTGATAAAAAACTGAATTACGCTTGTTGCAATAAAATAGAATGAACGGGTTGCCTTTGTTCAAATATATGGCAGGATTTGCCCCGAGCCAGCAGCAGACGCATTTATTATCGAAATATCGTTGTAGCTGCCGTCCGCCACCGGCCACCGGCAATCGGGCGCGCAGGATTATCCACGGAATGTGTTCCATTACCTAATTAATAGGATTACGAGTTCCAATCTTTTAGTTCAATTCATTTATTGGTAGATCTTCATTAATTGTCGGAGGTAAGTGAAGGTAAATAACAAAGAGTATGTATTAATTTTGAAATTGTATAATCTAAATACGTGTCTTGCTATTTGTTGTCCTTAATAAATATACAAAGAGTTAGATAAAAACCGGTAAGTAAGTATGTTAACGCAGAATTAAAATTGTTATGTTTCAAATATGTACATTCTCGATTTAGCACGTCGTCCAGGCTTTACTTCGACTTATTTACTATTGATAAAAGGGTACGAATAGTAGACATCTATTTAAATGTACAAATATCGGCTTTGTACATGGGCGGATAATCCGGCAATGGTTCGGCAATGGTTCGGGCGCGGATTGCGGCGGCCGCTGAGCCGCTGAGCCACCCACTTGCCCTACACGGCGCGCGCGTAGCCGCGATTACCCGATTATCTACGAAGCGCTATCAATCCACTACAGAATTACAAGCCTCTTGATGTACCCACATACTTACGCACTCTGGAACTGATCATGTGGAA
This sequence comes from Ptilodon capucinus, assembly GCA_914767695.1. Lineage (NCBI taxonomy): Eukaryota > Metazoa > Arthropoda > Insecta > Lepidoptera > Notodontidae > Ptilodon > Ptilodon capucinus. The sequence continues at coordinate 14,464,210 of OU611808.1, read as the reverse complement.
AGGAAGACAGGTTTAGTTGTCAATTTGGTTTTGCATGGTACTCACCATACTTTAATTTTTGGTATGAAAGTACGTATACAAAAGTACACAATGTATTGCTAATCTCGTCTCGTGCAATAGGTCGAATTAGTGAATAAGTGATAAACAAAACTCGTATTTAACTTATCATAACTTAATTTTACAAACAAAAAGAACTCAATAAACTTGGTCTGTTCTCTGTTTGTTCTGCTCTTGTTTCGAGCTAATTATATTTGAGCTGGGGTTAATATGGAGCTGAGGGACTGGCGCTGCAGGCTATGACCGCTGAATGCAACTAATTGCTTTCACGCCGCAAATGGCGGTTAATGAGGTCGGTTGCAAACTTTACTATAACATGGAGACATGTTTAAATTGACTAGTATTCCTAACTAGAGCCAAATCCTTCTCGACAACGAGTTTAACTCGGCATAACTTGTATGAGAGGCTAATGTGCTATCACCAAGTTGGCTCATAATATAATATGGTACAAGTTTGATTCCTGCGAGACGGACGCCTCGCGAGCGCCCAACTACTGTGGAAGTGGTGACTTAACGACGGATTACAAATTATGGACGACCAATTTTGTACAAACTTGTAGGCTCTTAAGTTAGGTGAACTATTCAAGGGTGATTCAGGTAACACTCGGCCACGACTTGGTAAGGCGGGTTCGTTCCTGATTAAGCTATTGGTGGTCTGAGGTCCTTGGATTGGGGCACAGATATTATAGCTTAAAACAAAAACCGACTTCAAAAACCTAGGTGCACTAAAAAACTACAAATAACCTTACAATTAATTATTTATTAGGAACAACAAACAACTGTACATAATAAATAGTAATTAGGTGCTAATCTACGTCAGACTAGGCAAATACACACATGTATTGGCACCGACCCCAAATTATATAATGAATTGTAAGGTTATTTGTAGCTTTTTAGTGCACCTAGGCTTTTTAAGTCGGTTTTTGTTTTTTGTTAAATATTTTTTTTTCTGAAATTTTTTAATTTCAATAATCGTTGAAAATTTGCAAATCGAGGTGTGGTGGTAAGCTTGCGGCACTTTGTCTCCAGCCAACCGCACATCTCACAAGGTACCTATTTACGATATTTATCTCGGTTAATTTGCTATGAGTGGCATCTTAGCTATTGGCCTTACGCTATTTTACCGTACTTCACCGGACTCCCCGGTATGGTGGGTGTTTTTTTAAATGATAGGTACGTAGAATAGCCATTCAGAAAGTGTTATCCAGTATTCTATACGAGCTCTTCATTCATGATATATTTTCATCCGGCAGCTAAATTCCGAGCATGGCCGCCTAAGAAAAAAGATAAAGCGAAGCGCTGTGTGCTATGCATTTTAAATTTGTTCCGTCGCATCTCCTCTCGGCCGGGAGGCTGTCGCTTATGAAGTTACGCGATAAATATATAAAGTGAGCACGTCGTGCTCGACGACCGATGCTCGCTGCTCCTGAAATTTTTCATTCGATAGGGGATGTATTGTTTGAATTCGCGAATCTAATCGCCAGTTTTATTACAATAAACAGAGCGAATGTTACAGCAGGGGACTCGCCCGTAATTAAATATTATTAAGTGCTACTTTGTAGAAAGTTGCCTTGACAAGCATTCCGATGATACTTACAGATGAAGACTTTTCAGAATCAAATACTTTTAATGTGAAATATTGAGTCAAAATATTGTATCAAATTTGGAAGCCTGAAATTCCTCATGGATTGTTATAAAGTGCATCTACGATTCTCTAGGTGTACGGAACACATCATGAGATGACAAGAAAAATATATAATAAGACTTTTGGGGACATTACTATAAGATAATATCGTGAGCCGATCCAGACACGCAGTTAGTGTGGAGCGTGCCGGGGCGCGGGCGGCGCGGGCGGCGCGGCGCAGGCGGGTCTAATCAAACCAAGATTATAGGAAATGAGCTTGAAGTTCATAAATCATTGATGAAGTATACGACGGTCTGGAATATTAAGGTGGCGGGACCTGATGATGACGGTACCCGGGACCGGGTACATTAATATTAATCGAATGTTGGCGGGCGCGGCTGCCAGTGTGAATGGGAGCGGATGCTTTAATTGGGTGTTCAAGAGCCTTTTTATGATCCTATGTAACTGAGGAGAATAATAATAAGTAGGTGGGTACGTCTGCGGTTGACGGCACATTATACACTCAATTACGTCTTTTAAAACAATGTAGAATAACACCTCTTCCTATATGTTTCGCACGCAGATAAATAATAAATCCACAATTTGTCCTCGTCCTCTCACAGACCGTCAACATCGAGCTGATCGAATTCAATATCGGCGATGTAAACGCAACTTTGCGATTGAACCTTAAATCACAACACTTGCAAAATTCACACAGTAATAACATCAGTCCTTCCCCCTCCTCCCCTGCTCCCGCACCTCGTACACACCCTCTCGCTTCCAATACCGACGGCTCTTAATATCGAAATGGGATTCAATTAACACGATTCATTTTGCATAGAGCGCTCACGTGTGGAGGGAGTATGGAAATGTGTTCCTGGCATCGACGTGAGGTCTAATGGACCCTTTGTTTTGGACTGACGACGGCGTCGCGCTGTTTTCATATTTAGTGCTGTTTAACAAGATGTTTAAAAAAATAGTTCAAAGAAGGTTTTAGTTTCCGAGCGATTCATGAAATTTACTCTACACATGCTGTAAGGTGACCACGTCGTACAAGTATAAATTGGCATTTATAATACTTAGTTCATCATTGATGTCGGATTATGTTAAAACCACACTCCACAACGAACTGGAATTCTCTCACGAAAATGAAATACCAAGAGTACGTGACAGAATGTTTATAGGCTCTTTTATATTTTCGCCTGAAATCTTCAGTAATATTTTAAAAGAGTCACTAAGTAATCCGACTTAAGCCGTATGAAAGCAGCCTAGCTCGAGGCCTTTGCTAAAATTATGATCGGTAATAGTACGTGACAAATGTTGTTTTTAATTTGGTTTAAGAGTCATACCACCAAGGTGAGGGTTACAGGTACACAGCTTACCTGGACTTCTGGCACTGCTGACATAAGTTTAGAACAGTTTAATGAGGTACTCTGAGTCGGATGCCTATACCAATAGGCGATAAACACTAGACGATATCCGTGACTAGGTAGTTGGACACAAGTATTTAGCTGTCCATGAAAATAGCGCGATCTGTACTAGTTAATGTGTAAACAGTTAGGAGGTAGGAGCTTCCCGCTTATAGCGGTGGACGGCGCGCGGCCGTTTGTTTAGTTTTGATTAGTTGCTAACAACACACGGATAGAGTCTACAAACAATAACAACACCAGGCAGTGTTCCAATCAACACAACACGAACAAACAGATTAATTTTACAAACACAAACTTTAGTATCCTTTTAATACCTATTAGTTTTGTGGGAACATTTGTGGTAATTAATTTTGAACAGCTCTATCCTCTATCCTAGAGATAGATTTTAGGGTTGCCAATTCAATTATGAGTGAAGTATGTTGTCACTAGACCGACGACAAGGCAGTAGGTAATGAAGCCACAATCATAGCATATTAATCTTTCGGTACAAAATAAAAGCGAATCATGGCGTCAGTAAGATGAACGTTGGCTAATTATATACCAAGTGTGTGTTTAAACTGGCAAGTGTCCGGCAGGGAGCCGCAATGCCGCCCTTTGTGTTCCAGAGCCAGTACAACGAGTTACGAACGAGGCAACCAGTGTACAGTTGTTAGGATGGCCGTGCTAGTATTGCGAGCAGTCACAAATAACATGCATTCGGTTGCATTAATGAATAACCAGCCGGCGACCGCAACCAATCCGGTTGGTGTACGTGAATGTATCATTTTGTAAGAAGTCACTCATGACGCTACAAGTTAGTTAACATGATCGAAGCTACTACGTGAGTCCTGGAGTGTCTTAATACTGAATGTTACTTGTCGCAAAATTGCTTGTTTGCAACAATTATAGGATTTAAAAAAGCTTTCCAGTGTAAAGTTACATTGCGTAACCCTCTGATTAGTTTAGGTACCGGTGCTACAAGCTTTAAATGATAGGGTCGTTTCCGGGTCATCTGTTTCTTGGCAAAGTGATACATCCGTGTGCCAGCAATTTGGTGTTAATAAATCAGGCGGACTTTTATCCCGGTCGGTTGTTTTTGCACGCTAATGAAGACAAACACGATGTCACGGTTAGTGGGCGGTGCGCACGGACAAACGGGGCAAATGCATTGGAATACAGCGCGCGATGGACGCAATACAACAGACCTTGGTCGGAAAACATCCGCTGGTAGATCTCGTCGCAATCTGTTGGAACCATACATTCATAGTAATTAGCTTAATGTTGTTTTTGTATTCCGCAAGCGAGAAAATTGAATCATCAAATAAATTATATCGCCAATACTGTCAAGAGATCAGACGTGAAAGAAAATTATATAAGCTATGTTGAACATCATGGTCAGTCTGAAAGGTTGTTTGTCCTGTAGACTGAGCGATGATCGTTGAAGAAATTACCTAAATACACAACTACTTACCTAAATACAAACACTATTGCTAATTCATTTCTAAGTAGGCACCCTAGTTTCCAGACTTTGTTAGTCTCTGATTACGATTGAAACTCGACTCTATTGTTTAGTTTCTCAGTAGTTCACGCTTGTTAGGAGGCTATAAAAATAATAAACATGTATCAAAATTCGTAAAGTCAAAATAACTGTTATCTGAATGCTGATGTATTACTTTGTTATATTATCGCGGAGAGCCTTTATGAGAAAATAAGTCGATCTCCGTCTAGCAGAATTACTTAGTATATTACTAATTATTAGGAAATAAAGTACCCATCAAATACATACGTAGAGTTCACTTAAAATGAAAGAAAGAAATCAATTCCACATGCAGTTAATAAAACGAAGCCCACAATTTTTTTTTTAAATAAACTGCTTTATGTTGTGTGAAAGTTCTAAACGAGCATCGCCATCTAGCCGATGATCTGGATACAGACAGCAACTTGCACCCTGTGACGCGACAGTGAGGCTGGCAATTATCACGAACACGTTACGTGGGTTAAGAATGTTTACTACAATTTGAGTTGAGTTATTAGCTTTGTTAGTAGATTTATCAGTATCAGTATAGTATCAGATTTATCAGTATAGTATTTACAGGATTTTTACATATCGTGCTAGGGTCCCTTTGTGCAGAGAGTGAGGATAACCTGATTCTCTGGAATTCTTATAGGATACTGTTTTCCCGGCTGATTTTAATCGAAGCTACCTGAATTCAAATGGCATAAATGATATTGACTTTCAATTCACGGAGTCGTCATCCCTACGTGCGGCTGTTTGTAACGCGCACTTGCCGCCGCTGGCTGCGCGCCAGACGACCCGCACCTCGCACCTCGCGCCTCGCTCCTCGCACCTCCCCACACGCGAGCCGGTGGACCGAATGGAACACGGAACGAATTACTCGACTACTAACCGAGAGAGGCCAAATCTGTGGTGTTACAAGTTTAATATTCTAGTTGACACTATAGGACTACTAGCTTTAGACTTCATTATTTAATTTGTGTATGCTACGATGGGATATTCCCCGGATAGTGACATATAATTTTATGGGCCTTGATTATACTTTTGAGGGAAGAGATTGTATGAATGAATTCGTGTGAGTGATGATCATTCATGTAACTCATGTTCTTCGTGCAACGCTACTCTCTCTCGCTCGTCTCTCGCTACAACTCATATTCTTCACATTATTCGAAGGGAACGTTGTGATAAGCGAATACGTTGGTAGTGTAGCGGTAGGTGGTGTGTAGCGGTAGGTTGTGTGTAGCGGTAGGTGGTGTGTAGCGGTAGGTGGTGTGTAGCAGTAGGTGACGGCAACATCGGACCTATCTCCGGATTCACAACAAACCGGTGTTTTAGGCGCGCGAGCCACCCGATTAATTCAAAGCACGCCCATTCGCTCCAAAAAATATGTTAAAATGTTCCGTGACAATGGCTCAGTGCCGATTTCGCGTCGCATTTTCGAGTCGCCGCAGTCGGGATTATTCGCGCTACATCCCCCCGCCCTCCGCCCTCCGCCCGGTCCTCGCCAACGGAGACAACAAAATCCGAGATACAATGAAACGCAAACATCGTTTGGGCACCGGAACTTATCAAGCCGATGCGCGGCCGTTAAATAAAATTAGGACGATAAAGCATTTATGAGGTAGAGCGCAGCGCGGGGCGGGGTGTGACGCCGCGAGGCGGGGCGGGCGGGCAGCGGCGCGGGCGCGGGCCGCAGAGAACAACCGATGACAGATAACACCAATTTATTTTATGCAAATTTCGAGATTAGAGACAACGATTTAGTAGCCGGAAATAAAGATATCCTAAGGTTCTGATAATAAAAACGTTGAATCTCAGAATAAATTGATTTTAATCTACCCGGAAACGGGTCAATTATTCCACGTCTTATTGTAATTTATCAGGTTTAAACGTTGACATCGAATTTAATTTATTGTTATTACATCTTCACAAGGTACTAAGGTACTATACAAAGACTAGTTCGATATGTACTTATACCCATCATACTTATACTTATACTTATTAGTGCACACTGAAAAATATTCAAAAGCGTTGTTTAGTTGTACCTAACAATGATGACAAGGCACAATATTTAAAGCAGAAAACAGCTCAAAAATCACAAGTACTGCAAGGCACTGTGTAAAGATGTCCACTCACCGACAACATGCAGCGTGACGAAGAAGGAGCGCACGGGCTGCGTGGAGACCTGGCACTCGTAGACGCCGGCGTCCCGCTGCTGCGCCCACTTGATGTGCAGCGTCCAGTCGTCGGTGGGCGGCGAGTGCGTCGCCTGGAACCGCTGGTCCGACGTGTACGTGTACCCGCCCACGGTCAGGATGTGCAGGTCGCGGTGCCGGATCCATGACACCTACCGACAACGGAGACGATCAATACCGACTCGGTCGCTAGTACTAGCTACAGTTTTACTGATAGTAATTGTATTCGATGTTCTTTTCTATTGGTAAGTTCGAAACCCTCACCTTACGAGCGCTGCCGACTCACTCTTGTCGAATCTTACAGCGGCTGCGGCGGCTGTTTTAGGCGCCGCCATTGACATGCAAATTAGCTATCGCCACGAAAATTGCTAACGACTCTTTATTACTCTTTCCTTATATTTATTCGCGGTGTCTAGAGCTGTCGGTTTCGCCACTTTAATTATCCCTCTCCCTCTAACTCCACATTTGTTATCTTTTTTCGTTGAAAAGACCGGTTTTAGATTTTATCTATTTACTCTATATGAATTTCTTTTTCTCAATTTGGGGGTCTGTGTAAACCCGCTTATTTTAAAAAGTTAACTGTTTGGAATAAAAAAGCAGCAATTTTAATTATGAAGTTAATAAACTAACTGGCTTTAAAAAATACGTAATTACTTTTGATCAGAATCTTTTGCAAAAAAAAATTACTAGAGACAAACACACCACCTAATCGTAGGATCCCGGCCAGGCAGTCCGCCCCGGGCCGCGCGGTGGGTGGCGCCCAACTATTTCTATAAAAATAACTTCGCATCATCAAACGAATTCCTCCAACTCGATATTTCGTGCAATTTATAAAGTTGAGCTCTACTCTACGGTCTATCTTTCGTGTAGTTTATTAAACTACAACATTATGAAATAAAAATTAAAAAAGAAATTATAGATTTTTATTACAGAAATATAGAACAGTGCCATGGGCGTGATACGGGCTATGGACTGAACTACGAGCCGATGAGCTATAGAATATAAAAATGTAATGACTCGTACGGCCAATTTCATAGAGTAGGTAACATTCGACCGGTATAATACGGTAGTAACAGTATTCATTGCGTCATGTCGTCGAAATTTTATGATTAAATATAAAAGTCCTTCCTTTGCCTGACCAGTTTTGTCATTAATGTACAATATAAACGTTAATTCGACTACAAGTACACGTGAGTCTGCAAAGTTACAACAAGCAATTAAAGTCAGCAGACAAGTGATCGGCGTGACAGCGCGCTTGAATACGTAACCCGAGAAGATATGGCCTGCTTCCACCACACCAGCTAAATAAATAAATATGTTTGTGAAAATATCGCTAGACAACACATACTTATCGTGTGTCCCCACACTAAGAAAAGCTTGTACTATGGCTACTATACAATGGACTGGGAGCGAACCCAGTTGCACCTAGGCAAGAGCAAATTCGGAGAGGTCCAAGCCAGGGTTAGTGAGCAGAATGGTCGCACTAGTTGTGGTCCCAAGGGCATTCCGATTGGGATGTCTACACGCATAATTAATACTTTTTTTGTGTAGATCAAGACTTTTGAAATCAAATCGACGAACATTAGAACGCGACTTCTTTAGGACTCCTAACATTTCACCCTTAATCCGTCTCATTTGTGAAACATAAGCATTGTCTCCTTTATGACATAAGAATAGGAAAATAAGAAAAGACGAAAATGACATAAGAAAAGGTTAGCGCCATTTCCTATCATCTCGACACAGCGTCATTTTAAAGAATATCCGGCGATAATGAATTTGTCAACTTTAACGAATAAACAATACGCCATCGGCTCAACTCGGGGCCAAATTAATTAATTCCCTTCCCATTATAAGGCGAAGGGTCGAACAAGTTTATTTTAAGAGTTTTGTTGGTACAAACAACGAGTTGATGCGGCGTGGGCGTAGGCTGCTTACGTCTATGTCATTTCTATAGAATTTATCGAGGAGTTTCTATTCCTATGTCCATTTGTATTATTGTGGAAGTGCGTGTCCTGTATTATCTTAACAATAAGCTGAATGCCCAATCGGAGATCTTTTTGAAAATTACTTTATGAAGCCAGAGCGACAATTTCGCACAACATTAATGGTTTACTGGTGTGAATCAAGTCTGCCAACTTTGAAAATCAAATATTTTTTGCAAAGTACTTTTACTAAAAAATATTTTTTAAATTAGTCATTGTCGGAACTCGAAAGCCATAATTTTTACAAAGACCCTTTTAATAGGATTATTTTAAACGGTTAAAAGAGGCCTATTAAAAATATAAGAGTTTATTATCTTTCCAGTGAGGGGGTTTTAAAATTATTAGGTAGGTAGGTGTAAATTGGAGCGTTATCAGGGCTGCATTGAGCGGCGGCCGGCCGGAAGGGCGGGCGGACGAGTGGCGCGGTGGGGCCCGCTAAGTCGGGGCTCGGGCCGGTCGCCGAATCAACCGGGATCATAGCGCGATCCCTTTTCTTTTGAGGGCTTAAGAAGAGTGCCATGAAATTTTTGAATGCTATTTATTTTGTTTTAATGCTGTAGTTCCAACTGTTTAAATATTTCTTGCATTATCAGTGTCCTACGTGTTTAGCTTGTGAATGAAAAAATAAGTCAACGTAAATATTTATATAAACTAGATTTTCAGATCCTGTTGATGATATTAGCATCCACATTTGGACTTTAAACGGTCCAAAAACAGTGTAGTTTCATGATCGTTGGTATTGTGGCCATACGAACAAGTTCACGGCACGACACCAGCTGGATTTGAAGGCATGTAATTTTAATTTAATGTTGAAAGTTTCCGTTAAGCAGTAGTTGTAGCATGTGCGCCAAGACTAGACGTATGTCACAGAATATCTTTATGTTGTCTCTTTCTCTCGTATGAAATTAGACAGAGAGCGAGCAAGTGAAACCGCGACAAAGGTCTTGTCTTGACATACGTTAGCGTTAGAGTTAGCTCCACAGATTCGGGCGTATCTGTGTTTGCAGCGGGGCAGGCGGGGATGAGGGCGGGCGGCGCACGTAATCCGAAGGGACGTAAGGTACTTATGGCACCGTGAAGTATTATGGAAACAAACACTTAGGAATATCATTTTTGGAGCTTATCTTCGACTAGGTATAATATATCTGAATTATTTCCGTTGAAGTAATTAGAACAAAGGTTCACTATTGGATATGACTACTTTAGTCCGACAGCAGTTTATGCTTGATGATGCAGTTCAAGTACAGTAGAAGTTAGTACTACAATTGTTTAATGATGTGCCCAAATAGTCAATTAGCATTTCACCCCTATGGAAAAACCAATGTTTATACTAAACTTATCAATATACAGTCTTGAAAATAAATTCTAGAGTAAGTAGTTTTATATTCTATTTAACTTTTATGATACATTGATATAATTCTAAATATAATGATGTTTCCCGCGAGTCAAGTACAAATACGATATAAAGTGTAATGGGTCCCGACTCGTTGAATACATTTTATTTTATTAAAATACATTTGATATTTATACGTATATAATACAATTGCAGAGCATATTACTTGAACATGAGATCGCACGACTAAACTTTGACGTAGTCAGTTGCAAAATTCAATAACAGACGTCTTGATCATTTAATCAGCGATGATAGTTATTTCCATAATATGCATAGCATGAGCGTACTCTAAGAATTTCTAAACAAGAATAGTGATATATATGAATACAAGTAAATAGCTTCATGTACTCTGCGTCAACAATGATCAAACATCTCCACCAACTACGACATTGACGTGAACTTCACCAACAGACAAGTGACCAATAGTGTATCGACGGCGTCATTATCCTGGTTGGCGTCGTTTGGTTTAGATGCCCGTAATTTCTGGCTCATAACGAACCCTTCCGAACTATTTGCATGACATTCCCGACAGTGATTACGCGCCTCCCTTCCCTGCTGCGGGGGAGGGGGGTAGAGACGACAATCTGAGCACAATAAGGTCGGTGTATAGTATTTGCGATGGAACTAATGTGTGTTATGGAATTTCGTTGTATTACGAGGGTTGGTTCGTATATGTGCTTAGTTAATACGAGAACCTAGTTAGATTTTACAAGATATGTCATAAATAGAGTAAATATCTACATATAGAAAAAAAATTAAGCTTCAATAATAAACCTTCAGAGCATTGTAGGACGTATTTACTGGTTGCAGGTAACATGGAAAGGCTCGGTATCACACGTAAGCGTATAAAGTGTAGTAACAAGAGCCGTGCACCAGGCAGCGCTAAGCCGCCGCGGGATACGACACGATACCGGGCGCGGTGAGTGGTGTATTTATATTCTGAGACACGACCAGAAGACCCTGCCCTGCTTTCCAGCACCCGCCCCTGCTCGCAGGGTTCATACAGATTTATGACGCTTAACACATAGCATTGAACATTGAAATAAAACTATTTTACGGATTTTATCGCGTTTATTTACTATTTTATTTTCTCGACGTTGCATTGAACATGTTTAAAAATGTTTTTATTTTATGAGTTTTTTAAACCGACTGTCAAAAGGAGGAAGTTTCTCAATTCGACCGTATATTCCTTTTTTCATTAAGGATACGCTTCGCCAAAAGTATTATTACTTGTTAAACGACAAGTGAAACCAGCTTGGCCAAGAGAACCAAACTAGCTCTCGAAAGTTGTGTGAAGATTGCCAACCGTTCATGGTGATTCATTTCATTCTAGTTCATTTCATTCCGTTCATTCTATGATATATGCCGTCATTCTATGCCTTTACGTATTTACGTATAGAGAAGCGTGTGTGCCCGGTATGATAGCTATAGGCTCACTCGCTGTATCATTGAGACTAAAATCCATCGGGATAAAGGACACTGCAGTGGAACTATTCCTACTCCTTTAGGGAATACACAAAAATGAATGATTGAATTTCAATTCAATGATATTTTATATTAACCGAGAAACTATATTCAAACTGATCAACCGGATCTTAGCCAAATACTGGCATTCGTGATCAATACTAGGTTTGCTATCATCCTGCGAGACGTTGATAATAACCAAATATCACATAACTAATAAATCACTGGTGAGTTAGCTCATAGTGTGATGCCTGCTTCCCTAGCCGCCGCAGCTCGGGCGCGGGCCGCCCGCCCCGCCCGCAGCCTTTCGCCCCGCTCGAAACTCTACGAACACATTATGGCGGCCGCGTCGTCTACGCAAGCTTCCGTTAACGTGATAATTTTAATGCCGGAACAAAACTATTTTAAAAGTTGAAACAAGCTCACGTTTTTAAAGAAATGTCAGTTTTGAAATAGAGGTAAACTAGCAGGTAAAACTGGAAATGTTTCCATTTCGGGAACAAAAAAACCCAATATTTTGGTCGCTGTACCTATGAGTATTTTAGATTACAGAAAGTACTTATAAAGTAAATCTCTACATGAATATTATACCGAGATGCGACAATAACCCACGGTTAAGGACGTTATGGTTATAAGTTTTAAAAGTGGAATACCCGCCCGCCGCCCGCTGCCCGCTGCCCACCGCACCGTGCCGATAACGGCGCCAGCTTAACCGACACGATAGGGATTTGGTGGGATCCGGGCCGGGCCTACCTCGCGACCTAGGGCCTAGGGCTAGTAGATTACGGGAACAAGGGTCGAGGTATTGTTAGAATAGAGTTTCGGTGTAGGTAACATGATGCTGTTCCTATTGAAATCTGAAAAGGAAAACTTCGTAGTTACGTAGCTGTTAATATAATCTCACAAGAAGATATAAATAATAAAGAAATTTAGATTAAAATGTGGCGCGCAACGGCCCAGTACGTCCTTACCGATTACCTTAAGTCACTGTAGAGTTTCTTATCATACAATGACAATGGCTCAACTGTTTCTCAGAAACTTTAGGCTTATCCACGTACTTTCTGCCATTTGAGAACGTTGCTCCACATTCCCCTTTCTATTGAAAGCACGCCACGCACGACCCAACAGCTCTCATAATGAGAACTCAAAGTATGTATTTGTGCAAAAAGTATCGTATCTCTGCCACATTAGCGAGATAATAAAGATTACGAGTGTCGGAGGCTGCGATAACGGGCACGTGACGTGGGAGCAAGTGATTCTGCGCCACTCGCGGACCTCGATGTGTTGCTAATATGGCGGCATAAAGAATAATTGTTACGAGTCTTCTTTGTTAAGGGCGCAGTTAGATAAATGATCTTTATAATTATAAAATACATCAATACAATACATCATCACGCCTGTATTCCCCGAAGGGGTAGGCAGAGGTGCACTGCAGTGCGCCCACACTTCGCCGATGTATTTTGGTCCCAATGTAATAGGGGGCGAGCCTATTGCCATTATACCGGGCACACAGGTTTCCTCACGATGTTTTCCGTCACCGTTTCTTAGCAAGTGATAATCTCAGATGAAAATGAGATTCGCACATGGAACCCAGAGGTGCGAGCCGGGGATAGAACCTGCGCACTTTGATTGCAAAGCGTGCGTTCGACCACTCGGCTACCACTGCTAAAAGATAAAAATAACCTTATAATTCATTACATTTGGAGTAGGTGCCAATCTTCGTAAGACTAGGCAAATACACACATGAATTGGCACCGACTCCAAATCTAATAAATTATAAGGTTATTTTTAGCTTCTTAGTGCACCTAGGTTTTTGAAGTCGGTTTTTTTTTTGTTAAAAATATTTTTTTTACGATTTTTAGTGTCAATAATCTTTCAAAATATGCAAGTATCACCTCATAACAACACTAAAAAAGGTAACATTTACAGCTAAAAAAAATCATCCATCTTAAAATATACGGTGAAATTGAGAAACCTCCTCCGTTTTTTTGTCGGTTAAAAAGCAGATACTTCATATTTTTCTCAAAATGTATATTAACAGAAAGCAACTTATATTAACAAACTCTGTTTTTTTGTAAAGTTTCAGTTACCGACATGTAACTTTCTAGCCTTGAAAGCAAGCTCATGGTGAAACTTTATCACAACTGATAGATAATGATTTCCTAAATACCTACTAAAAAAATAAAGGCACCGAGTGAATTTCCAACAATCAATATGAACGCCTAGATTACGTCACTTTCCACATCTTTCAGCTGGAGTATCAAGGCATTGGCGAGATAACCGAGCTGGCAGAACTAGACCAGTCCAAGCGCGTATGTCGTAAGGTTGATTTGTGTGCGATAGGCAGGCCCGAGGGCGGGCGGACGGAGCAAATATCTCTACAGACCTCACATAACATTAATTGTGCACAAAAATAAGGAAATATTCTTAAACTGTTTTTATTTACTTATAGCTTTTTTATTTATTTTTATGTTATTTATTTTATACATAGATATATATTGTATTGTTAACGTTCCCGCCATTGTGGTTTCAGTTTGGAACGATATATATGTTAACATATGTATATCAAAATAATTAGAATAAATAATTATATCATATTAAATACTTCTTACGAAAACTAGTAGTAGAAATGTGTACTATTCAATGTGTATTATTATCAGTGAGTCTTTATACCTAAAAATGTTTAGTCTGTTTGCAACCGTCATAGTGTTTTTTTATCAATATATTCATGGTTCAATTTCTCAATTACAAGAAACTTAAAATATCTTCTTATTGTTTCAGCTAGGTATTATTACGGGTAAATAATTCCCTGCCAATTAGCCCTCACATTGAATTATCTACTTGACTTGTGTATTGCTTGTGATATTATTAATCTGTGGAGGAGTTAGCAGCAGTGGTAGCCGAGTGGTCGAACGCACGTCTTGAAATCAAAGTGTGCAGGTTCAAACCCCGGCTCGCACCTCTGGGTTTCATGTGCGAATCTCATTTTCATCCGAGATTATCACTTGCTATGAAACGGTGAAGGAAAACATCGTGAGGAAACCAGCACGGCTATAGAAAGTGTGAAGTTCACTAACCCGCACCGGGCCAGCGTGGTGGACTATGGCCCAAAAATCTCCCTCGTATTGAGGGCGAATGTGCCCGGTATAATGGCAAAAGGCTCACCCCCTATTACATTGGGACCAAAATACATCGGCGAAGTGTGGGCGCACTGCAGTGCACCTCTGCCTACTCCCTCGGGGAATACAGGCGAGATGATGTATTATTATTATTGAGTTAATAGAGGCGTGTTTTTGTAATAGCCTTATTTCAGTGTTCGCTATGCCCAATTTGTGGCCCTTTGTTCGGCCATCAACGGCCCGCAATCAATCGTACTTATTTTATAATTAATTTACACCACGAAACGTGGAAAAGTATAATTTACTTTAAAAATACCTTGTTAACGACAAACACTTAATAACTTTTGTTTTATGAATGTTAACGTTTAAGATGTACTAGTTTAAAAATAAATAGTTATCAATGAACCCAATTCAGTTGATCTCAAACATGTAACAAACATGTATTTGGGTAGGTACAAAACATTATTACAGCGCGCTGATTCTGCACGTATTAAAGTGATCCGCCTACATTCCTCTGAGTTGTTTGCTAGGTTGGTCTAGTCTCGATAAACATGTAATTACAGATGGAGAGCTAACACGCTACCACGACTATTGTTATTAACTAGTTAGATTAGTTAGTATAATCTGATTATGATGTAAGTATATTAAACCATGAATATTCAAGGAATATATGTAGGAGGTTTTGCAATAACAAACGAGGTGTATTATTTTAAGAAAATTTAAAATCTAGTATATACTAGTTACGCTCTAATTACAATTAGTGAAAGATAACATAAGAGCATGTAAGCTCGTCGATGGCGGGCGCGGCGGGCGGCGCGGTGCTCTAGGGCGGGCGGCGCGGACGGCCGAGACGAATAGACGGAGACCTCATTGGCCATGCAAAATGTAGTTTAAACACATTACTGATAGTTTACTGCCCGTTTGCACGGTACGGTCGGGCAAGGCCACCGTTAACGTGCCACGACGTGTTAGGGATTTTATTAAAATTGTATGTCATCTATACTAATAGATCAGTCTGAAATTAATTTGCTGAAAGAAAATGAAGGCTTATTAAATAATTCAAATTTTATTCTGAATTAAGATTCAGTTGAACTTAATTACACTTATTGTAATACGAAAATAAACAAGCAAGCTGGCAACGGTGCAAATGTAGAAATGTAATAAAAATACGCGATAATTGTAACATTATTCAAGGGCTACAAGAGAATTGGGGTTCGAAAAAGGAATTTTCCTTATTCCAAATCAAATTGACTTGCATATTCCTCTAAATTGGTCGTTGCGTGGGTAGATATAGGAGTTCGCAGCGCGGGCGGCGGGGTGCGGGGTGCGACGTGGCGGGCGGGCGGGATCGCGGGTAGGTCAGTAGCGGACTAACGAAGATGACTTCTCGCAAGTTAAACAACCCTTGGCGTTAAAACGTTTGTTTTACCATCTTAATGAAACAAGTTTCGTGACTAAGTAATAACTCGGATTTAAAAAAACTGTAACCCGACTACGGAACTAAATATGGCCTATGTTACCCGGGCCGTAATAACGAACCGATTATCACCATAATCATCAAAATTGCATGAATAGCTTAGGCACTACGGAGGAACATGCATACGTAAACACAAACTTACATGGACTGCTAGAATCATAGTCCTTCCTTCGGGCTTCGCCGTAGTAGGGTAAAAAAAAAATGACAAGTGACCCTAAACACGTTACAAAATTAAAGGTTTAAAGGATACTGTCTTATAAATGGTCTATTATATATCGTCAAATATACAGGGTCTGTCGTAAATAATGGATAACCCGTAAACTGGAGTTGGTCCGAATGTGAAACTGTAAGAAAATCGTATTTTTTTGCCAGGGTTTCTAACCATATGAAAATGGCGTAGCCTTTTATAGTATTTTATAAATTTCGCTACTTTTTTCATTAATTCCGTTGCCATTTCATCAAATTTAGGTATTTCTATGTGTTTTTTTTAGTATTATAATCCTGAAGACGTGTATTATCTAATTTTAGTACAAGTTTAGGTGTTTTTAACGTTAAACATATTCAAAATAATCGTTTTATGCCCTTTTTTTAAACTATTTTTTTCTTAATGTCAACTTTGATCATTTACTGTGAAAAAAAAAAAGTACGGCGCTATAGCTGCCCATTATCTTAATAAATTGTCTAGTATGTGTAGATTCTAAAAAGGTATTACAATGTGTACTTTACAAGCCATATCAAGTTACAGGAGTGAAATCAATATCAAGGTCAGAATTTTAAATTTTTAAGTATTGTTATAAATGGTTATAAAACTTCGTCATAATGATTTAATTCTACCAAGATTCTTAACACAAACAATATCGGGCCACTAATAAGGATATTCAGAAGAAAACCAGGTTAATTTAAGTAAAAAAAAAATTATTATTTTATCAATAACTTAAACTAAATGCTCGAAGTGCCCTCCGCCGGCAGCAATACATGCTCTACATCGCCTAATAAAAGATCTTTTAATCTGTCGCGCATAACCAGCTTCTTCGATTTTACTTGCTGCTACTTGAATGCGCGCACGCAACTCTTCCACAGAATTTATTGCTTCGCTGTACACTTTTTCCTTAATACAGCCCCAGTAAAAAAAGTCCAACGGGTTAAGGTCTGGCGAACGTGGAGGCCATAAAATTGGACCCAATCGCCCTATCCATCTATCTGGATACGTGTTATTTAAGTGTTCCCTTACACGAACAGCGTAATGTGCTGGACACCCATCATTTTGACACACAATAAACAGCACTGCATCACCCACACCCATCACCCAATAAACAGATTGACATGACAATAAATTCTGTGGAAGAGTTGCGTGCGCGCATTCAAGTAGCAGCAAGTAAAATTGAAGAAGCTGGTTATGCGCGACAGATTAAAAGATCTTTTATTAGGCGATGTAGAGCATGTATTGCTGCCGGTGGAGGGCACTTCGAGCATTTAGTTTAAGTTATTGATAAAATAATTATTTTTTTTACTTAAATTAACCTGGTTTTCTTCTGAATATCCTTATTAGTGGCCCGATATTGTTTGTGTTAAGAATCTTGGTAGAATTAAATCATTATGACGAAGTTTTATAACCATTTATAACAATACTTAAAAATTTAAAATTCTGACCTTGATATTGATTTCACTCCTGTAACTTGATATGGCTTGTAAAGTACACATTGTAATACCTTTTTAGAATCTACACATACTAGACAATTTATTAAGATAATGGGCAGCTATAGCGCCGTACTTTTTTTTTTCACAGTAAATGATCAAAGTTGACATTAAGAAAAAAATAGTTTAAAAAAAGGGCATAAAACTATTATTTTGAATATGTTTAACGTTAAAAACACCTAAACTTGTACTAAAATTAGATAATACACGTCTTCAGGATTATAATACTAAAAAAAACACATAGAAATACCTAAATTTGATGAAATGGCAACGGAATTAATGAAAAAAGTAGCGAAATTCATAAAAAAGTATAAAAGGCTACGCCATTTTCATATGGTTAGAAACCCTGGCAAAAAAATACGATTTTCTTACAGTTTCACATCCGGACCAACTCCAGTTTACGGGTTATCCATTATTTACGACAGACCCTGTATATACTATCAAATGGAAGATTCTTTACGGAATTAAAAAAATGCAAACCAGTACACTCTTTCATTTTTGTAATTTTTTTATGATTCGATGAAGTAGGTAAAAATATGTGTAAGTACGTACAACACAAATCAAATAATGTCAATCGAAGCTAAATCTTTAAAAGTCTGGTTTCCAAAGTGCTACGAAATTCTGAATCTTCGACAGCTGCTACGTGCTTGTACCGTAGCACTAATACTACGCGCTACGCTTCTAGTACTGCGTAGCAATATCGTAGTAGAGTTTAGTAGCAATAGGAATATTTTAATAAGAACACTTTGTATTAAGGTCGGTTGAGGTACAATAGACGGCACACGTACTGTTGTCTATTAATGCCAGTCATTATGTTCACTTTGTCACTTTACACCTGTAGCCAACAGAGAGGTATTTAAATCACCTAACCGCTAAATATTTTGCACTTGGCATGTCTAGGCTCATTGAGTCCACGGCGTCACAGTTGTTGAACATGACGCGTTATATTTGTGGGCAACACTGAGTCAACACATTAGGGTAATAATATAATAATTACTTTCACAATGTTGTAGACTACCAGCTGTGAGTTTTGACGGATAAAATCAAAATCAATTTTTTTTTTATTTGTGTAGGCCGAAAAGCACTTACAAATAGTCAGATTCTACCACCGGTTCGGAATGCTGATTCCACTGAGAAAAGCCGGTAAGAAACTCAATGGTTACTCTTTTTAAAATGATAAATAGTAAGGATTGTGAGTAATACTCAGGAGCAGCAACGCCATGAGAGCAGGAAGCACCTTTGTCTCAATATCAGATATAAAAATCCTCATTCAGCGAACAGTCACGGGAGGCCGCTTTGTCGCGGTCAGGACAAGCTTCTTGAACCACATGTTCTCGCTGCCATCTCTTATTACCCCAACAATCCTTTTTGTATTAACTTAAAAAAAGCGAGAGCTTATGCGACGACATCATACGAACTCTTTATTGGTTGAACGGCTTATAACTCGTAATTAGTTCTATTACCAACATTACATGAAAACAGTGTGTTCTCAGAATGTCGTGAAAGTAACAGGTACAGTCAACAACACAAACAAAATAATTGTGTTCACTCGCGAGGTACCTCCCTGGGACACGTGCGACACTACGTGCCTCAAAACGATACGCCTCACACAAACACTACGAATATATTTTCGAAAAAACCACAAAAAAAACAAAAATCAGCTCATATTCCATACCATAACTATTAAACCCTCAAGTAAATGTTCGGGACCAAATAGAAGTTTTATTGCGATATCCTATTTTAATTACGGGCACCTACATCTGCACCTAGCGGGTATTATGTGAAGACATTTTAGCCAACTTTTAATAGGTCGTTACCCCGCAGTCTGTTTCTGGCCTTTTGAAACTTTGTCATGACCTTGCGCCCTATTGAAGTGGTAGGTGGGGAGGGTGAGGGCAGTCAGAGGGGGGAGCGGGGGAGGTGGTCGTATGGTCAGTAGGAGATTAATCTCCTTCCTCTTATGTCGAAATTCCTTTGTAAGTTGGCGGTTTTCAAATAGGAAATGCTTGATGTTACGTTTTCGTTTTCACATGCTTCAAAGGTTTGCAATTTAATTTATTCATTGAGCTTGCTATCAGTAGAATACAGTGTGGATGTGTTTTTCTGTATCCAATCCAACTATAGGCCAATAACTTTGTAAAATGTGAAATGTGAAATGAACGTTTCGTTGATATAATTACTTTACAATTTACAATTGTAGTTACTACTACCTACTTTGCACAGTCGTTATTACACACCAACTTGAGAGGAAGTCTACTTCTTTTAGTTACTACACATTAGTAAATATTCAAGTCGGGGACAATTGTATTCACTACTTTTCTAAGTCCCGTAAATTCGTTAGCGAGGGAGTGCGGTTTCGGTTCGCGGCCAGTGGACAATAAACTGTGATGGCAGTTGTGAAGTACAATGGCGCCGGCCACCCGCCCAGATCAACTGCCGGCTGTAAAACAACCTTCGGGTTATGGCGCTTCGGTGACGAGGTTCAGTTGATGGGCGATTCAACAAAATATTGAGGGACTTGTTTATTATTAATGGATTCGTAACTCTCGCGTTAGTGAGTGAACTAGTGAAACCATCTTATTGAGTTTAGTAATATGTGGTGCTATTTTTCAATTTTCTGCCCAACCGGTTGCTCGTTTTTAGGGTTCCGTACCCAAAAGGTAAAACGGGAACGGTCCGTCTGTCACCAGGCTGTGTCTCATGAACCGTGATAGTTAGAGAGTTGAAATTTTCACATATTATGTATTTCTGTTGCCGCTATAACAACAAATAAAAAACAGAATAAAAAAATATTTAAGGAGGCTCTCATACAACAAACGTGATTTTTACCGTTTTTATAGATAATAATACGGAACCCTTCGTGCGCGAGTCCGACTCGCACTTGGCCCGTTTTTTAGGTAATGATAAGAGACGAAGTAGGCTCTCATTAGTCTATATGTATAACAAACATTGTGATTTCATTAGATTTTGTAAACATAATGCACGTCGCATCATGGGTATCTGTTTTGATGCTTCGTGTACATAATATTAAAAAAAATAAACGAACATATCGGGCTACTCCATTCCAGCACATAGGGTCGTCAAAAAATACCGTAAATTGCTATGAAAGACTGTAATCATTTACGAAAATAAAGTAAGAAATCGTGTAGAAAAAGAAAGTAAAATAGAGTGGTGATGAAGGCGATCGCACCCGCGAGAGGCTAGGTGGGACATTGCCGCCAGATGAGACGCAGTGAAAGTGAATCCCAGATCCCAGATTATCTAGCATGCTATCATCTAGGTCGAATTAGGTCTATCATGCTTTGTTAGTTACGTGAACGACGTAATTAACAAATAACAGTGTGTTAAAATAATTATTACTAGCTTCCATCTGTAAATCCATGTCAACCAAGATCAGGTATCTACTCTGTAAACGGGCAATAGGCCGTAGCTCGTCTAGACTGAGAGTAATGGCGGCTCGCATTAATGGATCCCGCGGCTGCTCGCGGCCCACACGCAGACGCTGACGAAAACAATAATTTGATGCGATGTTTGTTTGATTGGATTCACCTGCAGGCATTATACTTGTATGTTTTGTGACATCCATAGATTTTAGTAGAGGGTATTCACAGAGATTAACATAGGCGTTTCTTCTAATAGTGCATGTAGAAATCACTATCACAATTAATAAAAAAATATAATATTGCGGTTGTTCACTATTTAGAAAGAGATATCAATGAGCTTTTGGAGCAAAGCGAGCCAATGCTAATGTTAGCTCAATGACTGTCATTATTAATTAATTAATTTATTTTTGCACAATTATACAGAAGTAAAAAATGTACAAGGTAAGCTTAATGCCCCAGGCATTATGCGCCGTGCGCGGGCGCTATTTGACACGGCAAAAAGGAAGTAATGGCTAGTCACGTGCACCGCCAGACTCGTCTCCCCTTGCAGGCTCCTGACTTATCTTCGCAGTTTTGCTTTAGAGCAAAAGCCGGTTCGGTTCGGTTAGCCGAGTCAACATATTTGTTCGGTACCTATATGTTTATACAATGCCTATGGCTCTAAGGATGGAGCTGGGGCCAGTAACGAAACAATATTTTGCTAGCGTATCATTTTTATGAGCAATATTGTTTAAAAAAGTGACAGAAAATATATTCAACAAGCGATCGCGTTTTTATCAAACGCATTCATGACATTCCCGAGCTATTCCGGATCTTTGTGAACCCTTTTTATATTTGACAATAAAGGCTGGTTGCAAAGCCAGCCGGCCGCGTATTGTTGGTTCATGTAGCCTGAAATTTCAGTTGTATTATTTTTTTAAACTTTACTTAACCCTTTGACTGCGCGCACGGCATTCCTATTGTGAGAGCACTAAAAGGATTCATTCTATCAAAAGCTAGGTATTATTTAAATAGCCGGTTCACTGTCTAGGTAATTATGAGAATTTCCATTCTCATTCACTTTTACGTCACAGCATTGTTGGGTTTAATTAATTGTGAAAAGTACTTGAAAAGGAATGAAGTGGAACATTAAGTGGAGGGTAAATAGATTAGCGAGGTGAGCGGACTCGACGCCTGGCCGCCATGTTGCGCCTAGTCACGGCGGCGTAGTGCTTAAGGTGAGCTCCTGGTTTGTATCCCAAATGATTGTGAATCATTGAGGTAGACCACTACAAAAGTGCTGCGATACATCTGTCTGTAGCACTCATAGCAATGCTTACCTCCTAATTAATTCACTTTTATATTAAATTGTTTAGTAAGTGATGATGCGGCTATATTTAATGTGATTGATACTAATTGCATTGTACGTACATACATTTATATCAAATATGAAACCGAGTGTCTCAATACGAAACAGCTTTACATTCATACGCCGCGTCACCTATTCATGGCGCGACACGTTCCTCACAAAACAAATTCCCCACACATCAGTCTCACGCTAAACGAGCCTCACGGAGCCTCGCTCCTCCCCCCGCGACACCTACATTCTGGCATATAGTGTTCTGGTTATATTGCCATTCCGTTTTGTGATACATTAAGATTATATTTATATTTAAAAAATCTAATTATCTATTGAGATGTATCATGACTTACCGGTTAAATCGAAATATAACTCCCGACCTACAAACACAGCAGCCTCACTTCCCGCGTATCGTATTGCCCAATTAATCTTGTTGACGCGAGCGACAAAGACCGATCCGTTGACCTCGGCCGCAACACACGCAGATAAGCTATCTGCCAGCCTTCACTCGCCTTTACCCGCCGCTACCCGCCTTTACTAGCGTTTCACATGAATTACATGTTTCAAAGAGATTAGGGACTTGGGACGTGAGCTGTCGATTCATGTTTGGAGCGTGTCACGATTGTAACTAATAGGTATGTAATGTTGAAGGATATGTTCTTACTTTATACAATCATACTTTAATGAGTAGCAATATGCCGCTTCAAAGTAGTATTTACCAAGAAAGGTTAAGCATAACTAGGTCAAGATACATATTAAAAAAATATATACCTATTAGTGCCTGAAGTCTACGAAAGTAGCGAATGCTACGCCATGACTACGCCTTAGTGCTACGTGGCTACAAACATAGTATCTTCAAAAGAAGAATAGTTCCTGAGATTAGCGCGTTAAACCAAACAAACTCTTTAGCTTAAAATATTAGTATAGATTATTTACGATCAATCATCGTTCAAATTAAGTAGGTAATATTACTGCAAAAGATACATAAGTATAATGAGATTGAATGAACTGAAATAAAGGCCACAAATTAATAGAGGGATGGTTATGTATGTGGCGAATCGATTAAACATTTCATTAATTATCGCGAGCGTATTTAGTTTCAGTGTGAATTCAATTTGTAACATTAGCACTTTGCGGGTTACGCTGCGACACACACTACATGAGCTAAGCGAGCGAGGTTTCGAACGACTCGATGTGGCTCGCGGCTCGCACGGTTGTAGTGTGGCCCCGACCCCACGGCTCTGATTTAATTCATACTCCCCATAATAAATCAATCGACAAATATAAACCCTGTTTTTAGTGTTTTTTATCTTATATGAGATCGAGCTTTGTAAAAGTGATGTTTTGTCTGATCGTAGCTATTATCAATGTCAGAACGACAGTAAATTATTGAAAATACTATATTTGACAGAAACGTAATATACCATTGGAAAACAGATTTATGAATATTACGGACGAAATTCAAGTTGTAGCAGATTATTACTTGAAAGTATTGTGGACAAATTAAATTGACCTCCTAGCTTTATGTTTTAAATGCTTGTAGGTCCGCTCGGCCGCGACCGTGGCGCTACCCCGCGGCGCTGGTAATGCCATGTGTTTCCATGGCAGTCGTGTATTGTGTTCACGGGTAAATTTCCACGTTCCATTTCCGTACTATTTATTCCTATTTTAGACGCATTATCCACTGAGTGGGCTTCCATTGTACGCCGATTACGGATTTTTATATTTGATCGTGAACATTTTGCAGCATTTCTAGCTCATCTTTAGAAGGCAGATAAAAAATAAACATAATATTCGACACAAATATTTTTCTTGCATTTTATTAGTATTTTAGACTACGATTTATATAGGAATTCTTGGCAAAGTATTAGTTAAACTCAGTTTCATAAATCCATTGAAATTCAAAACCCAACAATAAGCCCTAATAATACCAATCTCCCTTTTCATTACGCCGTCCAAACTTCGCCGCTCGCCTAATATTTAAACAAAACGCGACTAGAATTAACTCAGCCGAGGACTCGCAGCCTCATATCTTTAATGTCTAGATATTATGGTAGCAAATAAGGGCTGCGGTGCATTGAATCGTACAACGCTGTCACCTGATGACTTATATACTTTGCAAGCTGTTCTTTTTAGTACCCATATGAGATACGGATACTTGAACTATTATAAATATATCAATTGATACATTTATTCGTTGCTTTAAGCGTGTTCTAGTGCAATTTTAGGTTTATAGTTATATTGGTGAGGAACAGTGCACAATTTAATTAGCGGCCTCCATTTTACTGCAATCAAAACTCGTAACTTTACTGACACATTGCAGTAGTCACATGTTTCTCGTACAGAAAGTAGAAAATCTGCTGAAGCCTTAACTTTTTTTACCAAAACGAGGGTCGCCTAATCTACTCCCCCTCCTCCGTCTCCGGGCTCTCACAAAAAGAATGCTATCAAGGGCCGTGGGCCGAAAATTGCGTCTTTTCATCGCGGCCGACGCGATGAGATGACGACATCGTCGCTACCCACCAGGACGTGGGTGACACATGTCAATGGAATCACGATACATTACTTATCTACAAGTTATTGAATCATAGCCGGTCTGGATGGCGTTT
The DNA here is from genome assembly GCA_914767695.1 of Ptilodon capucinus. Classification (NCBI taxonomy): domain Eukaryota; kingdom Metazoa; phylum Arthropoda; class Insecta; order Lepidoptera; family Notodontidae; genus Ptilodon; species Ptilodon capucinus. Next base: position 14,438,949 of record OU611808.1, on the reverse strand, counting down.
ACAGAGCTACGATTGTACTTACTTACGTACAGGTATCGGTAATTCATTAGCTTATTTTACCGTTTACTTATAGGCTCGATACTTACCAGCGGAAAATAATTTTGGAATTTCACCTCCAGTTCATTGTACGGTACTCATACGTTGCTTAGTTTGGGTTTATGCGATGAGGTGTATATGGCGGTATTATATGATTGTTATTACATTACCTCGTATTTGGAGCCTGGGATCAATCAATTTGTTGACACTAATTTAATAGGGCACGTCAAAGAGCTACGAGAGTAAAACGACTCCCAATACGGACCAAATAGGATGATGAACTAAACGTCAAAAGAATAGAATAGGTGGTAGATATACTTTTATTATTATTTATTTTTTACTGACGATTCATGTTCCTGTATTGGTTAACATGAATAAAAAAAATCTGATTCTGACTATATTAAGGTTCAAAGAATTGTTATTTAATGGGCCAAAATGAAAACAATATTTCCTAGAATAAATTTATTATTTCTCGGCCTTTTAAATAAAATATAGTTGTGTTGTTAATTAGTTTGCCTTCGGATAATATTTCATCTTTCCCTAAATGAATTCAATACAGTTACCGTCGTTATCAATGAAATATCTCACAGAAATTCGCTATTGAGAAATATTATTCAGCGCATAGTAAGCACCATCAATCATATAAATTAAAAGTTACAGCGGGTCAAGCCATACCGCTGTGAGGTATGCGCTGTAATCGACCTTAAGCGGCGATGTTAGCGTTTATTTTCGCAGGATACAAGTTTCAATTTATCGTATCTTTGTTGAAGGCACTCGGAGGATCCACACAATTGCTCTATCGGGATCAAAACATCTGGAAATATACGCTCTATGTTAGAGGAGATAAGGTTGAGTGTAGATGGCTAATTATGATTAAAATATTAGTCGATCCACGTAGGGCGGCAGGTAACGGAGCGGGCACCGGCGAAGGGATTAATCACCGGGCCCATGTATCGCCTCGTTCCGACAGAGCGCGCAATCATTGCGGGTTAATCGATGACATCATGAGCCTGCACCCCCTGAAACTAGTGTACCGAATAATTGGGGGGGTTACCATATGCATCTAGCAATTGACAATTATTGAATTTTGTTTTCCTGTGATATTTGATTTAGAGTTGGACAACTCTACATCGAATATGAGTATGGCAGATATTCGAGGATATAATACTTTACGTAAAATCACTGAATACTTAAATAGTAAGTACGGAGCCAGATTGAAAGATAATCCGTTCCTTCAAACCAAACTAATTGTAAATCTCGTCCGTACCGGGTTTCATCTTCATTAACACAGATTTGGTAAAAATAACAGAAGCGCCACGAGGACACGTTGTCAAAACTCGTCACGGGGTTCCGCCTCAAAGTATTTAATCCACCCTCTAGTTGCGACTCGCGTAATGAAAAAGTGACACAGAAAGAACTTATGGAATGTTCAGACAAAACCGGAAAGTATGTTGGGTGTTGTCGATATTACAACGTGTCCGTATGTGACAACATTCGGTGAGCACAGATAAACTCAGGTAACGATGTTATTTACATCCTGAAACTGACGCAGTGATAATATCACAGCTACAAGTAGTAACTTGCTAACGTAGACTGTTATTAAACAGGCTGTACGTTATGCAGGGGCTCTACCTATACGTTACACTGACCGGACACTTATATGTGATTTGTGGTGTCTGAACTTTCACTTATTCGCCCCATCCGCCCTCTGTGAGTTATTTCGGCGGCGACAATGAGAGTCTCGCGGCCTGATTATGATGTTTACCCAAAGGAAAATACAACTTTTTAACTTTCTTTATGTTCGGCGGGTCGTGGTCTTTGTACGCTCCAAATGATCTACTGTTTTTACGAGGGTAAATAAATTTGTATAATCTGATGCCATCCCGGAATGGGTGATTGGAAATTTTAATCTTTGCCATTATTTGCGCTCTGATTTATTGGGTATTACTCCCGTATAATTGTGTTTGACTTTACTTGATGCTGATACATATATCATGTTCATGTTTTTGTTAATCCATGTTCCTTATGGGAGTGTTATGGCGCGACTACATCTTTTCAGTGATAATTGAATAGGAATGATCCTATTTACCCGTTTGTAATGCGAAAATACATTTTTAGATAAGATGGATAATCCTAATTTTGAATAACCTGCATATTATGTCAATGGGATTAAATAAATTAGTTGCAGTTTTATCAGAGCCGAGTCTGGTGACAGTACATATGAAAAATCTCTAATCCCGAGAATAACGTCACTTCCCGGAGTAAGAGTGGGAGTTTACCCGGGATTAGTGGGGGGACATCTGCCGCTATTAATGTGAGCCATTCTGCTAAAAGGCCGTTAAGTGTGTAAACTCTACTTTGAGCTACAAGCAAAAATGCGAAAATTTATCTCGCTAGAAATTATGAAGACACACAGATTTGTTTCCATTTATCTCAATAACTATAAATGTAAGAATAATGAGAGCAAGTTTTATCTATAGGTTTTATCATAGATAAAACGTTTCGTTTTTCGACTACTAAGGAGCTATTTATGTGAGTACGAGTACATACAATTTTAAGATACAAGCAAATATACAGAAAGTGATGTCTTAACAAATTGTTTAGGCATAGAGAGTTTTCTCCACTTATATTGGTAACTATTAATGTAAGAAAAATAAGACCAAGTCTGGCCCATAGAGAAAATGTTTGGCTTTCATGTAGTATACGTAACTGAAATTAACCAAAATGTCACTTAACGGCCTTTTAGAAATCGGCCGGCAGCATGACACCTTCCCCCCGCGGGAGGACGCCGGCAGACGTATCAAATGGTCAGCTTGTTTGTCGATTGCATTGAAGGAAAATTTCTACTAAAACATGTTATCTTCTCAATTTATTGCGCCAGCATAGGCAAGTGAGAAACTAACTTCACACTTCTGAACGATTATTTAGTAGTATTTATTTACATATTAGTAGTAGTTTTAGTGCACAGATTTTACGTCGTCGGTAACAATGTAAGTCACGTGACCACAAAGACAATAGTGGGTTCCGTCAGTCAGCTCTCGGTTACAAATACCATCAGCTAGACGAAATATTCGCAGCGTTAATGAAGAATTCCGGCGGTGGTCGGCAGCGTGATGGAGCCGCTGCGATTAGCGGGCCGCAGCTGAGCGTTTTTGCTGCGAGACAAATAGCCGGCGCGGACGGTTCATTACGACTAGACACGTTGGCGGGACGCGATGTATGGGCTTTGTTTTGCCACTTTTCAGCTTTATAATGACCGGCACGTGGGAGGCGATGGTAGCTGGCCATACCCGTTGTACTGGTGTACAACGGGTATGGCCACACGCTAGGCCACACGCAGGTAACACGTACCTACTTATCGTATGATTCCAAACTAAGAAGAGCTTGTACTATGGGTACCATACAATGAAGTGGAGGCGATCCCAGCTACACCCAGACTAGGGCAAGTTCCGAAAAGGCCATTTTAGTAATTGACCGCTGGCAGGAGTCGAGCCCGCACCCACCTTGTACAGTGAGCCGAGCGGCCCACACTCGGCCACTGCACCAAGCCAGTGTCAAACAATTACTTTGCATAAATGCTAGTAATTATTATAGTTGACCTCATAAATGGTATTAAATAGTAAGCCTTATGAAGTATTTCCATTGAATTTTGGTATTAAAATAGAATTTATTGATATTGTGATGGTGAGACTAAGATTTTGAGGCTGTTTCAATAAAAGGTACCAACACTAAAAATGTTTCTCTGAGTCAAGAAACTTTAGAATGATTCTAGAGGCGGGCTCTAAAAGGAGGATTCCACATTCAATTGTTCCCTAAAGATCAAAGCTACGCAGCACACTCCAATTCTCCATAACACATTCAGTGACGATATATTAGAGATTTGTTCCGAAAAGTAGATATAAAACATGGCGATGGGAATAGGATATCGAGTTTCGTCGAAAGCAAATTTGTTATATTGCCTTTGTGAACATTAAGGTGCCTTTCTGTTTCCTTGTAATTTTGTAGGTGAAAAACGGATAAATTTATTTGTTTATCTTTATTCGGGAATAAATAAAGATTTCATTGGGTACATATCAATTTAATCTTTCGATCCCATACACTCGTTTATTTGGTTATTTTAATGATTCCTGAAATACATTGCCGCTGGGACGTATAAATAAGTATACGTTATTATATTGTTTTCTTATATTTACGCGAATACTATACATTGAAATAAAACTATTTTACGGATTTTATCGGACCGCAAACAACAACTAAATATGAGGGTACCCAGTTATTAACTATGACATCAGGACGTCTAACACCTCAGTCCCCCCATGACCGTGGTTCCTGTAAATCAGCCGTAACGTCGGGAAAATAAAATAGTAAATAAACGCGATAAAATCCGTAAAATAGTTTTATTTCAATATACGTTATTATTTTATTCCAGTGAATAATTAACACAGATGAGGACATAAATAATGAACACTACATTATAGATTCCAATGGTAAAGAGATTAAAGACTACCTAAGTATGTTGAAAAATACAAAAATATGTTTTAGGTGTACAGGAGCCAGAGATAAATCAAGCAACATTATATAAAACAGTATAACCTAAACCAAAAATAAGTAAACCTGAGTCTGTATATTTTGATACAAAAAAATACGAGACACTATATTTTTCCCTTGGCGAAGGGTGTGATTCATAATATTTGGCTGTATGGTTTTCATGATAAAAAGAAGCCCGTAATCTGTAGGTGTGTAGCCTGTGCCTGTGTCGGGGACCAGGTGGTCCATTGTGCGACGCACAATGTCGGCCTCAAGGGTACTTGTATATAAACATAAAAAATATACTTTATTTATTCTTAGATAATTATGATAACATTTTAGGTTTCTGACATCAGTAACCTACAAATTTATTATATTTACACACTGATGTATGCTGGGTTGATCTTCGTATTTAAACAGAAGTTGTTGTTATTGATAATAGCGCTTTTGTCTTCATTATCGTTTATTCGGCAAGACTACAAAATTTATCTTATTTACGTTGAGGCATAAATCTTGGGAGAGATCAATTCGCAAAGATTCTAAACTATTTGTGCTAATAACGACGACAATCCTTATATTGCTTACTTGATTCTACCAATATAGTATGTTGGATACGCGATACGGGATACGCGATTAAGCGATAGGCTTGGCGAAAATGTTATGCAAAAAGCTTTAATTTAATTTCGAAGACGTTATTGAAGTAAGCTTACATCATGATAAATATCACGGACAAAACGGAGTAGAACGTTATTTTGTATTCGCAACACATATTCCTAAAACACGAGAATTATACCCCTCAGTATGTACCGACACATTCCTGTGCCTTAACAAAGTCTATAGCCACCACGTTTATTTACTTCCAACAGGTACGTGCCGTGGCTGGGCCGCCTCACATGTACGTGTGCCTATTTTCGTAGTACGTGACGACTAAAAATATAACCAAATAATACCGGTGCGGGATCGATTCCCAGACAATATTCCAATTGTTTCAGGTTGTTACATATGATAGAACGAGTTATTAGACGCCTGCTAATAAAGTCTAATAAATTCACTGAATTCAATAGGTCCAACATTTAAGAGGAATTTATTTTTATTTTATTTTTTATTTATTTGCACATTTATTTGCATCAGAGTCTTTGCAGTCTTCCTGTTACATTTAAATCGGTTGACATTTATTTTATTATTGTGTTGTATAATTGGTTTTCATTTATAAAATCGACAAAAATAAATAAATCACTTAAAACGAATTTAAAGTTTGTAGAATTTTATGACAGCCGTCGACCTACGCGCCACGACCTACGCCAACTGCTTTGAAAATCTTTTATATAGGAATATTCTCAAGTCACGAGGCCAACGTGCAAGTAATTTGCGTGTAAGCACAGATTAAATAAGTGTAGAGTGGGGACACGTCACGGCTATAACTCAGCTAGAGGGCGGCGGCGGCTCGAGAGTCCCGGCCGGGCGGCCCGATGCGCATTGCATCTGTTACAACTTTTTATTTTTCACTTGTTTTTGTTTTGGACGTGTTTACGAAAGTTTTTTTTAGTAATGTAATTTATGATGTTTCTTACATGTTCCGTAAATATAGGATCGATGATTATACTGAGGTACCTTAAAGTTAATAATAAAATAACGAATATATTTTATATATTACAAAAACTAGACTTTCTCATTTCAAAAATAAGAATCGACAGAAGTAGCTCACTGGCGCGGAACGATACCCGCCAGACTCGCAAATAATTCCTGTAAACATACAACGCGAACGTACAGAATGAAAAGTTCCAAGGCAAATGTCTCCATCGGGGAGCTTCGGCGATAATAAAATCCACTTCGATATAAACACGACAATGCTTAATAGTGTAGTGTTGTAGAGTCGACTCTATAAATTATATTGTGGCTATACCACTATTTCGCGACGGACTCATTTCCGACTCAGGTTACTGGGGGCGGCACGCGACCAGCAACCTGTACCAAGTACAGGGTTACTACTTATATTATCTACTAGCTGTGCCCGCGACTTCACCCGCGTGGACTTTAGGGAGATTACCCGGAAATACGGGTATTATGTTTTACCCGCGGAACCCTAATGCTTATTCTAAATTTAAAGTAGCCTAAGTTATGCCTTGGAACGTCAGCTATCTGTCAGTGAAAGTCCCATTGAAATCGGTTCAGCCGTTTAGAAGTTTACCCCAAACAAACAGACAGACAGACGAAAAATCTTAAAATTGCGTTTTCGTTATAGGTATCGTATATACTTTCATACGCATTTGGTAAAAAAGTGTTATTTTGATATTACAAACAGACACTCCAATTTTATTTAATTGTATAGATGTATAGATTAAAATATACATAATAACATATCATCTCTATTTCTAGAATTATGTTAGGTATTTATACATTCCGTGTTCCGAATATAGGTTCTAATAATCAAAAGTAGCCGTTCGTGCATCAATCAGAATACCATTGACGAGGTGGTTTATTGTGCTGATTTTTCGACACCAAACTAAACTTTTCAATACTAAGTGTATTGCCATCCTTTTCAGGATTGTAATGTACAAGCGAGACAGAAATATTTTAGTACTGTCAAAAAAAGTAACAACCAAATTTTGGTATAAGTAAATTTCCTAAAAACAACTGATATTCTGTGGTAACTGTTAGTCAAATTGGTTATATGTATTTTGAAAGCGTACATAACGTATCGGTGATTTTGTTACGGCAGCCCAACTTGCCGCGGCCTCCGTCGCTATTTATAACGGCGCTTTGTTACCATCTCCGTAACAAACAAACGGAAAACTATTTATTTTCATATAACCGCCGCCTGATTGGTCACATCAAAGAGCAGGCTGTTCCCTTGGCTGATGTGAGCGATGACCGAGCGGCGTCGATGATGGCTTGCCGTTTTTCATGTACTTTACTGTAATATATAAAATACCCCATTATAGTATGTGTATTTATAACTATTGGAACAATGATCTAGTAATATAAAGCTGTGTATATAGGGATGTGTATTTAGTAAATTACACGAATGTCACACCGGTTCTGATTTTTCCGTGTTCTATGGAGCGTCAACCTTATGGAATTATTATTTCAATATGATAAACAAAAGATTGGTATCAGAGGCAGCTGCAATCTAAAATAAAATAAAAACAACTGCAAAAAAGTGACAGGCCAGGCGGGGTGATGTATTTGTACGGACACGTCAAAATCAATCGACTCATTGCGGTTATGAAGCGTATAGTGATTTTAGAATCACTATGCGCTTGTATACGCTATCCCGTACGCAGAGTAAGGTGTAAACATAGTTACTAAACAAATTCACAGTCATGTGAAGTACGGGGCGTGAACGGCGCGGCGGCGGTGGAGTGGTATAAATTATGTGTGGACACCGCGCGCGCTAAACTATCTGTCAGAAGGTTGATATATCGGCGTGTAGTGGCGGGGTGTACTCTCACACGCGATGCTACATCGAGAACTAACACTATTATCTATACGGCGACGGCAGGCGGGTTCGCCGTCAACTAGGCATTTGAATTTGCAAATTTTGCACTTATGACACCCTACTAGACTAAATAAAACGTTTGTATTTGGGTCTGTAATTCAGATAAAAATATTTTTTTGTTTATGGTGACTGAAGTCTTAAAATTGTGAATAAAAAAATTTGGAAAACATAAAATATTATTCTTAACAAACGGAAAAGGAACTGAACATTTCCTATTAAATGTGAGGAACCGCCATAATGTATATACGAAAGAAATTAATTTTAAAAGTGTGTTGCGACCATAAAAATGAATAAGGAACACCTCGTTCCGTCTGAAGCATGTAACTGCAGTTTGTTACGCGGCTCGCGGCTCGTAGCTCGCGGCCGATGGCCGAGTAACGCGGAGATAAATCACCATGCAACGACTAAATGCACGCAGTTCCAACTGTTATTCTCCACGCGCCAAGAATGGAAAGGCACGAGAAGTTAGTGATGTGGAACGACCCGGAAGACGACTGTCGATTGACATTTTATTTATTACTTCGTATAAAATAAAGACAGTAAATTTTATTTCACAGAAATCAATTTGGGTATCGTGGCGGTCTAATTAACGTATCGGCTTCTAATGAGCTTATTACCATGTACAGTTTAATAAGTTTAATAAACGACAGGTGTCGAATACCGGTGCAGTTGAATTTATACTTACACCAACAAAAATATTGTAATTCTGCCAACACACAACACTCACACACACATACACACACTCAACTCAGTTATATGGTACACATGGCTGCTAGATATATCTAAATTAATTTAATTAAAATGCAATAATGAGTTTTCTTGTGAATGAGGGTGCAGTACAGCGCCCGCGCGAGTCTCTCCATACTGGTGCACGTTATCTTCACCACAGGATAAGTATACTAAGTATATAATATACTATAGTATAATTATGGTAAATGGGAAATCCACAGGAAACAGGGAGTCGGAATAACCTTTGACTAAACCGTGAAATTAGAATTAGTACGCTATAACTAATTTCTAACATTTCTCCGCACACAATAATCTGCTTGTCTTGTCTGCTTGTCGATATTATATCGACATAGTTCCTCTCGCCTAAACTATTTACAGACGAGGCATGAAATTCCAACAATAACAATTGCCCTCGAATAGTTCCAAAACTCCTAAAACACCAATATCGATGTATCAAACAGACTTTGAAGATGGTACCGCCGGCGTTTGTGCGAACAAGTATGCACGAATCGCGGCCGCTCCCTCGGCGGCCATTAAGATGGAATACAATGGAGGCAACAATACAGACCGCACGCTGCTCAGGGCCGGTTGCTCCACTCACGGGTACAGGGCAGCCACGCTGAATCTGGATCTATTGCGGTTTCAGGGATGCTGCTTTAGCCGCTTCACTGTTTATGGAACGTATTTCCGAGTCCCGATGGGAAACAGTGTAGTCTCTCAACTAGAAATCGTGCTCTGAATTCCTTGTTTCAAGATTTTGACCTATTTAATGAGATCGTTATTTTCTCCGAAAACTTGTATTGTTTGGAATTGGAATGGATGTAAAATATATTTTTATTATTAACACTTCATTGATATGCTATGCATTAGTTTTGTGTCATACTTGAATAGCATCGTGCTTAACGCTCTAAACCCATTTTGGTGTAACTTTAATTGTCAGCTAATGCTGTCTGTTGCTGGGACGTAATGCCTTCGTCTCTTCCATTATCCTAATGTTCTCACAAACGCAACGAATAATATAATTGAGCAGGTCGGCTGCAACCCTTGCCCGAGCCGTGTCAAGCGTCTTAATGCTCGGCGTGCAATTGTCAGAGCGCTGTCTGCACGTATGTACCTACACTAGAATGCTGATGAACGGCCCGTTGTTATGTTAAGTAACACCAGGCTCCAGCAAGTCTTAGAGATGAACCTCTTTGTGAATGCATTTGAAATGTCTTAAAGTGTTATCCTAACATTCTAATAGATAACTGTTTTCATAACTGTAATCTTATTAAAATGGCCATTATCGCAATTTTAAAATGATTGGTAATGGGCATATTTATCTACTTTATGTATAAAGCGTGCAGCTCTGTTGGATTATTTCAGCGAGTATATTCCAGATAGGAAAGCCTACCTTGAACACAAAATACCCGTCCTAATATAAAATATTTTTTCGTCTGAAAAATCCAGGAAACTATATTTTGAGAAAAAATGCCTGTTCGGAAAATTTCATGCTCGACATGACACCAAGCCTGTTATAAGGGATTTTATATTTTGCAAGAAATATTACTCCATTTGGGTATTCTACCCATTATGGCACACGTAGAGCAAACAAATCTTACAGGTTTTTGAAATTATCATTAGTGTAGATCACACTGTTCCCACTGTGAGGGATTACAGGGATTTATAGCACATGACACCAATAGCATAGTGAGTGACATACCAACTACTTTAGCACGCACACATTCTCGCTAGTACACCACCACACTACCATCTATAGTAACCTCGAGGGAATATTTCTATAACTCGCCACAATGGACCAATAATTTCTTTCGCTCACAAAGCGGTCATCGGAGCACATATCTTTGATTCGCCCCATGTATTATATATCCAGTGAGGTATATCTTCCGTCATATTGTGCCTTACGTACCGGCCCAATTCGTCCCCCGTGGCATCAACTTGTCTTTGCTCCGTATCTAATGTTCTTCGGAGAAGAGTCGGTTTTTTGTGCGCGTCGTTTGGAATACTTTTACTGGGATACACGCGATGGCTCCCTGCGGTCCCCGGGGGCGACTACACGAGTCAGACATGACGTTATCCATACTTACAAAGTTTGTAGGTATACTGGCTTTATTTGTTAAAAACAATCTCCATTATTAGTTATCTTAGTAATATTTATTTAGACGACAAAAAGTTTATAATATATTGCTACCATATGCATCAAACTTGCTTCGTCTAGACTTAATGTATTCTGCCAAACTGAATTTCAAATCGTGTTCACATGACACGTTATACACTCCGCGGGCGCCACCTCGCCTATATGAAGTGCAAACTTAGAGAGATGCTGCGGCAGGTGAGCCATTAATGATGTAGAGCGAGCCACTGATGGCGACAATACATTATTATGAAATCGATCAGTGGATATAACCTTTCAGTAAGGTTACTTTATAACCCAACCTTGTAACGCTACAAGATAGGTTTTTCCTAAACTTTATAGAATTAATACATTTAACGCACTCCAACCCCTGCCGCAAGCTCCACAGAGCTCCCACGCCCCAGGCCAGCCAGCCAGCTAGCCAGTCAAATACACTCAAATTCAAAGTGAATTCCTGTTTTCGCACCTCGGATGTACGATAACGTTTATTTATTTTTAAAAATATAAAACGTAAACGAAATTTAAAGTGGCGTTTAGGGTGTGAGCTAACAAAATTGAAAATCGGAGAGACGGGAATCGACCGCCGGCTGATTTGTACATGGATTGAATAACCGGCGCACCCGCTCCCAGTGAGTAGATTTACGTACATGGTCATGTTTTAGAGAAGCACATGCATAAAGTAGAGATAGTTAAAAGTCTGATTAATCGTAATACAACGTGTAGAAAAAGTATTATGATGTTATATTATTCCTAGGAAATGTGCATTCATGCTAAACGTACTACATGTTTTTATACCAGTATTGATACAGTGTCGTGTATGTGCACTTTGTTTAATATTGTCTACTTCATTCTTGTGATTCATAAAAACGCTTACTCCTTCCATTAATAACATTTATTTAATTCAACACACACGCGGTATGTTTCTTGTTCAAGTGAGATTAATAGAGTTCGTTTCATATTTATTTATGTTTCAAGAAGATAATATCCTATAAGTACCTATAGAGTCTAGTACCTTTAGACATCTACAAATAAAATAAAATGAATAAAGGGTTATTTCACTGGTTAAATTCTATGTCTAAACGTATATTACAGCTTATAATATTTACTTTGAGTACCCACTCAAAAATCTGTTGAATTACATTACACTAACTAATTTTGTTGAGAAACGTGCTTAAAAATTCATTTAAAACATATAAATACTCTAAGAGCTGGATGCCAGACAGCGTTCACCATCCAATATTCTTCGGTACGTGTGTCCAGGCCTGCCTAGCACGGCTCGGTCAACCGTCTGCCCTCTACAACTCAATTCACTCGCTGAGACGAACAACCGCCAATTTGATATATATCCCTCATTCCTATTAAAATTGGCCGCAAAGAGTTCAGGATTAGTACTGGAATATTTGTGATTATATTGTCAAAATTGCTGACGTAACAACAGTTTCACTTCGACTGGTTAGAGAGCTGTTTACATTCCAATTTAAGTAATTGTAAAAGAGTTTAGCTACGGAAACGGTAGACACAGACCCAGCAGAGGGATTTACTAATAATGAGATAATAGGTAGGTGAGGTAGCGTTCAACCTTGTTCTATCACACATAAAATGTGATATACAAAATACTTTTTTTTAACAATCGAGTGTTTTATCATATTTTAATGAGTTATATACAAATTGTGATTTATTTCGTATATTAAATTAATTAAAATAAAAGCTTCCCTAATTTGTCTTCACAACGAACATTGCAAATTAGATGGCGATACTTCTGATAGAGATGACGCTGGTAAAGCGAAGCAATTTATTTGTCAATATAAAGTTGAGAGATGTAGCTTTTGATTTACTTAAATCTGTATCTTTCAGCTAGGAATTGTTTTAAATATGAAAAGGTGCTTTCATTGTGAATTGTCTACTGTACATTGACCGAATACCTTTCCGGGAGTGTTCTACACGCCAAGACAAGCGTTTGACAACTCTAAATTCTCTTAAAAACACAACAAAAATTTAATCTGTAGAATAATAGATAGTTTTATGGTTAACTATATTATTACATATAAGTTGATTTAGTGCAGGTTTTCAAGCGTTGCAGCTGAGCGTTAGAGCCGTCGCCGTGTCTCAGGTGGGCATTGCGGTAGGAAATGAAATTGCGCCGCTTGTCGGCTGATCCCGCCTACCTGTCGGCCACCCGCCCCCGCCCGCCACCGCCGCCACCGCCCGCCGCCGCTGGACACTGTCATATGCCGGACGTACATTTTATATTCAATGAAATATTAAGTTATTTTAATGTTGGATCGGTTATTAACTACTTACTGGGAGCAGCTCGAAGTATTGCCAACTGAAAACATTTGACTGAACTACATATTTATAGTTTAAACATACGTGTAAACGAAGAACGTATAACCATTTATGCGGTGCTCGTTAGATACAATCTTAAAAAGCTTTTGAAGATCTAGACACGCGGTAGCGTGTCATGCCAAGTTCAAGTTGGCGTGCAGCACCGTGTGTATACGATATACGAACCATTTGGACCAACATTTGACCCCCTCATAACTCAAAAACTATTTTATATAAACATGTCAAATTTGGCCCATATATTGAGACTTGAGAGATACATAAATGTGCTCCAAATTTCATAAACACACCTCAAACGGTTCTTTAGATATTAACGTCCAAAAATCGTTATTTTTATCACTGACTGACCTATAGATCAAAACTGTAACCCACTTCCAGATGACCTGAAAGGTCAAATTTCTCGCACTTGGCCGTTTTTTTTCTTTTTAGGTACGGAACTCAAAAAAGGGAACTCAAGAAACTATAAAATCATTATGTACCAGATTAGCTTGCCTTGGGATAGAAGGAATAATAATAAGTGTAGTGCAAAAAAGCTTGTAGGAGCGACCTTTTTTAACCGACTTCAAAAAGGAGGAGGTTCGCAATTCGGCCCGTATGTTTTTTTTATACATTCATGCCTTTGTAGGGGTATAACTTACAATGCACCGACTCGACAATCGGGCGTTAGGTATAATATCACAGAAAGCGTTATATTATCTTAAGTCTTGCGGCGCCAAATTTTCATTGACCAACCCCGCTTACGTTCGTTCTCAACTCGGTTAATATCATGATTGTCATTTCAAAAATCACGCTCGATAAGGCCATAAAACGAAGATAAGTGAGGTGTAATTCTGTTTGTTTTTCGCGTTATTATTACATCCGCGCCCGCGCCTTCCATAAACATACGCCGTTTGTATTGCAAGCGCATATATTACGGATTATAATTGGTTTCGTTTTACTATCGACATATACCTATCACTGCGGAATTAATACGCGAGAGGTCAATGTACAAGTATTTATCTTGTTAGTGAACTCTTCTCTACTAAGTTATTGCGGTATGATTAACTTCAAGAGTGGAATTGTAAAGAATAGATTTACCAGTGCACACTTTCCGTATCGTTTACATCTTAGTCTCCGCCAGTGATCAATGTAAATCGCACGCAGTCAACAGTAGACAATGGCGTCCATCCTCGGTCCCGGTGTCGGGACAAAGGCGCGAGGACATCAGGCGGGGCTCATTGCTTCATTATGTTGAAAAACGTCGATAGCTCCTAGATAACATCAATTACTTGAGAACAGACTGAAGTCAGGGTTGTCATAATGTTGTCACGTTACCAATGTTCATTATTATTAAGCTTTAGAAGTAATACATCATTACACCTGTAGTCTCTGAAGAGGTAGGCGGAGGTGCACTACAGTGTACCCCCTCTTCGCCGATGTATTTTGGTCCCTTAGATGTAATAGAGGGCGAGCCTACCGTCATTGCACATTCCCCCTCAATACGAGGGAGGTTCGGGCCATAGTCACACGCCTATAGATGTGCAGGTTGTTTGCCTTCTTCGTTCAGCAAGTGATAATCATGATTGATAATGAAAATCCTAGAGTTGCTTGCCCGGGATTAGAACTTGCATCCCTTGCGTTCAAGGCGTGTGTTCTATCAACTAGGCTTCCACTGCTTTCCTGTTTTATTTGGTTTAAGCCTGCAGTATACTGCGGCGTCGACACTCGCGCCTCAACATGTTTCCCAACACCAGAACCAACGGTATTGGCTTTAGGAGATCAAAGTATGTTAGGACAGGCTACCGACTAATTCCACTATTTTACACATTTCATAAACATTTTAATTTTCTCAGTATTATCAGTGTATATAAGTGTAAATAAATAATATATAAATAGTGTTTCGAGTAAAAATAATATGTATCTAGCTTTCACACCCTTATGTAAATATATCCATTTAAATAGTCACTTGATGATGTGGGTAATAATCAGATTCCGTGTTCGCAGTGCTACTCATATAGAGAACAATGAGCAAGAAATCTTTATGGTTACTGTTTTAAAGGATGCTCTTTAAATCTTCAATGTATGCTTCACACGAAAATTGATACCTACTTGCCAATGATACAGAAAGTATCAAGTAAACATAATGTATCATCTACATGCCATGCATTCCATATACAAGATTTTATACAAAAGGTGATAAGGCTGTGCAATACACACTTGCCAACCCTAGCGTCAGGCGTCAAGACGCCGGGGGTTGCAGGGTGGAGGGGAGGGAGCCTTTTGTTCGCGCTTAGCAATAGTTCAATGGGAATTTTATCTCTCATCTTTTTAGCGAAAATTCAAAGATAGAAATCTAAAGTGATTATTAGTTCCGTTCGAGAATTTCAAGTAATATCGAATTTCCTGGCAATGTTGAGGAAGTTTTCAGTAATACGAGCCGCCAGTTTGTCCCGCGGGAGCGCGCTTCCGACTTGTGAATTTTATGAAAGGATCGTGAAGATAATGCTTGTGAGATTACCCATACAGAGGTTTGGTATCTCACGAAGTATTTATTTAAAGTCTCTAGCTTCAGGGACCAGATCAATCAAGGTTTATTGTAAATCTAAGTAAAGCCAAGTAATAGTATTACCTATTCTGTAGACGGAGAAACAGGCCCATTTTTAAAACCAGATAATTTGTGGTAAGATATTTTGTTAAGTAACAAAAATATCAGCGACTCGAGTAAAGTCCGTTACGTCCGGTACTGTGGTGGCGACTTGCGTTGACATCCAAACATCATGGCCGTCTCTCTTCGACACAAGTTGCTGATATTGTATATGATGAGTGACGCAAACAGGAAAGTCCGCTGTAATCCACGGTATTCAAATTATTATCGTTTGATATAAAAAGGGCAACTTGGGAATGGCATCTAACGAAATTGCGGTAATCCAGCAATACGAAATCTTTTTACAGCCATTCGATAAATGGGGTATTATCTACCTACTGATAAAAAAGCCCATGGCTAGTAAGCCATGGGTTCTACACCACCTGTGGGCCGATACCATGACAACCGACATGAGGTAATGGAGATTTGGGTAATCTGTCTAGACTCTAGACAATACAATATCTATCCTGAAAAGTGCGTTAATGGAGGTCATCCGCCATCTTTATCACAACCATTACCCTTTTTAGGGTACCGTACCCAAAGGGTAAAACGGGAACCCTTTTACTAAGACTTCACTGTCCTTCCGTCCGTCTGTCACCAGGCTGTATCTCATGAACCGTGATAGTTAGAGAGTTGACATTTTCACAGATGATGTATTTCTTTTGTCGTTATAACAACAAATACTAAAAAACAGAATAAAATAAATATTTAAGGGGGCTCCCATACAACAAACGTGATTTTTTTGTTTAGACATCTATCGTTGAATAAATGTACTTTAATGTATATTAACGTTTTACTGCCATCTATTGATGAGTAGGTATATCTAAACTAAGTTGCTTGTAACTAATAATAGATATCACTGAGGCGGTAATTGTATAATTCTTTATTTAATTGAAAAATAAATAATTAAATTATAATAAATTAATATTTCAGGGGGGGCTCCTATAAAACAAACGTAATTTTTTGCCGTTTTTATAGATAATGGTACAAAACCCATCGTGCGCGAGTCAGACTCGCACTTGGCCGGTTTTTTATTATAATGTGTATTTATTGAATTGGTTCATGCTATTAATTACTCGATATTGGGTAAATATCCGCTATTTGTACAAGAAGCCATTTCTTATTATATTGCTTTAAGTTTAATATTTAATCATTTCAATCATTTTCTTAATAAAAGTGCGTCTATAAAGGAGTTTTTTTCTACTTTTATATAAACTCGTAAAACTATTGAGCTGCGCTTAGAGTTGAAATCTTATTATTTGAGTTATAGAAAAGGAATATAGGTTGCGGCCAATAAATGACGGATTTGCTAGATATAATTTACTTGTAAATGTTTATTTTGGCTAGGCCTGTCGCCATCAATTTTCGTTAAAAACCGGATAACATGGCGAATTTTTCAATACATTTTGACAGATGCTTTGACAAAGAGTGAGTGTATAATTCGTTTGCAATAGAATTACTGAATTACAATACAATATAATCCTAGGCCACTATATCCGATGTAGATAGATGGAAATTAACAATGATTTTACAAAACTCGTTAGTTACACCTGTCATTGTAGTGAAAATTAATGGTAAATAAAACTTTTTAAAAACAAGCTTTCAGTTAGTTTTCGTGTTTTCCTCAGCAAGCCCTTTCATTTGATACCCATACTGTGGTAGTGCAGAAAAAATAACTATTCCGCCATCTTGGATGATCCGCCTTATTGGAATTAGAATGACCTCACATAGCTAAGCATGCATCGTCATCCAAAATAAGCGTGTATACCAAATTTCAGCTGAATCGGTTAAAGATAATAGATTTATAATTCAGTTGCGAGATTCCACCCGGACATACATTGCAAGTTAATATAAAGCTTGTAATTGTAATAAAACAGTACATGTGGCAATCATATTGGTACACTAACTTTTTGTATCCGTGGTAAAAATATGATCCGCAGCCAGTGCGAACTTGAGGGCTGCGAAGAACTCGCCCGAATGCGCCCTTTGTGCTCCGAATAAAATAGTTTCTGTAGTAATCTTTTTTATTCGGTAACAGTTTTGTTATTTTAAGATGAGGGTGGCACCGAGCTACGGTATGAGATGCGAGCCGCTACATCATGGAAGTAAACAATTTATCGCGTTTATATCGAAGATGTTTCTTGCCTTTAATAGGTGTTTAGAATATTAAAGTGAATAGTTATATAAAGTAAATATGCGGTAATAATGTAATCCACATAGGATCGAATTGAGTCGTATTCATTTTAAATCACGCGTTTAAATCAAACGATTCCCTAACATTATTCAAAGTATAGTTCAGACCTCACCCGCCGTGCCACAGGGGGTTTCCATAAAAGGCTATAGTTATGTGTTGGTATCACGCTGAACACTTGTGCGCTCTACGCACCACACTCGCGCGGTAATTGTGGGGAGTGCAAGCACTCGCTGTCGTCATCAGGAGGGCACAGTCCCTCTCCCCGGGGGCTGAGATTGTCACGATTACGCGCAGATTTGAGCAAAAACACGACTCGCGAGGTCACCGGCGTCGAGACCGTAATGACACCCGAGGACACAGGTTCTGTACCAATAAAATAAATCTTATGGTGTAAGGAATTGAAAATACCAAGTTTCATGATGATGTACATACGAAATTACTGCGTTATAATAAACTATTTAAAATGTGGAGAAAAATTAAGATTTATAATAAAATGTTAGGTGAATCAGTGCTGGACTATTGAAATCACTTGCAAAACTCGAATAAAATCCAATAACTGTGAACCTAATTGAATTGCAAGTGGGTCAACGATGCTAAACGCTATAGAATTGCACAAAAAGTGCCCAACCACGAGCAGTGCCCGCGCCAGCTCCACACCACCGCTGCCACTAATAGCAAATACGCCATTACTTGTGATAACTTCGTTCTAGTTAACGGCGGACTTAAATCGTAAAGGGTTTATGGAATCCGTACATCGTTGTCTCATTCTTACGTATTGACAAAACAGTATGAAAGAAAATATCAATGCAAAATACAAAATAATGTACGATGTACCCAGTTATTTTCAAGTAGAGCAGCCTGCCGAACGAACTCCAGAATTTAAGCATTTGCATTAGTGTCTCTACCTCACAAAGGATAAATTGATTTGTTTCCGATTTGCACTCGGCGCGAAATAGAACTGTTATTCACCACAGCAGAGCGGGCGTGTCGGAGCTCAGCCGAAATGACGAGCTTGACTTCTCTTTTCAGTAGACACTTGGTAAAGATTCTGAATTACTGAAATGAATTTTAGTTTTTTTAGGGTTCCGTACATAAAAATGAAAAAAAAGGAACCATATTATTATAGGATCACTTTGTTGTCCGTAATTCAGCGCGGTGGTAATGAGCTAGAAGTGTTTGATTATATAACCGTATTGTTTGTTAACAGTCGAAGATCACCTTGTTTTTGATTGCCGTATTGTCTTGTGGAATCAGGGATCAAACTGCCAAAACGATGCTTTTATGGACAGCATGACCAAAATGACTGTCGAATTTCTATAATGTCGTATAGGTATATACACATAATTTATTGAGTGACTAGATTATCTAAAGATCTCTCCGCGACGCTCACTACCTTGTTCTACTCCTATTCTAGTTCTTCTTCTCTTCAGAAAGATCTGACTATGTACACTGTTGCCAACATAGCAGTCAGTAGGTCTGGTACTTGAGTCTGCAGCTACAAATCTGTGTTCAGTTATTGGGCAGTGAGCGCGCGGTTGCCGGAGAAACGATCGTTAGTCAAACACAGTGTCTCGATATCGGCCGGTCCGGCGTGATGGATGGCCCGCGACGCCGATATTTGGGCACCGTGGGTGCTGGGCGCAGCTGCCGTCGGGACTGCACGTATTACTTTAGACAATAAGTATTAAAAATACTGTGGGCGTTTAAGATCACATTTCCTTCAGGAAGGAATAATTTCAACAAAATCTTGCACAGCACGTAGTTTGTGTAGTTAATTAATTGTGTTTTGAGAATGTATAGCCTCATCAACTTTAAAATGTATAATTGTTAACTAAGAAAAACACACAAAAATGTAAATCCTTTTTGGAAAAAAGCAACCATGGAGTTTCTTGCCCAATCTTCTCCATAAGAAATGCATTCCGAATGGGTGGATTCATAAGTGCCTGTATAGGTTTACATGAATAATAAAAAAAACTGATTCTGATTCATAGAATGGAAAAACCAAACCAGCAAAAACCAATTTAATAAAACTTCAAAGGGCTCAAAACAAAGTTATTAAAGTTTTATACAATTATGACTACTTTACACCAACACAGACACTGTATACAAAAACAAAACTACTTAATATCAATGAACTATATATATTTCACACATGTATACTTATCTGGAAAGTATTTACAAATAACATTCACTCTAACTTACTATTTACAAAAAAACAATCAAAATACAGTCAACGCAAGAAAAATCTATTAGTTTTACAAACACACAGAACCAACTATGGGAAAAAAAAATATTCTTTATGAGGGAGCACAATTATATAATAAACTTCCTGACGACATTAAATAATGTACTACCCTAAGCCAATTTAAACGAAAGTTGTTACAGCATCTAACACACTAACACTCTTGACACTTTCAAATTAACACTAGCACAATAAGCTACTAACCTACAATGTAATAGTTTTTAATCTTATTAAGTGAACTCTGTTCTTATAAGATAAATAAATTATTTAAATCCAATCCATATAAAGCTAGGTCAGATCACACTAACGCCGCTTATTGAACTTTTTTCCAACAACTCTACAAAAAATGATCGCCCATATCCAATCTCATAATTTTACACATTACTTCACATTATCCGACTGAACCCGAACCTCTGCCCGTGGCTGAAGGAGATAACGCCATAAAGATTTGGGGGTACGCACAGAAAAATAGCTAAGTTGCCTTCACTTGGGATGGGAGCTGCGGGGAACTGTCGCGGATCCTGGGAGCATACCCAGCCAGGATCTAGTATCAAGTGAGGCATGGCACGGCGGCGAATAAAGTATTCGGTGAAAAATAAAATGTGGAGTCAAGCAGAACGCTACCTGAAGCAAATTTGTTTTATACTAGAACAAATCATTTAATTTTTACTGATGTAATGAAAGAGGTATCAAGGAGAAATGTTTTGTAGAAAGGTTTAAGATTGAATTAAAAAACAATTCCTAGCATTACGCGTTTGATTTTCTTAAATATAAAAATCCCTAGCCGATAATGGAAGTTTAGTCACAGTAGCTTTGAATAAATCTATTTCCAACAACTGAGGCCAGATTGACATCCCTATTCTCAGTTCAGAAGAGAAAAGGTTTCAGAGCCTATAAACCGGTACAGAATCCGCATATACAAATAGAGGATAACCATCGACTTACGTACCTACATCTTTAGAAGTAATATCTGCGCAGTATAGTCTAGCGTCTAAAGTGAAGCACATAAGTTTAACCAATCAATCCACTACACGTATCATATAAAAATACCAATTCCACCCGTCGCGGCCTCCACCCGCTACTGCTACATGTACTTTATTCGTCGATGAAAAAGTAGCAATGCCTCGTAATATATCGGGGGTGGGCATAAAAATATTGTGTTAGGATAGGATAACTTTATTATATTCGCGTGCGCGACGCGGCGCGACCTATCATTGACGGCCGCTATAAATTCACAGTATTCTTATTGGTATCTTCACGGTTCGCCATTCTAAGCATAAATTGTCTGATTTGAAATAATTTGTCCAGTTTTGACTGAAATTGTTAACAAGCCATAAGATAATTATTTAATTAAAATGTCTATGAAAATTGTTTGTGCTAAGTGATATTTTAAATTTTGAATTTTTTTAATGACAGTTTTTCAGATTTTTAATGCATAAATGTGCAATAATTATTAAACATATGTAGCAATCAGATGACCTTATTTAAATAGCAATCATGGTGTTAACACCGCGAATACATTAATTAGTAAAATAGGAACCAGCCACAGGCACCAGAGGGCTGGGCAGGGTTGATAACCTTGCGAAAACTCGTGCAAGTTCATTTGTCAAGTAATTTAAAGACGAACATAATTGGAGCGGGGCAAGTTAATAAATATAACAATTAGGTTTCGTCCGAAGCTAAGCTTGTGTCACGTTCAGGAAAGTAACAAACCTCTAAGAAAATTATCTCTGGAATTGGAAGTATATTTTATCCTACTAATCCTGCTAATATTGTAAATGTGAGAGTTTTTGTGAAGATGGATTATTGTCACTTTTTCACCTAAAAACTACTGAACGGATTTTGATGAAATTTTACAGTGTTATAGTTTATACATCCGAATAATATTAAGGCTGCAAATTATTACGATATTGAATAATAAAAGTCTGCACGGACGTAGTCGCGAGTAGAAGCCAGTTTTAATATGGAAGAGAGAAAGAGTACTATTGAATAATAAAAGTCTACGCGGACATAGTCGCGAGTAGAAGCCAGTTTTAATATGGAAGAGAGAGAGTCCTGTGAGATTGCTTTGCTTTTAAATATATATTTTAAATATGCTAGTGTGTGTGTGTAGTTTGCTCTCAATGAAAAACACGCCATTGTAATAACAATAGTTACTTCGGGTTAAAAGCATAAAGTGGCAGAGTGGCAGGGCGGGGTCATCGACTCTGATCTGAATACAGCGGGAAATTAATTACCAACTGGCTTGTTCCTGTCGGCGAGAGAAAAACTTGCGATGACTTGGTAGTTTTTGCTATTAAAATAAACATTATTTCGTTTATCGTTCACTCTAGGATTAGTAAGTAACATATTCCCTGAAAATATTTTTGGGAAGCCTTTTCTATCAGTTTTAAATGTTCCTATGAAATGAGACAGCGGGCCATCGTCTTAAAGTCCGGTGACTTGAATAAACTTGGTGTTATGCTTTTGAATTTATAACATAAAATATAGTCACTATTAACTACGTCATTCATAACTACATGATACGTCTACGTAAAAGTAAACAGTATGTTCAAGGAAAAATGTAGGCTAGAGTAGCCTACTGAACATTGTCAGGTAAAAGGAATAATGCAGTGCCTAATAACAGTAATCGACACGAATCTTCCTGATGTAGGTTATAAGGCGAGTGCAGGGGAGTGTATGCAGGGGAGTGTATGCAGGGAATCGGGTCGCGACGGAGTCTCCGGCCTTATCGATTGCAGGTCCGCGCAGCCGCCCTGTCCGCCGACACCCTCGCGCGGCTAGACCTACATCACCACTCACCGAAGACTCCGCGGCGTCAGCCATTTCACTAACCGCGCAATGGATACCGTCATAAACGAAGTTCCACTGGTTATTTACTAGGGACGTAGAGTTGTAGTGTCGCTCGGTGAAAATGAAAATGGAGGTTATAACGTATTCGATTTGCGTTAAATCGAGTGTCACGAGACGATTAAGGGGACTCTCTTTGAAGTTGAGGGCTTTCGAAAGAATACAAGTTTATTAAACCATTGGTAATGATGAAATAGCAGTATGCCGCGAAGGGGAAAAAATAACTATATCGTATAGCACCTTTAAGGAACTCTACACGACAAATATACAGCACGTCTGACCAAGTTAGGTAGAGCTAAGACCAATATTTCTGCACATGCAAATCAAAACCTTAAAATATACAGAGCCATTACAATAAATACATATTTTCATTTTCTTTTAGAAATAAATAAATTCGTCTGAACTCAGGCTATTTTGGCACACGCTTAGATAGACTAGCCCTCACTCTTCGACTTGTAAATAAGGTAGGTATAAAATAATTCAAAACAAGACAAGCAAACCGACTGTAGACATTGATGCGTAAATTGTTTTAGCACTTGCCGCTACAATATATCTTACTACCGTTCATGAATAATGACTTACTGGCATTATCAGTCCTTTACCGATGTGGCGGTCTTGGAACCAAATATACTGAATCCAATACAGTTCATTCCAGAAACACACGATCGAGTCTTATAGCACTTTGCTGGTAATTGTGTATTCATCTCGATAGATAATTTACAGAAGCCATTCTTTCTCACACGATCAGCCGATTTCAGTTGATTGTTTATGCACGCTGAGTGCCCGCTCCGCTTCTACTCTGTATTTGTTTCCACGCCACTCTTCCGAAAGCGACGTTTCA
This sequence comes from Ptilodon capucinus, assembly GCA_914767695.1. Classification (NCBI taxonomy): domain Eukaryota; kingdom Metazoa; phylum Arthropoda; class Insecta; order Lepidoptera; family Notodontidae; genus Ptilodon; species Ptilodon capucinus. The sequence goes on along the minus strand of OU611808.1, from coordinate 14,414,931 downwards.
AACTTTAAACTCGTCATTTGAAATTGGAACCCGATGTTTACGTGCAAATTGTGAATGATGCTGGCTGATTACTAATTTCGTTTGTTTGCCTTCGGCTAGATTTAAAATTGGAAAAGTTCTCTTTTATTAGTCGAACTACTTTGACTTTTTTTCAAACACAGGCCATTAATTGACATTTCCAGTGACTGGTGGTAATGTATCAAAGTAAATACTTGATATATGCCATTATTTTAATTTAGTTATTTACTTTTGAAACTCATTAACGGTCCCAAACCCATTTCGAAGAATGCGCTACATATTTTTTAGATGCAATTCAAAAAGGTGGCTTTTGATAAATGACACACGCCTCTGAAAGCAATTTACACTTGCAAATAGGTGTGAGTTTCAATAGCGAAATCAGTAAATAAAAATATTGTGAATATATACGGTCGTAGAGTAACATTCTGGTATGTTAAAATACTATGAATATTTAATATTCTATAATATTATTCGTCAACAGGCCAAAATCAACAATCTTTTAATTCCCTTAATAGGTTGATCTCAATAAACAAATAAAATAGACAGGATTCCCCGTTACATATTTATATCAACACAAAATTGTGATGAAACATCCCCAACTTCTGTAGACGGTGCCATTACAAGATTATCTCGCGCACTTACAGCGCCCTCGCCCATAAATCAGTCCACATTTGTCGCTTGTTTTAAAAGGCCATTTAGATTAATTTTCGCACATTTAGATCGGTGTACACTGCTGGCGTGCCGTGCAAACGTTTTTCGAGCGACATTACCGCTGCCACGATGGATGTCGTTGGCGGTGGAGGGGTCGTTTCAGAGGAAATATCTTTCCGCGCCATAAAGCCGGTAGCGCCACAAATGGGATTATTCGCGGGCCGCGAGGCGCAGTTATGACGTCATCAGTGCGTGCACCGCCGGCGACGGCGACGGCGCACCTAATTGTGACACAAACTGCTGGAATTGGGTATTATACGGTGACGTCATTTTTATTCATGTCGAGTATGCGGAGAGCGGTAAGGAGCCGCTGATGACACGATTAAACCTACGCTTTTAGTATGTAGAAGCCCTCATTATAATGTCTGTGAGCATTTGTCGCAGTTGAACATAATATTAAGGAGCAAGGTTATCATCGCACACTGGCAGATCGCGAAAATCGTGTCTTCTTTTATCAATAGTAAGTCATAACTTTGACTTTGTTACAGAGCTATTGCCGGAGCATATATTCTCAAAGATGAAAGATAAATTTTAATGGATGAACTAGCTGTGCCCGCGACTTCGCCCGCGTGGACTTTAGGGAGATTACCCGGAAATATGGGTATTATATTTTTCCCGCGGAACCCTAATGCTTTTTCTAAAATTAAAGTAGCCTAAGTTACGCCTTGGAACGTCAGATATCTGTCAGTGAAAGTCCCATTGAAATCGGTTCAGCCGTTTAGAAGTTTACCTCAAACAAACAGACATACAGACAAAAATTTTTAAAATTGCGTTTTCGTTATAGGTATCGTATATACTTTCATACGCATTTGGTAAAAAGGTGTTATTTTGATATTACAAACAGACACTCCAATTTTATTTATTTGTATGTATGTATGTATTGTATATGTATGTATAGATAATATGTCAGATTTCAGATTTATGTTTATGTACCGTGAATATGGTCAATCGGGCCCACCCGGAAACCTGCTGAAGCAGGTGGTCATAATAATATGTTGTACAACTTGGCTATAATGTCTGCTTCAACAGCTCAGTCCACATGCAACTAGTCTGCGACTACTACTTTTAAAATAAAATTGTAGTCGTAATAAAAGTGATAGTCAACAGTCTGTGAGGTGAAATGCTCCCAGTGAGTCCAGGCACGTCGGATGAGGCTATTACTTCGATTTGCAGCACTCTAATTGCGTTCCGCACAGCTTGAGAAGCGGTAAAATCTCACCCAGTTTTTGATTTGCATTCATCTGATATATCACATTCAGCGCCGTCAAATTTATTTCTATTAGGGACACGCTTCAAATATATATATTATTCAAGTCATAAGTTCACCACGCGATGGAGAAGACTAGAAATGGTACGTTTCTTTAACTGATCTTCAAATTATTTTGCTTTACTATGTCTCTACCTGTCGTCGCCAAAAGTAAACATCACAAATAAACCCCGCAACACTTGATAAATGATTTCTAAATTCACATACAACCATAAACTTATTATATAAATCACATACCTACCACATTATCCTGTCAAGGTGCTCATAATTATAATAATTGATTTTCTATTGTTATTGGACGTATACGTCCTGCGCAGAGCTCACCGTGTTAATATACACAAAATATTATACAATTAGTGGAGTTTAACCTTCCATCGATACGGGAAGCCTGATATGTCAGCCGTAAGCCGGCTAAATGGGCAACCCTTAGCACGCCGCCATTTGCGAATTTAATTTTGTGTTTGCTCGGCTTTAGGAATTCCAAAGCGGCCCGCAATATTTCAACGGCAAGGCGGTAGGCCTGCGTTCACCAATATCGGGAGTTTGTACATGTGACTTGTACAAGTGACATGATCAAGTGCTGAAAAGGACATGAAACATGATATGAAAACATTTGACAAAACGTACCTTGTTATTGATGGTGTTACTTTTCGTAGCCGAGTGGTCGAACGCACGCTTTGCAATCAAAGTGCGCAGGTTCTATCCCCGGCTCGCACCTCTGGGTTCCATGTGCGAATCTCATTTTCATCTGAGATTATCACTTGCTAAGAAACGGTGACGGAAAACATCGTGAGGAAACCTGTGTGCCCGGTATAATGGCAATAGGCTCGCCCCCTATTACATTGGGACCAAAATACATCGGCGAAGTGTGGGCGCACTGCAGTGCACCTCTGCCTACCCCTTCGGGGAATACAGGCGTGATGATGTATTATTATAACTTTTCGTAATTCGCAACTGATTTAAGCGATGTTTTTATTTAGGATTAGTTAACAATGTGTGTTTTCCAACTATAAGGTTGTTTGAGCAACATTAAACATGCATTAAACAGTTTACAAACTTTTATACGAGCTTAACTAACTCGCATTTATAGTTCAGGCAACGTCCATGTTTGCTTAAATATTCCAATTACCAATGTTCTTATTTATCAAAACTGAAACCGTATGTATGAATTGAATTCACAAGAACCGTGATTCGAGAACTTGTTCAATTAAAACTTAGCAGGCATCGGTAGAGTGGTAGAGCCAGTGGGGGCGGCGGTGTGAACGCGCGCGCAACAACTTCACGCGAAACCAATAAGTTGTAGAGTCGTGAAGAGTTGGAACAGCCAACCGACAAAATTGCAATTTGTATCGACTGAAGAAATTATAAATCCTTAGCCTAAAGCGACGTTTATTATTTCATGATTAATGTTATGGCCTTTTGAAGTTTGCTTCAAGTTTATTTAGCGATCGTTTGATGCCGGACTGAGCTGAAATCAATACTCAAAGAAATGTATTTAGATCGAAATTAATCTCGTTAATGTCTGTAGAGTAGTATACTTATTGAGGTGGTTCAATTAATTTAATTTCACGAAATCCTGTGTACTTTCAAGATTTTCAATTTCAATACTAGAATGATGGCGATTACAAATTGCTCACTACTTCCACCCCATTACATTATTTCATTGTAAAACCCGTGTGTTGACCGATATTGAGCAGATTGATAAACTTCTCGCAATCTCGTCGTTCCTATTGAATCAGAATCAGAATCAGAATATTTTTTATTCATATAAACCAATACAAGCACTTATGAATCGTCAATAAATAATAATAGTAGTATCTCTACCACCCATTCGGAATGCATTTCCTATGGAGAAGAATGGGCAAGAAACTCCATGGTTGCTTTTTTCAAATAAGGATTTACATTTTTGTGTTTTTCTTAATTAACAATTGAGGGACTTGAGAGCTGATGCTGAATCATTTTCATAAACGAATGGGATGTTGATGAGCCATTACAATATGTCGAGGGCAATATTTTCATTTTCGTATAGCTATCAGACAGGTAAGTCTATTAAGTGTTAACTACATATATACCTATGTCCATAGTATAGTACAAAGGTACGAATTATTATAAAGGTACCTATTATTAGCAGTCACAGCATATGAACAGGCTAATATTGTTACTGGTGTGTGTACATCAATTTGCGGGTAAATGGTGGTACAAGTGTAATTAGCCGCCGGTTGCGTATTCAATCGCTGGATTGTTAAGTTGGTATTGTCGGAGCGGCTCGTCAGGGGCGCGTTAATAAATCATCACGTGTCTGTTTGACTAGAAGCAGAAACTGGGGTGGTGATGACGTTATTTGCTTACGGCAACGAGGTCGGTAATACAATTTTCAGATTGTGCGGATGCGCGTACTCGAATATGGAAGCCAATAGACAATTTTTATTTTTTCCAGTCCAATCAAATGTCAGATTATTCATGATTCAATTTCAAACATAACATTGAAATAAACTATACTTTTGGATGAATTCGAGATCGTAAACATTTTTGATGCTGTTAAATTTGCTTCCTATCATGATTATAAATTTGGACAAACTTAGGCTCAAATAACACATTTTGAAAAACAAATCTAACTTGTTTATATATTATCGTACACATGTCGGTAGTGCGGATTATCGCAACATTGTATCTCAATAGCGCTATCAATGTCACGAGACAGGCTGAGCAGAGCGGTTCGGAACATGAGGCAGGAATCCAACGTGAATTGTCTATCGGCCGAAATCTGGGCCCATTTCCGGTACGTTTTAAATAAGTCCAGGAACCCCAAAGTTTGCTCCGAAACTGGCTACACCAATGTTTACTTTCATTGCTCATTTGCCGAATTGAGGGCTGGTTTACGACACCGGCTGGAATGGCGCGCACCTCTTACGCCTAATCTTTATGTTCGAATAAAACGAAGCACTAAATGTGCGTTGAATAAACGCAAAGGGGGGAGGAGGGGGTAGACATATATCAAATTCCGATCAGTGGGAATTAGGGCAGTTTTACGAGCCGCGGGCCCATCGGGTGGTATTTAACAGCTGCCAATAATCGATGAAGTATTTGTGGGAATAAATTTGACTATTCAGTTGATTGTGATGTTGATAACTGTCCTTTGTTGTATTTTACGCATGCAATAACAGGAAAACGTAAGAAGTTAAACCACAGAATAAATAAGAATATGATTCAGGGCCTCCCACACATTGGGGCGTCAACGCTCGCGCGTTAATTTTTTTGCCATACCAAAACAAATTGTATTGACTCATGGATAAAGTTCATTGTTCAACTAAATGACACTGACAGCATGAGCGAATTTTGACTGCACAGCCTGTGTAAGAATTAAATATTAAACACAAAAAAAGTAATAATTTATAGTAAAAACAAATAAAAAGTATTCGGTACCATTTGGTCATCGCATAACAATTGTTTAAGGTTTAATTAAATCCCCATAGGTTCAACTTTCTTATGCTCATACTTGCTCGTTAAAGTGTAGGTAAAATAAAAAATATAATAATTCCAATTTAATCAGCTTCATTGTAAGTTTAGTTTAGGAATATTATATAAAACACGTTCTACAGCTCCACGTATGCCGCTTAAAATATGTGTTTATAGAAATATTGGATTTATGCAAATTTTAGGATCCCAAAATATTGGGATCCCGGTCACACTCGGCTGTGGGCGAAGTAATAGGTATTCTAGAAAATTTTATGTCGTCGTAAGCAAAGTTTCGTTGTATGTAGAGCAGTGGTATAGAATAAACTACAGCTAGACCAACTCTTTATAAAACAGTTGTAAACAAGCTTGTAAACTTGACTTTCCCTTACACGATACTTTCCAACAAAGCGACCAATCAGAGCAAGCGATTGCAATTAAACGCGAACAATCGTTCACATTTAAACGTTAATAGATGTCGCCGCTTCGCACCGCAATGAGTGTCTTCACGGTTATTGAGCGCCGCCCTCGCATCTTCGGTTAACTATCAACAGTCGTTTTAGCTTGAATTGGAGCAATAGGTACCAATGAACTATCGCTTTTGACAACCTGTGGAAGCGTCAATGACAACGTTACATCACGTAATTGACAGTGGGCACATACGCTATTAACGACCTTTAATATAAATATTCGCACCCCTTACTCTTGAGTTACGATCACTATCCACAAACGTTACGTTGAAGTAAACGTATAAACGCTTGTGGATAGCTCAAGTGAATGAATATGACAACTAATGTAGTTAACACATATTTGAACGTATTGATTAGAAGAAAAAGCTTATAATATATGGTTATTGTTTATTGTAGAGGTAAATGGTAGCGCGGTATCATCATTACTTAAAGCACGTTCTCCTGCGAGCGCTATCTAATGTACCCTAAGCTTTTATACACAATAACAACGAAACTTTTATAAAACAAATGAATATTCGTTTAGCAGCGCCTGTTACATTTTATGAATAATTACACCGAGTTACGATCAGGTACAGCGTACAACTGTCGTTAAGCTTAATACTTGAGTGTTAAAGGTATGAAAAGTTATTGAAATTTCTATAAAAATTATTTAACTGATCTGTAAAATGAATTACTGCTTGTTGCTATCTCTTCGTTCTACACTGTAAAGGAATACTCAAGGTATCACGGTTGTTTTAAGATGTTTCATTTTAAGAAACAGCGTGCCGTGTCACTTGTCGCGTATGTACTATCTCAACCGACAAGTATTATGATTGTATCATTAAAATATTGCTCCGTTGATTCGAAATGCCCAAAAGAAACTTCACAGTCGCGACGCAAAAAATATATGCGACGCCAGAGATTAAGAAAATACCGTACCGACGATACTATTATATCTAATTTACAATTCTTACAAACGGATTTCCACGCAAGAGATGACTTTGTGGCGGCGTGAGATGTAAATAAAAATGTGTGTCAAGTCAATATTACCGTCGGCTGTAGAGTAGTGGATTTATCAAAATATTTCTCTGTATAATGAATTATGAAGTTGAAGAAATATTCCAAGATTTAGCTTAGGTAATATAAATATGGTGGTTATTGTTGAACTTGTGATTTACTGAGGAGGTATATTCCCTCGTGAATGTGTAATAATTTATTGTGAAATCCTCCCAACAACTCTTCATGTTTAGTGACAATTCCCATAAATGTCAATAATAATATATCATCACGCCTGTATTCCCCGAAGGGGTAGGCAGAGGTGCACTGTAGTGCGCCAACACTTCGCCGATGTATTTTGGTCCCAATGTAATAGGGGGCGAGCCTATTGCCATTATACCGGGCACATTCCCCCTCAATACGAGGGAGATTTGGGCCATAGTCCACCACGCTGGCCCAGTGCGGGCTGGTGAACTTCACACGCCTTTCTATAGACGTGCAGGTTTCCTCACGATGTTTCATCATTCATCATATCATTGTTGAAAATGACATTCGCACATGAGAATTATCTCAGAGATGCGGGCCTGGGGTTTGAACTTGCACCCCTTACGTTCAAGGCGGGCGTTCTTGCCCACGAGGCTACCACTGCTTAGTAGTCAATATTGTTAGAATACATTATTACATTACAGATTATTATAGACGTCATGTCAAAAGCTCTTACGTCTGTCTGTCCGTAGGCCCCATAAAAAGTACCTGTCCTTCCACATAATAGATAAAACTAAACTTATCTTCCGGAATGTGAGTAACGGAAAACAGGGGTCCAAAATTACAATAATAAAAACGTTTGTGAAATGGAGTGAAAAGTCAAAGCACTGCATAAAACAATGGTAATCCTACACGCAGTCGACGGAAATGTCAACTTTATATGTATAGAAATAAGGGTGATATGGATTGAGAGTAGTTTTATGGAGGGCGGGTAAAAGGGGCGTCATGAAGCCCGGCAGCAGCAATTCATTCCACATTAGAAGGTCGAAGGGCTTTTTTTATATTAATTGCGGACGCCGTTACAAGGTCATAGGCTCCGGAATCCTCTAATATAGGGAAATTATTCGGTTCTCGCCCCTATTACATTGGGACCAAAATACATCGGCGAAGTGTGGGCGCACTACAGTGCACCTCTGCCTACCCCTTCGGGGAATACAGGCGTGATGATGTATGATGATGTATTGTATTATTCGGCTTTGCTGTACGTCTGGGGCTCGATGTATTGCGCCTATTGGAACATAAAGCGGCTAATTCCTTGCAAATTGATTTTTTTATTTGCAAACTGGTATTCGGGTCGGTGATACGAAAGGTGGTATATTCTACAATGACTAGACCTTTTTGAATGGCTTTAGTATTTAAAGTACAATTAATCATTTAAGTAGTAAGTAAGTATTTGAAAACAACAAAACAGATGCAGACAGTTCATTTTGAAAATTATTTATTTATTGAACGGTCCTTTAACCGTTACTTTTAATATTTACTTAGTCGTAATCGGATGAAGACTAAATTTCTTAATTGTAATTATTACGACTTTTACACTGCTGGAGTTGAAAGAGACACTTCCTGCTGTACAGGCCGAGGCACTCACGACCACCATCACCTACTCTCTGTCACAACATACGATACATCATCGTGTACATTACCGGCAAGGTATGAAAGTTAAAGCTCTCCGGCGGCGGTGGCGCCCTCTCAGCCGACACTGTATAAATCATTTTGCGCGCCCCATCAATATCTATTAAGCACTTAATTTGCTCGCATTACCCCCACCACCCGCGCAATCTGTTCGCTACTTCCTTTGACGTATAGCCACACGAGCTTCGTTAGTACGTGAGCGAATAATTGAAATTATCGCTGTTACTAACAAACATTTAATAAGCCTACTTATTTTGTTAAGGCAAGTATTTCGAGGTCTATTTTGAGGATTTGAATTATCAAGCTGTTAAAAAAATTTTGAGTTCTTGGCATTCCAATTTATGTCAAGCTTTTAGACTGGCGATATTTAGCCCACAAATTAAATGTTGACTTGTACAATAAATTGACCCACACAGATAAGCAAAGCACTAAGGGTACGTGACGGGTACGAAATGGAAGCAATTAAACCGTTAAGGGCTCATTAGTGACAAAACGATATGTCTGATAAGGGAGCGTCGCCAGAGCGGTCGATGACACGCGTTTCCCTCGTAAATCCGCACTGAATAATAGCAGCGCACGCACCAACTTTTTGATAATAAACTCTTCAGGTTATACTACTATCCTCTTTGAATTTAAATATGTAGATTTATTGCTGTAAAAACTATGGAAATATATTTCAGTCTAATTTATAATACTACAATGTTTACCGAAATAACCTAGAAGAGGCGCCTTTATGTGTTGAAAATATCTGTAAGAGGCTCACACGTTGACAAATGATCTGTATTTATTTCAAGATCAAAAACAACATACGAAATGTCCCACAACGCAGACTACGAGAAAAACATGGAGGATAATATATATAGTGACGTCACCTCGTCGCCTGAACGTAAGCACCATTGCTCTGCGACCATCTATTACCATCTCACACATTACCATCGATACCCAAATTATTGGGAACCAAAAAACAACAACGATGCCGCGTAAACACTTCAAAGTCACACCATCCCGACTCTACCGCCAAAAACGTACGAAGCAATATCAATCTTAGGCCTACGCGGTAAAATTAAAATTGGATCGCTGAGCGATGGCTATTACGTTATGTTGGATGCGTAGAGATTTATATTTAAGGGGGAGCTACTTGGGAGGGTGTATTTGCATAAGTTTGTTTATGAATTTCTCCTGCGCTGTGTCAGTCGGCGCGGCCGCCACTTAACTGGCTATCATCTGTTTATTCAAGCGAATTGAAGAGAAACATAATGCAGGTGGCTCTCTCCGAGTTGTTGTCTGGTTTTTCGATTTATTTCGAGAGTGACAAAGCCTCATGTTTTAAATATATTTAAAAGCCGTAAAAAGGTTTAGCTTTCAAAATCGCAGTATTTTATGTAAAAGTAGTGTTTATTTATGTTATTTAAAAAAAAGCCTACTAAGCACTATGGAGTCATCGGCAGGCTTGCTGTTATAATAGTGTAGTCAATAAAGAATGGAAACAATACTATTTTTTTTTAGATAGAAGACCTATGTGCTATCATTTTCGAAGATCTCTCATAAGTTCTTTAATATATATTCTAGAGGAATCTAGATACTTTAATGCTCGTTATGTTAAAATATTGCAAAAGAACTTGATTGTAACTGATCCAATTCAACAACTGAAAACCAGCAGTTGGTTAGTTTTATTTGCTTGATCTCGAACGTTGCAATTTAAAACTATGAATAAACAGCGCAGGGTGACGGCGCCGGCCGGGGCGGGCGGCGTGACGTGACGCGGGGCGGGCGGCGTGACGTGACGCGGCCCGCGCGCGACGGAAGCTCGTTACAAGTTCCCGCAACACGCCGCCCGCCCCGGTTCACCGCGACCGTTTAATAGTTCCACCTGACTGCGCCAGACGGCTGTCCGGTTGACCGGCCGTCCGGCCTCCAACAATCACGGGGGAACGCTCCAGATTCTATGTAAATGTGCGCTTTTAATGAAATTGCTATGTTAGAATTTACAACAAGTTAGAGTTAATTCAAACAAAGGGAAAATTTGTATCCTAATTGTGTTGATAAGTTGTTATATTTTGTTTGTATGTTCATTCTTGTGTAGAGGAGAGTACGTACCTGAGATCACTAGTCGTGCGTGTGTGGCTAAGTGCTATAATGGGGATATAGTATCCACTCCAAATGATAATACGAACCTCAGGGGCTACTTATATCCGTACTCATCCAGTATCTGCGTCTCGTATAATGTTGTTTTACCGCACTTATAAAGTGCTCATAATTAAATTACTTGTACATTTAGCTTAAAAGTTATGACACAAATTTGTCAACAAGCATTTTTTGCAAAAAGGTTGATATTCGTAGGAACCTGTCTCCACACTTATCACAGATAATGCAGTTCGTTTGAATACCTTGATTATTTTAAAATAAATAAATGTATTTACAAAAACTTCTCCTTAGGGAAATGTGGGTCCAACAGCTTAGAAGCTTGTGAGTCTGGTTTGTACAAGTAAATGTTTAAATTTCAAATCTGTTATTCTATTAGGTAAGAGTTATTTAATTTGACCATATCGGCTACGATATGGTCAAATTAAATAACAGCTATGTCATTCAGTAATCAGTATAGTGGTTTAGGTATGCGGGCACATTAACCTTATGAATGCACCCCCTATAGCGCTTGTCGTCAATGGCTGATTGGTCATATTGAGTGATGCACATTAAAAGGAACATCTCAGATTTGATGACTGACAATTGTGTTCTAGACAGATGTTACGTAAATATAGTTGGAACCAATATGCAGTTAAACCTGACTGCTGATACAGGCGAGTTAGTCACAATAATTTTTAATGATTATAATTATTACTATTAACGTGTAAATTACAAGTGACTAAGTTAAGTGACATAGTAGCTAATAATGACAGTCTTCAAGAGAGTCATCGGAGATACAACCAAACGAGTCTCCACATAATAATAGCACCCACACACTGTAATTACACAGATTAATTATTTCAGTAGCTAGTTACAATGACAAACTGAAATTACCATCTGAAATAACGTGATTAAATTACAAAGTGAGAGCGCAACTTTGTTTAAGAAAATAATAAATTGATAAACTCATAATCAAGATTAAAATTAATTAATCCTGAAAGCACGCCGCCTCTTGCGATGAATTGCTTCAGTCACCACTTTCGAAACTGATTAAAATATAGATAGTTTTATTAGCAAGCTGTATTAATCATAAGGCCACTCACTAAAATACTTTGTATCACAATATTTATGAATAAATAATGTATTTCGGTGCCCACGCTATTCTTTGTCTAACTATACACGGTCACAGTGTAAAGATGATTTTCTACGATGTGTTAAAGGCTCGGGAAACACTCGAATATATTTAAGGAATAGCTTTTTTGTACATACATCCAATATTTGCAGTACTAAAAAAATAGATTGTTTGAACAAGCACCGGAACCACAAACATTTTGTTTTGTTATACATATTCTTCTCGTAATAATAGTACTTTTTATGTATACCTATAACCATTCAGTAAGTTTTTATTTTTATTTTGATCAATATTGTTTTTTTATGACGATGCAAAAATAGTTTTGAAGACACAGACGAGTTGGTGATAATATCGTAAGAAATAAATAAATACATAGTCTCAAAATTACATTAGTCAAAAACATTCGTTCAAAATTGAATTATTCAAATAACAAAAGCGAAAGCGCTTTCAAACAAATACGGTTGTCGCCGGGGACTGGGAATTATTTTATGAAATTGTCACTATTGTTCCACTTGAATAGTAACTACAGGGCGGCGCGAGCGGACGACGGGCTGAAGATATCGATTGAAAATCAATGAGCACAAGGTTCAAAATCCAGTAAAACGTTTAGCTGGTTATTGTTGAGGCTTGATTGCAGAATGAAATAAAGTAGTAAATCATTCGTCGAGTTGGTTATTGTCGGGATCAGGGAGCAGCCGCCATTCGTATTGGAGTATTTGGATTAAACTTTTGTAACAGTTCGCTGACATTAACTGTATATAAATAATACAATTTACCAGATTAGTATAGTTCTCTTGTTTTGTTCCTTACCTGAAACAAAAAATAAAAAACAATTAGAAGTAGGCCAACATTTGAAAAAGCAAGTCTTGATAGAATAGTACATCTTCAGTGTACATTCCCTATACTAGATTGTAATGATAAGTAATAGTAGGTGACAGTAGTAACTCAGCTTTAGGACCTTAATTACATAAATGTGTCCATAAAGTGCTGATTTCACGAAGACTCTTGATTTCTTTCTAAACAAAGATTGAACGCAATAATTGAACACATTAATCATCTACTTAACTTTCTGCTACAACAACGAAAAAAGTATTAATCATGTTTTTGTTGAGAGAAGTTAACAAAGTCAAATTAATTATTTTCTACCCGCAAATATGGAGCGTGAGAGATTTCATAGTGGTCTTCGTTACCAAAGTGTGCGGAGAATATTTTATAGCTTGATATTTAATAATATGTACAAAGGAGAAAAGGTTTATGAAGTGGCACTTGCCCATCCTTTGGAAATGCATTTGTAATGGGTGGTGAAGTCTTAAAATTGTGTGACAAGTTTGATCATACTTAAGTAGGTACTCAAATCAATCAAATCAAAAAAACATTTTTTTGCTGGCTGTAAATTTTTACTTTTTTAGGGCTGTTATAAGGTGATAATATTTGCAAATGTTCAATGATTATTGACACTAAAAACGTGTAAAAAAATTATTTAAAAAAAAAAACAAAAACCAAGGTGCACTAAAAGCTACAAATAACCTTACAATTCATTACATTTGGAGTCGGTGCCAATTCATGGGTGTATTAGCCTTGTCTGACGTTGACTGGCACCTACTCCAAATGTAATGAATTGTAAGGTTATTTGTAGCTTTTTAAAATGATAAATAGTAAGATACATTCTCAGGAGCAGCAACGCCATTTATTTATTCATTTCAATTAGAACGGCAATACAATTGCCATTTACACTAATGACACGCCATGAGAGCAGGAAGCACCTTTGTCTCAATACCAGAGATTTATACCCACGCAGTCTAATATTAGATACATATTTTGGCATTACGCTTAGGAAGGTAGTATAAGGTGCGCCTACTCCCACTTACAGTATAAGGATTATTACTAAAAACATTTCTGATTGTTGCTTTTTAATTATAGTAGAATAATAAATTTTGATAATATATATATATGACGGAGTAGGAACGTCTTTAGTGTTTTTAAAGAGTGTGACGTCAGCGTCACTGACGTCACCATTGTTGGATTCCTGATGATGACTCATGTTTGGGTCTTTGAAAGGCAATATCACAAATATCTGAAATATCACAATAAGCTTATAGTCGACAGGCAGCGTAACGACGTCCCAAGGAGGTCCGTACTGCACGAAAGCTCGAGCACGAATGCCCCGGCGCCGCCGACAGTGCGACCGTATTTATAAGGCTCGGCGCACGTGCACGTGTTCTCAAGTTTTTAGGTTATGTTAGAATTACCATAAGTAAAATAATGGTATGCTGTTTAACGTTAATTTCACATCTTAACAAACTCAAATTAATCGATTGACGATTTTAGAATAATCAGATTATCAAACTTAATTATTCTTGTTTTTATAACAGGCCAATTGTTGTATTCACGCTGACATATATATACGCTAGTATAAATATATATATACATATCGCCGTATCATACGAACACATATAACATTGAAAAACGAAGTCAGCAGGATCTTGAAACATTTATGATAAAATTATAATAGAGTTATACTCTACTAAAATCTACTACCGTAACATTTGCTTGTTAGCAACTCTATACGGCACCGATAGAGCAAACATTTCCGTCGCGAGTGGATTACCGCAACCGCTCACAATGACGGTAGATATAATACGAAGAGTTCCGCAGTCGCATTGCCTGCGAGCGCTACTGGAGCCACTGTTCAACAGCTTAAAACAAGTAAGTTTGAGAAGAACCGAGGCTGTTCTACGAGAGCTTTAAAACATTCACGGTCGTTTGATGCGATAGGTACCTAAATATTAATACACTCCAACCGACAACGGCTTCATATTTAGGCAACGCGTTAAGGCGTCTCCTAGTGATGCAACTCAAACACATTTTACACGACCTAGTAGTAGTCATACTAAAACTAGGGTAGGCAGAATTTTATTTGAGTTCATATTCCTAACTAAAAAAAATATTGTGTAACAAAGTCTAGAAGGAAACATAAATACCTGGTATCCCTGTTTAACCATTTAAAACTTCTTAAAAGATTCAGGTAAATGCATACCTATGCTGCTCTTCGGCAAACTTTGAACAAATAAGCGTAGGTTTCCGAGTGTGGGGAGTCGCATCGTCGGCGACGTACTCGAGTCTGCCTTTCAAACGAGACTTATTTACCTTTGCTGGTCGTACACTCGCCACAGGGTCGTTCCAGTAAATAAAGTAAGTAATTGGATGAAGTATTCTTCTTCTTCTTTTTTTACGAAATGAGTGAAATGATGATATTTTGATGGAATAAGATGAGGAATGCCTGCACCTGCGATATGCGGTATTTATGGCAATGTCGAGTAATTATAGCAAGGACAAATTCAATAAATACACATTATAGCAGTGGTAGCCGAGTGGTCGAACGCACGCTTTGCAATCAAATTGCGCAGGTTCTATCCCCGGCTCGCACCTCTGGGTTCCATGTGCGAATCTCATTTTCATCTGAGATTATCACTTGCTAAGAAACGGTGACGGAAAACATCGTGAGGAAACCTGTGTGCCCGGTATAATGGCAATAGGCTCGCCCCCTATTACATTGGGACCAAAATACATCGGCGAAGTGTGGGCGCACTGCAGTGCACCTCTGCCTACCCCTTCGGGGAATACAGGCGTGATGATGATGTATATATTTTATAAATAAAAATGGATGGTGACAGTGATAAAGATGGCGGATGATCATCATCATCGGATGAAGTATTAGAAACTGGCGAGCGCTCAGAAATGTATAGTTTGACCTGTGGCAAGATAAACTTCAAAAATGTTGTCAAAATTAAAAGCAAAAATCATTTTGTATTATTTTGTGGTATTAATATGTAATACAGAAACATCGTTACACTAGTTTATTGTATTATTTTATTGTCATTTTAATTAAAAGTCCTTATCTTCACTTCACTTTTTAAAAAGATATGGCCTCCATCGTATTTAGTCGATGATTTTGCCAACAAAAGTCTTAAATATGTTTTATTTATTTTATCAGCTTTATGTCAGATCAAGGTAGAACGTTATCATGTGTCAGCTGTCAATGTCACATGATAGCTGGCAGTGTCACGCGACATCTGTCAATTTCACATTTTCAAAGCTATACTCGATGACTACAAGTTAATTTTCCTTCGGATTCATCCTCCATCTTTATCACTGTTATCACCCATTTTTATTTATAATGTGTATATTTATTAAATTTGCACTTGCTATTAATGACTTGACAGTTGACACTGGCTGAAATACCCGCTACATGCAAGTGGAGCCATTCCCCATATTATTCCAATGATATAATTTCATTTTTTTCGTAAAAAAGAAGAAGAATGTTCCTTCTGCGGTTCCGCAGCCGCAGTCCATGAGCTGCGAACTGCCCAACCAACTCGCGGATTCTTAACAGTCCAAAGAAGTGTGCCAGTCTCCACGGCACCGCCGCCCCGCCACCGTCTCTCGCACTTAAACTTAATTTATTAAAATTTGTATGCATCCCGCCGGAAGTTCCACGGCTGAGTTATGATAATTCGCTCGTATTGCACCCTTGTAGAGCATATCCGGCACTGCTCTACCACTCCATTCGTGATGTTTTACTGTGTTACCTGTAGGTACATTGTTAAGTTGGAGTTAGGACGAGCGAGTACAAAGTTATAATACATTTATGATGAAATTACAGCGGACTTTAGTTATAATAAAAAATCGTCGATCGATTCGTAATATTTGGTAAAACAAAACTATAATGATCCTCCTCCAAAACAAGCCGTTGCGTTGCTACAATCACAGAAGATCAAAAGGCGACCCGCCGCCGTTATTCGTTACAATTACGTTATGCAAGCCGTCATAAAACCACAAAGAATAATACGATTACGTGATCCGGACGTCCTCGTTCCCTGAGTAACGGACGCCAAATTAGTGAAATAGCAACAATTATGCGTATCCACCTTCCTCCCGGCCCTAATCACGTTTGCGTGTACTTGTCTGCCTCCGACAAAACCGCCTTTTATTAGATTTGCTTATAATAAGATTCTTTCTAAGCTTTTTACCGCTAAACACGTTTTCAGCGAAGCATTTGTATTATGAGGATTATCGGGGCTCCAAATTTGCTAATGGCAAAACTTGGAAGATCGGGGACACGTTGGGCTGGCGGCTGCGCATCGACAATGGATTTGTATGGCTCCGGAAGTGATATTTAAATTCATAAAAAGATAATCCACCCTGTCGGGGAAGAGGGTCGTGATAGCCAAACAGGCCGTAACGGGATGATGTGGACTTAGTGAAAAAAAAATTAGCTTTCTACCAAGATTCGGTGTCGATTCCAATCATAGATTCCAGAGCAATCCCTTTATTTCAGTGTACCCATCAAATTGCTTCGTATATTTATTCGATATAGTTCGG
This sequence comes from Ptilodon capucinus, assembly GCA_914767695.1. NCBI lineage: Eukaryota > Metazoa > Arthropoda > Insecta > Lepidoptera > Notodontidae > Ptilodon > Ptilodon capucinus. The sequence goes on along the minus strand of OU611808.1, from coordinate 14,397,722 downwards.
GCAGCGAGAGGTTGTCGATATTGGAATTTTTGTGAAGACCATATAGTACGGTAACCGCTTTCAAGAGGACTAGGCCCCACGGTAAAGTGTAGAAATTATGGTGTTAGTATTCAAGTCTACAATAGGAAAACTTTTGTTGAAAATTCTGGGAGTGGTTATGTACATTGCTGTTTAGATTCAGCGGTGCAGAAGTCGGGGCTCCAGAGAGCGATGAATGTATTCGGTGGAGGGCGTAGACGTCGTCCGTCGCCCCGCCGCCGCGCGCCGCTCGTCGTTGAATATTTCATCGGGTCCGATGCAGCGTCGTCGATATTTAATGCTGGAGGTGTTCGTGCGCTTGCATCCTCTGGGTATGTACTGTAGTACACGTTACGTTGAAGTATCGTTGGTGAGTTTGTATATTTATTTAAATCGAGTTGATATGTGTTTATTTATGCAAATAAAATCAGCTTTATATTCTCTATTCTATATTGTTAAGATTAAGATTTGAGACTGAAATTGGTCAAATTTTAGTGTGTAAAGTCAATCCTATTAATTTATTAAGATTTAAGTCACTTTATTTCACTGTTTAATTTGTGTGAAACCTCTGCTCCTTCAAGTTCAGACTGCTATGTACAAGCGTTAGGAGTGTTTGCAAATAGAAACGTGATCTTATGTTACTAAGTTCAATTTATAAATAAGCTTGTAAATATAATTTGTGGCTACATGGGTAGGTATGTAACCCTTCAGTTAGATACTCAAGTCTGAGTTTATTTACAGTCAATAAATTATGTACAACGCCATAACACTCAAATTTTCCATCGACGCCCCGCGCCACGCGCCGCTCCGGGCCGCTACGAGCTGATTGTTTGTTACATAACACGAAAGCACTGCTCCACACTGCACTGCCACTATGAGAAATACATAATTTAAATCCTTCCTAAGTACCTATTTGGGTCGGATGCCTCGTGTACATTTTTGTTTCTTGTGAGTGAAAAGTAGAATTACTTTTATAAACGGACTTTTTTTTTAATGGACTACGCTGTTGGCCGTGAGGTGGCCTTTACAGCTTTACCGGAGGAGTGGTGAGCGCAGAGTGCACTCCGACCATGGCCTTAAGGGCGGAAAAGGGTGGCAACTAGCTCAAGGGCGCCACAGAGGGCACAACCTCGGCTTGGGCAGTTACCGTGAGGGGAGAGGTACTGACTGTGCTCCTAGGTGCAAAGATGCACCTATGAGCGGAAGAGGGGGTTCCTCGACCTCGCCGGCGAGATCCGTGTCTGTTTAAAGCTGGTGTAGGTGTGTTGTTGGCCCTTTCGACGCCCGGGTCGAGGAGGGCGGTGATCGTGTCGGGAGGATCAATCAACACGTGCCGCGGACGGCGGCGACGAGTTGATGATGTGTGCGCGGGGTCTGGCTCGTAATTGCCGGCGGCGACAATTAGAGGATTTAAATGCGACGCGGCTTTTTTAAAATAGCGTATGGACGCTATTTTGAAGTGTTTTCGAATTGAGAAGAGGCCAAGGTCGGAATGAAACGGACATATAATAATAAAGAAGGACGAATAATAATAAAACAAACTCACTCTTACAGCGACCTAGGTCAGTCTCAGCTGTAAATAAAGTGGATAATGTGCCCCTAAGCGATATATGTGTACCCTGTGTTTGTCCTCCTTTTATCAAAAACAACCAAAATTGTTTGCTTCCAAACTAATTCCTTACCAGTATTAAGAAATTTACTTACCTAACTAGAATTCCGAACTTATGAGCAAACAACGAAACTTTTACCACTCGGCGAGACTTAGGAAAACTTGCACAATCGATACCAACTACCAATATCACAATAATAGATGACGTACACTCACCAGATATCAGTGTATTTCGTGAGTACACCGACTGAAAGTGTTCATATTACGCGGAGTAACTGTTTTCAAGCCCGGCTTACAGCGGAACTCATACCGCGGTGACCCCATGCCTTTGGGACTACCCGGAATTTAGAGGAGCTTAGGGGAAAGCTAAGTTGAAGGTTTAAGGGGGGTTTTGAGGTCAGCGTGAGTTGTTATATGACGCTTGTAACTTGCAGGATTAATTGTATGAGAACAAGGGGATGTTGTTAATAATTCATTTTAAAGTGAAAATACTTTACTATTATAATTATTACAAAAAAAAAACGAATTGAATTGTCTTTGTTTAGTGCTTCCTGATTTAGATTATCTTTAATATTTGTAGAACCTTAGGATCCATTTATAATGCCATTGTGATTTATAGCTGGTTTTAAATGAATATACATTTGAGAGAAATTGTCTGGAATAGCAAGTTACCTCTAACCTAAATATAACTTAACAATACCAACTTTTTAGTACTGTGGCCCTTTCATATACAATTTATCAAAAGGCCCATCTTGAAAACGTAAGCCAACACTATTCAAGTCCTTATTTCGCTATTGTCCGCTACAATACCTCGTCCGTAGCTTAGAACAATTAGCACTTGTTACAACAGGTTGATAAATGGGAGCCGTCAAGGTGGCACTTGGGACACGCGACAGTAGGGGGCGGAGGCCTGCACAACACATGTTTTGATTTTATTTGTATTGTCTATTCACGATCAACAATAGTAAATCTTAAACAATCTGCACGATTTTTCCCTTATAACGGTCAATGTTAAATACGTTTGGTAGCATGGAAACGTAAGATAAATTCAACCTAGCATCCTGATGAGTTGCTACGCTAATTTAACCTTGTTGTGGGTTACGTTGCAGTTAGTCGACTATACCCGGAGTTAACAACACGATTGTTGCTGATTCCCTCGTTACCTACAAATTAAATGGACTAAACTTGAGTATTGGTGTTGTAGCGACACATAAGCTAGGTATAAATTAACCTATGTCAGCAAAATAATGTAAGCGCCCGACTGGCCAGTATGTTACGCTAGTCGTCGCCCACCATCTACGTTGTTCAGTCGAATTACAATGGTAGCTACCAGTAACACATTGAAATTGAAGTATTATTTATACCAACAACAACAATAATGTATACCCCCCAAACTGGTGACCCCGTAGAAGAATACGCAACCTTGTGAAATGAAGTCAACATAGAGACACGGAGTAACGCCGATACCATGTAGCAGTCCACGCGAAATGGTTACCGGACGCGACACGTGGAAGTATTGCATCATTCTGGCGGTATGTAATCAGCATCGTGGCATTTGGTGACGACTCACTAACATCTTCATGACTGCAACGCACGACCAGAAGCCACTACATATCGCTATACCCGAAAGACGATCATAGACCTGAACCTGATTACTGAAGACGGCGTGAAGGATCAGTGGTGTTTCCGGAAATAGCCACTATATTGCCTCATGGAGCACTTAGAGCCTTAATATGGATATTAAGAAGAGGTTGCTCATGGAGGACAGTATATTTTTAAAGTTAGTATACAATATTGCCTCATGGAGCATTTAGAGCCTCAATATGGATATTAAGAAGAGGTTGCTCATGGAGGACAGGATATTTTTGAAGTTAGTGTACAATATTGCCTCATGGAGCATTTAGAGCCTCAATATGGATATTTTTGCGACGTGTGCAATGGTTACCCCACTCGACAGCAGCAGTGACCTGCGGAATGGAGAGCCCAGTATGACACGAAATAAGAAGAGGTTGCTCATGGAGGACAAGATACCTAGAAGTCTGTAATAGGAAATATTAAAGCATGCCAGCTTGCCACGGAGAAAATAAGTGCTTACGCCAGTTTTAGTGAAAAATAAGAAACTGTAGTGAATTTATTTTTCGTCTATTGTATTGTTGCAAATGTTAAGATTTTGTCAGTAAATTTGAATATGTATTCATAATTGACACAAAATGTAGGTCAATCTTGAACTCGTCAATAAATCGTTAACTTGTGTGAGAACGTCGTCGATAAGCGCGAAGGTGTAATGTTACAGCTCGGTGTCGTATAGCGAGTATCGTATAGATTGTTTGATAGTCACATTCCGAGAACTAAGCAACTTACAGTGTCAGCATTTTGATAGTTTGCTAAAGCAGTAGTTTATTATAAATGTATTCAAATATTTTTTTTGTATTAAGGTTGTATCTAAAGTATTTTTTTGTTTTTTTTTTTAAGGGGGAATGGTGTAGCGACACATAAGCTAGATATAAATTAACCTAAGTCAGCAAAATAATGTAAGCGCCCGACTGGCCAGTATGTTACGCCAGTCGTCGCCCACCATCTACGTTGTTCAGTCGAATTACAATGGTAGCTACCAGTAACACATTGAAATTGAAGTATTATTTATACCAACAACAACAATAATTTATACCCCCCAAAGTGTCCTTCCCATGGCCATAATGTAAAAGCAAGACTGAAATATTTTGCAATATTGCCAAATTGAGTTTCGTTGTAGTTTGTGACATCACCATGACTCCAAGCCATTTCAATTAAGTTGATTGACACTGAAACTAATAAATATTTGGTTTCACAAATCAAAAATATTTATCTTAATACAAATTCGGTCATCGATGAGTACTATGATATTTACTTGTATCGATTATCGATTTCGACGTTTATTGAAGCGTTGGGGCCGGTCGCAGCTGTCCCGGGTAAGTGACATTGGTACGTGACACTGCTTGTTAAAGCGTGACAAATTAAACCTATTACATGTTTAGATTTATAAATAATATGATTTAAATAATCAAGCAATCAATTACGTGCTTGTATTTTTCGCATGTATAAAACTGACCTACACAAAGTATATTATTTTCAATACAAATGCAAAATGAGAAGGTGATACAAATCTCTCATTAAAACCAATCCTTTATACAAAGTTTCATGTACCCAATTCTTGGTATAAATTCTAATCAGTTGAATAATTTTCCAAATTCAAATCCCTGTACTGAGTTTATTCCGAAATTTGTGCTCGAAACATCGATTAGAAATCGAATAACGATGCCTAATTATGAAATCGAGATGTATGATGCAATACTCATTAATCGCTTGTTATTGCTGGGTTATGTTGGATCGAATAGATCGACTAATTATCATGAGGGTTTGATCAAAGAGATTTAACGGTCATTTCATTAAACAAATGTTATCTGATCGTGGGCGAGCCGATCGTTATATCGATATGAATATTTGATTCAATAACATTAAGAGTATCGTTATAATAAAATTAAGGGGATTGGAAGCGATTTCTCTCTGATTTATATTCAAAGGTCTTGGTTAAAGATTGTTGAAATCGCTCACGTGACTCGAGTTAATTAGGGCATCTAATAGTTTTTATCTGTGTCTAGTCATTCGTAATTTACCAATACTGGGTACTCGTATTCTCATTGCCCGTATTTTCCCAACCGTTCATACAGTATGTTTGTCCATCCTCTAGTGCTACAGCGCTTTGTTACAAACCCTGGTCTAGCTCAAACAGCGCTGCAGTGTGATGGAAATGCGGGTTTGCTAATTACGATGTACGTTACATTATCTTCTATAACTCTTATTTGAGTAGAATATCGCTGTGATTTCCATATGTGGTGCCAAATGTACAGTGGCTTAAAATTATCCCAACTGTTACATCGTGTCAGGTGATATATACCAAGATGAGATTCTTCCTACACGTCAGAGTTTCTATAAAATGTCAGCCTTGGAAATTGCAATTTTGCCGGGAGTTTAAAGACGAACGAGCTTACAAATTCTGTATTGACGAACTTTCAAATTAGTTTTACATTCATTACTGCTCAAGTGAATGCCACAGATCTACTAAGGAGATACGTTGAATACTATGGTATGAAAGGCCAAAACTTGTGCTCCGTTTTATGAATTCAATGAGTATGCGAAGTGATTATACGTTTACATTATTAAGATGCAAGCTAATAAAATAGCCCTGGGGATTTGCGTAACTTGTTATAAAGCAGAGAAGACTGACCTATATAATTTTGCCAGTATCCATTCTCGAGAAGAAATTGCTTTCAATTTTCATAGCACCACTGGGATACTAAAAAACAAGTTCTACTACAGAACCATTTGTCACCGTAACTTCCTATGAATCATTCTCTGTTTGAGATGTGTTTAGCGATAAGCTTGGGCGGGACAAATGGTGTTTTTATTGTAAAGATCGGCTAGCACTCTTGTATCCGCGGCGCTGTCTTGCGCCCTCAAATACTGCCATCAATCTTGCGCGAGCGTGACGAGAACAACGGATACTAGGGATTCTTCCCTAGATGCTAAGATATATTGTCCTATATGGAACTTTTAAATCATACCCAATCTACTATTCTCATCAAGGCTAATACACAGCATGTACAGCAACAGTGACTGGCTTCAATTACGCCTACGAAAATTGCTACGAATCGCTACGATAGATCGTAGCCTTCTATGGCTACGGTCGTAGCATCGATCGTACGCTTTTCTTGTAATTTATACGTAAATCAATCCTTTAGCCATAATTATTGTCTGTGTCTTGTCTGCCGTGTGTCAGTGTGTTTGGTGTGCGCGCGGTGCTGCCCCGTGCCTGGACCCTCCATTTGTCTAGCCCTCGCGTCAGCGACATTCTGTTTGTCATCCGGATCGGCCATTTCTCTTGCACGATTTGATTTTTTTATTCTTGAGAAAAACATTGAAAAGTATTGCTACTAGATATTGTTTTCTTATATTTACGCGAATACTATACATTGAAATAAAACTATTGAACGGATTTTATCGCGTTTATTTACTATTTTATTATCCCGACGTTTCGGCTGCTTTACAGCAACCATGGTCACGGGGGACTGAGGTGTTAGACGTCCTGATGTCATAGTTAATAACTGGGTACCCTCATATAAAAAAATAAAATCGGGAAAATAAAATAGTAAATAAACGCGATAAAATCCGTAAAATAGTTTTATTTCAATATTGCTACTAGAGTTGAATTATTGGTAATAATAATAATAATACATCATCACGCCTGTATTCCCCGAAGGGGTAGGCAGAGGTGCACTGCAGTGCGCCCACACTTCGCCGATGTATTTTGGTCCCAATGTAATAGGGGGCGAGCCTATTGCCATTATACCGGGCACACAGGTTTCCTCACGATGTTTTCCGTCACCGTTTCTTAGCAAGTGATAATCTCAGATGAAAATGAGATTCGCACATGGAACCCAGAGGTGCGAGCCGGGGATAGAACCTGCGCACTTTGATTGCAAAGCGTGCGTTCGACCACTCGGCTACCACTGCTATTATTGGTATTTTGCTAAAATGTTGGTTGAGTATTGTACCCAATTCTATAAGACCGAGCAACACTTTGGAAAGACAAACATAATGTTTGTGTAAGATACACATTGTTTGAATGTCAAATTCGACAAAATATTTGGGTCCATTGCAGCTTCGCGGCATTTTCACTCGTTTAAACTTCACCAGTTGTTGAAAATCAAATTAAATATCGAAATGAAAAATTCACGTCGGTCATTAAATGTGTACCCAGCCATTAGGAAAGATTTGTATCCAGTTAAGTAATAACAATTCTGCAACTAATTATAAATCACATTTCCACGCCGCCTTAACAAATAAAGGCGAGAAGCCACTTGCACTGTATCACGCCAGCGACGCGTCATCTAATTGAATATGTTATGTGTTTACCTTGGAGTTGCTCCATGGGTCTCTGGGGAGCAATTTGCAGCGAGGGGTTTATTGTGTGGGGAGCATTAGAACTACTTACTTCTCTAATAACCAGCAAGAAGCGTATGGTTTAGACTGTCTAGATAAACTTCTAAGGTAGCGTTCAGTAAATTTAATTAAGATAGTAAATTCTGATTTTACATAAACAAGGAAATAAATCATATTTGTCTGTTGGGAATACCACGCCCTGTTCTTACTAAACTTCAAGGTGATAGAGTATTAGGCCCGACTGTTCGGTAGCCAATGCGGGCGAACCTTTGCTTCATCGTAAGATATTCAATAACATATTTTTGTACAACGAAGCTGGTTTTTTTATGTCCGGAACACTACCTGATGTATACCTGTGTTGGAAATAATAATACACGGTTTCGGTTATTTCCGGAAGCATTGGAATACAAAATAATCTCAATTAAAACGATGGATGGGAAAATGCAAGTTATGTAAATCTCGCTGGCAAAGTTTTTGATTCAACTTGAGAACGATCGAGTCATACAGTCATAAGTTAAGAAATAATAAAGGCTTTATTTTCATAAACAATTCTAAAGTGTTGATTAAATTATTTATGAGTGGCGCCGCGCAGGATTTCGAACTAGATCCCTTTATTACTCGGGGTACTGATATTTTGCATATCTACTGGAAAATTAGTGCTTGAGTGGTGAATAATGGATTAATGTTGAGTGCGGATCTGCGGAGCTTTCACGACCTCCTTACTGCTCAGGCAGTTATGACATAGGGATTACGCTTACCTAAACTCATCTCTTTGTATTGTGTCAGTACACGGGATGTTGGACACCGTTCATGTCTCGCACCGCTGAAATGTACCTTTCACTCCATGGTGTGGTTTGGCGGAGGTGGTTTAGCACAGTGCACGGTTGTCAGAAATCAGAAGTTTAGGAAATAGTATTTTTAATTTAAAATTTCTGGTCTGTGTAATACTTATTCGCATCACCTTGCTTAATTTGAGACCGTACAAAGTGTTTATAATGTCTAGGAATACCATGTGTACCTACGTAATCAACTATTTCATTTAAAAAAGTGACAGATATAGGCACGTAGTAGGTGCGCTCAATTGGTTCATTATGTATAAGCACATGAAGTGCGTTTATATTCCCTGCATATTATTCCACATTCCTTACGATATAACACGGCTGCTTTAACATTAATCCGTCCCTTTCGCGGGCCACGGAGCGTCAGGTACGTTGTATCATAAATATTTAACCGTTTGTACATTCCCGACGAGGTCAGCGGAGCGAGTGGCGATCAAAGCCGAGTATTTCGATACTTTTCCTTGCGCATGGTGTGACCTTTTGTTTGCGAAAGCCTATGATGTTTTATGAATGAGATTCGTTTGCATTTTGGTTTTCTGATTCAGTAGAAGATAGCCCCGAGCAGATGACCGCGGCAAAATGCGTGCCTTATTACTTGCCAATACCATAATAAACTGTATAAAATCTTACAAGAAGAATTTACTCACGTCAGTGGTAGCCGAGTGGTCGAACGCCCGCCTTGCAAATCAAAAGTGTGCAGGTTCAAACCCCGGCTCGCACCTCTGGGATTTATGTGCGAATCTCATTTTCATCCGAGATTATCACTTGCTATGAAACGGTGAAGGAAAACATCGTGAGGAAACCTGCATGTCTGAGGGAACTTGTCTAGTTCTCGATAGATGTGTGAAGTCTGCCATCCCGCACTGGGCCAGCGTGGTGGACTATGGCCTGAATCCCCCTCGCATTGCGGGGAGGCCTGTGCCCAGCAGTGGGACGTTAAAAGGGCTGTAGTAGTATCGCGTGGCTTTTGCTACAGAAAGGAGACGGGGATCTCTGGGCCCAATTGTAATAAGTTGAGATATGGTTTAAAAAAGCGGTATTTTTTTCTGATTCAAAATATAAAAAAATCAGCTCAATTCACTATCCGGGAGAGGAGAAATCATAAAAATAAGTTTATTTCACTGAAGAAATAGAGTATCTATTACAATAATCGATTACTGTGAACGATTTAAACAATTGAACATAAAATACTTGATTGATTCAATCAAAATGAATAAATACATTGTAATAATTAACAATAAAAAAAAACTACAATTAATATAGTAAATAACTGTGTGGCGTCCGCGTTTCCGAACGCTCCACAAAATGTCGACGGACGAGTTTCCGAACGCCCGCGCGCCCCAGACAGAGTAAGCACGTTCGGTAGCTCAAAAACAAATTGTGTTATTAATGATTAAGCACACATTTAAATATATTAAAATACACTAAAGTGGTTGAATTAACACAAAAACTGTATATTCAAACAAAATAACAATCACAGTTAAAAAATCAGCTGTTTAGTATCTAGGTTGTTGTCACTTTGTAGAATAACCACACTTTTACTAAATCTCTAATAATTCTGCTCTCAGATTGCCAAGATCAGCAAAATTTTCGGAGATGGTTTGATAATATATAAGCTCTTAATTGACACCACTCTCATATTTTTACAACTGGGCCCAAGAATGTATGAAAGCGTATCCGTCTCCTTTAACCTTAATACATATTAGCACAGAGTTAATTTTCAAATTCAAAGACAAGAATAAATAAAACGCATTTTACTCATATAAGTGAAGGATATGCTTTTAAAGTTTCGTAAACACTATAACAAGGGTTTATCTCGAATCCAACGTTTGACCGCCAACGGTATTAAGTTGAACAAATGTCGTAACTAAGTTTCCTATAATTCCAGCGGTGCGCTAACGAGAGGCTGGATATACTAACTTAGCGAAATCCCACCTGGATTACAAATACAGTATATAACAGGAATTTAATACAGGCTCCGATATGTAGAGAGGGTTTTAGCATTCTAGTACAACCAAATTACCTTAAGCTTGTATTCGCCATTATAACTATTGTTCAGATAGTAGTGGAGAGTCATGTCTCTATTAACTTTGTAGTTTGAAAAAAATAAAAAACGGCCTTCAGAAATGAGCCAATGACATCTGACTTTCCTCTGCTTTTAATTCCTTGAAGCTTTCATAGCAATTAAAACTTTCAAAGCAATTAATTACTGTAATGGGTTCGTTACTCTCGGCGAACTCGCTAAATGATATGATAACGATGAAAGATGATCAGAGGTTGAAAGAAATGAAGGCAAACAAAAACTCCAGTATAATGTCGCGATAAATAAAGCAATCAGCAATTATAACTCGACGCAGTTGTTGTAATAACACAATAAACGGACCCGAAGAGACAAAATATTAAACCCTTCAAAATATAGCAGCCAACAGCATTTTTTTGTCGTTGCAGATCCATGCTTATTAACTATATCATGCATTTAGTATAAAAAAATATGACAATAACTTCTCGGAATTATTCCACATTTTAAATTGTATGTGTTATTAAATTATGCTATTGTCATATTTACCTTAACATTAAATTTTCCAGTCATAACAGTTCCCGAGAGAGAAGTGTGTACCATTGTTTAAATTAAGTATTGCTCATTTCAATTATGTTTTGAAATTGTGCGTAATAAACACGGCAAACAAATAAATTACTTAGTTAATATCCCCGTTTGTTCAAGTTATTACACGACATTTCAATTACCGGAAATACAAGATTTGAGATTATAGTCGTATTTCAATAAATATAACTTCAGTCGTACTATACAATTGTAACTAAAGCAATAAATACAAATATTGGCAATCATCCCTTCATTTTATGAACTTGATGTTATGGTCCTAGCAACACACGCTCGCCCCCCCTCCCCTCCTTCCCCTCCCGACACGTAAAATGGGAGTCGTAAACTGAAATTGTATCAACGTTAATTCATATCGCGTAATACGTTTGTTATAATTGAAGCGGGTTCCGTAAAGCAATAAACAGAGTTCGTTTGCATGACGTTCTCCGCACAATGGGGGGGGAGGTAGGGAGCGAGGGGGGATTAAGAGGAATGGGTACAATTAATTATGGAATTAACCGAGTGATGCTCCGTGCGCGTGTTGCACGTTGCAGTCAATAGCTGGATGGTGTTTGGCTCTATAGCAGGCTGCCCGATCATAACGGGATGAACGGGAACAGATGTGCAGCGGTAGAATATGTATTGAAGCGCGAAGTTGTAAACGAATTATCCATAACGTGCTTCAATAGGAAGTATAATATGGCCCTTGTTTCGTAGTACTTGCTCAAATTACACAAAACAATTTCCGGAACTAAAATTATAAGCGGGCGCCACCATTCATACGTGTTTGTAAAACCAAGTTCAAGGTCTCATTTGTGAGTTCGCTTGTACACAATCATAACTATAAATTGGATATTTGTTGTGCTAATGGCAGCGAGACTAGCGCCAGGAGCCGCACAATAGTTTGGTGGATAAGGTTAGCAGGTATTGTTCACGTGAACGGAAATCTAAAAATAGTGACATGAAACCAATTTCCGTACTATTGGAGTGATAAAGCTTTTATCGGAGAATTTGAAATGAAGGTTATTGTTATTGGATCATTCCATCTTTTCGGCGATAAACTACTAACATAGTAGGCAAATTAAGAGTAATGGCACTTTAGGGTACAATCTTACTTAGGTGCTGAGTATATCATTGTGTCAAGCATTTATTTTTCATCAATGAATTGAATAATATTGTATATTTTAAGTAATATATTGATTTGGGCACTCTTGTGCGTAACGCGGCAATCCCTCCCTTAGTAAATACTACGTCATTTCTATCATAGTTCCCCGAGGCCCGCTCAAGGCCGGAGTCAGCGCTCAGTAGCGAACATGGCTGCTGATACAGACATCGTAAAACCTAATTTACCGGCGGTAATGACGCGAGACGCGAGAGCCGCGCCGAGCGGGGGCGTGACAAAGCAACGGTGATGTATTCAACTGCGAACAGCTACACACGTGTATTTAGCCATTATAACATTAACTTTATAGCTAAAGAACCCTTAATAGGACTAAATTATACGTACAATTAATTAATCTATGAGGAGTTTCATTTTATGTATGACAAACAAGAGGATAATCGCAGCTATTGTGTCGAAGAACTGCTCTCGATTGATACAGTTTACAAATTTAAAGCTGGATTAAGACTCTATAAGAAATCTGTTGTTAATCTGATGTTTATTAATCTAAAAATGTGTACTTAGGACATTCGTTGTTCCGCTCGTTGTTTTAGCCATGTGTATCTGCGCCACAGTGGTAACGCCTATTACGATTTGTAATATAAAGAGTTAATTTCAATGTTCGGGCACTGCTGAGTGACACGACACATCGCATGTCACCGCTCACTCGGCGCTATGATTTCCACGAGCAAACGCACCGCTCCCCGCTCGCGCCTGCCGCGAGCCCTTATATTGCTTTTCAAAACTAGTTTCCAACACCAATTTGTTGAGTTACTTTGTAGTTATAAGCAATAAAAGTTTCTCTAGAGAGGGTTTAGCTGCGAGTTGAAGTTTTTCGCGAATATTACTTCCCTTATGATTATGTTAATGTTGGTTTTACAAAACGTGATATTCGTTATGAAGGTTACAAGGAGTATATCCATTCTTCGGACACCGACAACTTCTCCTAGTAGCAGAACTATGATTTACTCTCATGCTCGGACAATATAATAATACCAACAATAATTGCGCCGGTGCCGCGCCCCTAAACTAACCCTTAACAAAGCAAATAGATATACGCCAAACAAAACTCCAACCGTCTTATTACAAAAAACGAAATAAACCTTGTTTTAAACCTGTACTATCAAGTCCAGGCTTATCTGCAGAACCACGGTCTAAATTTGTCCGTATTATAAACCTTTAATAAACCGTGGACTTCTTAGTACCCTCATTTGAACCGTTGTCTATAATCAACCACAGATTAATACAAATATTATTCATTCACCATGTTATCATTCAATTGCAACGTTCCGTATGCTCAGAAAAGAAAACTTTTTGTTAATACGCTAATGATTATTATGATGTATAAGTGTGTTAAAAATATTAAGACTGTTATTTTGCATGGAAAAATGGTTATTTCATCGATTGCAGTTTTGTTTAGGTGTATGCACATTACTTAATGTCATGTTAATTATTGATAATACATCTAAGTACGTGTAACGAAACGTACTTAATATTCTGGCGCGTAATATGAAACTTTACCAAGTTGAGCAAAGTTTATTTGGCTTTGGAATTTTTAAGTTATTGAGGTCTTTAATAGAACAATTGCCTCTTTGTTAATAGTAGATATTACATCTTATTGTTGGCGATCGCTACGATGGATGACATCATCGCGGCGGCGCTGAATCGGACCATTGATCCTAAACACTTGACATAGGCGAAGTTGGCCGGAGTTGAAGTGTAAACAAGACATCGTTATGACCCATGTTAAGCGAAGGCTAAGCAGTCGCATTTTTAACGTTGACACATGTACTGGTTGAGCATAATAATTGATTGTACTTGATTATTATAATACTATTTAAAACTGCATACTCAAGTATTCCATTAAATTAGTCCTAGTCAACATTATTAATTTTAATTGTGATGGACCAACAAAAGAAAAAACGATCTGAGAATTGGAGTACCGAGGAAAAAGTAAGTAAAACATAAATGACTTCGATGAACTTGAAATCTGTCTTTAATTTATTGATTCTATGCTAATCCACATTTTAAATGTTTTAGGATATACTACGCGAGATGATTGCACAATCGCGCCACATAATCGAGGACAAAAGTTGAACAAACATAAAAACCATACCAAGTTTATTTAGCTTTAAATTTTTTAAGTTATTGAGGTCTATATTAGAACAATTGCCTCCTTGTTAACAGTAGATATTACCTTCTTTATTAATTTTAATATTATATTGTGATGGACCAACAAAAGAAAAAACGATCTGAGAATTGGTGGAGGAATAGTAAGTATAACATAAATGACTTTGATGAACTTGAAATTTGACTTTAATTTATAGATTTTTTCAAAAATAAATCTTTATATTTTCTACTCCAATAAAATATACTTATAGATTAAAATCAGAGAGAAATAAACTTTATTTACAATACTATTTTTATCTTATTCTTATTTATATAATTACTATTTTATATTATCATACAAATCTTAACCAAAACTATTATACATAATACCAACAGATATTCAATTGCTCCTCTTGGGGTGTTGTAGTATTCAGTAATGGAGTAAACAAATAGTGAGTGCAAGCATAGCCACTGTCTCCTAGGAATATGCCTGAGAATGCACCAGCTTCAAATCGCTGCTTCAAACGACTTTCACTAAATATTCGTGAGTCATGAACACTCCACGCCACTCAGTAACAATGTCCAAGATTTTTAAATTTGCATCGCAAACTACCTGGAACAATAGTTAAATATTTTAGTATCTCTTACAAATAAGCATGACTATTCACTATCACTACATATTATCTAATAGAACAAATTCACTGTCTACTTCTGTCTTTTTGTCCGCTCACTTCTTCTAAACCACTAGATATTAAAATGGTTTTCATTGTTATTTAAATATTTTTTATTGAAGTTTTGTATGCATAAAACATCCTAATTCCACTACATCCAGATTCTATGCAAAACCAGAGCAGGTTGTTATTATTTATTGTTTATTAATCACACTACACATGGATACCCTGAACCCTGTAGTAGGTTAGATTACATTTCAACACTATAATCAACGCCTTATCAGGGTTGTGGCTGTGGACAAGTTACTGTTCCTTTATTTAAGAAGAAAAATATACATGTCAAATAATACCTGGACATTAATTGATGAAATCCTTTGCGGTTAATATACAGTTGACCACCATCTTCACTTAACTTTTTTATTTTTATATGTGTACAGTCAATTGCAGCAATTACTTCAGGCAAATTTGTGATTCTGCGAAAATTTTGCATTGCTTCCTCTTGTTCTGTCAATGTAGCAGGCATTTTTATAAATTTAAGTGATATTCGGGCTATGACTTCTGCAATTTTTTTGTATATCTGGCTTATAAAAGGTTGTGAGACTCCATGCAAATCGGCTGTGTCATCTTGGATCTATTAAAACAATAACAAGATTTTAGTTTGGAACTTAGGCCATAATTTAGCATAAATTGCTGCCAATGTTTTGATAAATACAACATAAGCTTTGAATCTACTTACTTCATGTTGAGCCCAGCTTCCTAATGCGCAAACCACTTGTATTTCGGGAAACAGGGCATCCTCGAGCATTTCTAGTCAAATCATCCCTTATTAATTCCACTATTTTCATTGCATAACGTTTAGTAAACCTATACTTTGCCTGAAATCCTCAATGTCAATTAATTTGACCATATTAATATCCATTTTCGGGTAAAAACAACAACACAATGAAAAAGATGCTATCTTATAACCTAAAATAAAACTGACATACGATTTGGACCATGGTTTGATCGTTTAAACTAGGGGCCGCCGAGGTTTAGCGTTAAACCATGATATGGGCTATGGTTTTTCGAAAAACCACGTTTTGTAATATCATTTTTGTTTAAACCGTAGTTTATAGAAGTTTAAACCTGGGTTTTTAGTTAAACCGCTTTTTGTAATAAGACCGCAAGTAAACACAGTTATTAAGCCGAGCGTACACTGTAAACTCTAAACGCGCTCGCGAGCCGTAACCGGGGGGGGAGGGGGGGGGGGGGGGCTGACAAAAGTGATGGGGGAGCCGTAAAAGCGCGTGTAAAGTAACACATCGTCGCATAAAATATGCGGGGGATAATAACACTTCACGTGGCGATACGGTTCTTTAGTGCGGGGAAGTGCGGCAGTGTACACTCAGCCGCTAAGTACACGGAGTGTTGTGTGGCGAGCTTTCAAACTTTATATCAGAACAGTAATTATACAGAACAATCTAGATCCTTGTGTGTATACATTATTACACTGCATTGAGGTCATCGCGAAGACTGACTTTTGTTTTGTAAAGAGTTGGTGGCTCATGAACCAGAGATTAAAAATTGTGTTAATTTTAAAATGTTCTAAAATGCTCGTAGTCACCGCACAATAGGAAAACAAACAATAGACACGCTGTCATGACACAAACAGTAAACTTGATTGAACACAAAGTATTTCATGTCTTTCATCAACGCAAATCACCAAAACCATAACAGTCAACTGTCGACTGTAAAAGGCGTAAACAATTTTGTTAAAAAAACACAAGCGGTATAAAAAGTTGAAACAAAAGTGGCGCTGCCTTTTGCTTTGTGCGGCACGTTTACGAGGGACCTGGGGCGTTCCAGTGTTTTCGGGCGACGTTTGTAGACAGGTGCCGGATGCGAACAGAGATTTGTCTTCATAAGAGAACCAAGGTCACATCGGGATGTGGTCAATAAATACCTACAACAAAGATCTGCTGCGCACTTTTTTTCTGCTCCGCTTTGTAAGATAAAGACAAATGGCGTTTTGATCGATTGTACAGTAGGTATATGTTGGCGGACCAGATTTTTGTGAAATTAATATCATTCATTTTGCTTTTTACTTGAATCTGCGATGTAACGTCCGTTATATTATGAGAATTTAAATACTATATAATGGTAGAGTTTTAAATTTGTAAGTAAACAAATCATACGAAAATCCGAACAACATCAACATAACTAACTTTATCAATGCTTCAATACAACTGATTTACTGCATACACATTGCAACATCGTTTCTGTACAGCTGTTGAGATTTCATTGTGATCTCCACACTCGGCTCAGAGTGAGGGCGCGGCAGTGCGGGGGCGGGTATAGGCGGGTACGGGCGGGATGGAGGTCACAATGCGCTCGTTAGTCGTCACCTCGCATTGTCTGGGCCCGCCATCTTTTTTCTCCACTAAAACCCAAATCTCTACGACTGAACTTAAAACCGTTTACGAATAGTTGAAAGTGTGTTGTACACTAGAAACTGTTAAGCGGGCTTTGTTTCATTTATCTTGAAGGGCGATGCTAAAATTGCTTACACAAAAGACGATTCGCTAAAACTTGAAGTTTGAGCTTATCATATGTAAATGAAGATTAATATACAGAACATTTATTTAGAGGTATTTATTTATTTTAGGTTGGCTGGTAATCTCTATAGCGATCTCGCTATTAGTGATAAGGCCGCCCATTGTCACACTCTATGTAAACTGTGTGTAATGTTAATACTTTTTTGCGGTGGAACAATAAAGAGTTCTATTTATTTTAAACTGATTACCAGGTGTGCCCCAGTAAAGGGATAGCCTAGAAAACATACAGGAAGTTTCTATGTTGATCATACATACATTTCGACCTCATTATATTATTGTGTAGGTGAGTACTTATACAATAAATAGATAAAAAAATTCAACCTGAATATCATCCAACGGATACACTTAGTCAATTTATCCCATATCGTGTAGGACGTCAATCAAGTGTCGATGTATTCTTATAACGACACTCCCTGCTGGCCGTGTCGCGGCCGGGGCGGGCGGCGGGGCGGCGCGGCGGGGGGCGGGGACAGGATAATTAACTAAAATAATAACGCCATTTATATGTGTCCGCCCTTTTGCACTCGGGGCTTAGCTCGGTAGGTGGCCTGTATACACACACAAGTGTGTGATTTTATACAGATTGCATGAAATAATGCATCAGTTATTATTACATCTACACATCTCACGCACGCGTCTATCATAGCGACACTTTTATATTGCCTGTTATAAAGACCACCAGAATACCTTTTAAAATTTGTATCAAGTACGACGCCTCATAAAGAATGTCACGCAAGATGCTTTATAGTAGATACCGTAGCGTCACGACGTTTTTAGTGAGCATCATGACGACTTATAGAGAGTATCGTGACGCCTTATAGAGAGAGCGTCGCGAGGCCTTATAGTTGGCGTGGTGAAGTAAATATAAGTAGTATAAAAACTTTAAAAAAAAAATTAAACCGCCGAAAATATTAAAAAGCAAAAAATAATATATTTTTTTATTTTACCTTAATAACAAAGTTCTTAAACTAATGTAAATATACCTAAGTCATTTTGAGTCGGCGGCAAACTAGCAAATTAATTAATAAGTAAAGCTAAAGTGTGATGCACGGCGGCGCGGCGTGACACGCCACTTCGCCGGAAAATGCCGAGCGTTTACGAAGTTAATGTCAGCGAGACAGCAACTCGTGCGGGCACATACGTGAGTGCACACATTGTGTGAGTGGTCGTTCCGAGAGCACATTTTTTGGAATGTTTATGTTTGTGGCTGAAGATTTCAGGTTGCATTGTTAATTTCATTTGGTTATTTCTTTAAATTTATTGTTCATTGATTATTTGGCGCCGACTCAAAATGACTTAGGTATACTTACATTAGTTTAAGAACTTTGTTATTAAGGTAAAATAAAAAAATATATTATTTTTTGCTTTTTAATATTTTCGGCGGTTTAATTTTTTGTTAAAAAGTTTTTATTTTATAATTTTTTATGGCTAAAATCTACTACTTACTACATACTTATTTTTTGTTGTAATACACAACTCAGCATTCAAATCTGGGAATGAACAATAAATCTCTCCCTATTTTCCCACCCTTGTGGTAGGATTTTTTCTAACTAATTTATATGGGACCCACTTCGAGGTTATACCCTAACCAATACGTGTCGAATTGTGAACCTCTTCCGTTTTCTTCGTTGGTTAAAAATGGGTATAATTCCAAGTAAAGTCCATGCGGGCGTAGGTATATCATGGTGTAGGTGCCAATCTACATCAGACTAGGCAAATACACACATGAATTGGCACCGACTACAAATGTAATGAATTATAAGCTTATTTGTAACTTTTTAGTGCACCTAGGTTTTTGAAGGCGAATTTAGTATCTATTTTGTGAAAAGATGCAAGTATCTCATAACAGGCCAAAAAAGGAATTCACCCCTCACCACCCTTTCCATCCCATCGTTTCGATATTTGTAAAATATCCGTATTAAACAAAAAAAGATTTTTCGAAATCGGCTCACTAACGCCAAAGATATGCTATAGTCCAGAATGCAAACTTTATCACCCCATTTCACCCCTTACATATTATTTTTTTCAAATTTCCTAAAATACGTAGTTCTTTATTTTGTATGCAAAATACATATACAAAGTTTCAGGTTGATCAAAAAATATTTCTTAAATTGTGTGACCTTCAACCCCCCATTTCACCCTCAAGGGGGTTGATTTCTGATAATGTTTTGAAAATGGGACCACCCTCGAAGAATTCCTTAGCAAACGACATAAAAAATTATCGAAATCGGTTTAGTGACGCCGGAGATATGCGTGATCATACATAAAAAAAAAAAAAAAAAATACGCGTCGAATTGAGAACCTCCTCCTTTTTTTTTTCGTCGGTTAAAAATAAACACAACTCTCTTTCTGGGGAAGTCGGATTAAATGAGAAAGATCTTTTTGACACCAAAAAAAAATGTCATAACGCTTTAGATAAGTGACCGCCTTAACTGCGAGACTTGAAGTTCTGACTCACGATTTAATTTATTACTGACATTTAAATTAGGTAAATTCTAGTTTTTCAACAACATAAATCAGACATATTTTGCTATACCGAAAACCATCATGAAAGTCTAGACAACAAACAATTGCCTAGATTTATTGTGATTGCCACTATATTGTAAATTGGAGCGAAATAAAAAATTAGAACATTAATTTTCATTTGTTTAATGATGTTCGTATTGTTGTATTCTCACAAATCATGATTGTCATTCAAATATGACTACAACCGGGCTAGGCCGACAAACTAAAGCTTTATGCATAAATGAATCATTCAGGTATTTTGTACGAATTGGTAACCTCCTGCTTCTTGATGTCGATAAATAATGATATGTTGTTAAAGTGTATGATGTTGTAAATACTCGAATTTATTATTTATTTTGAAAATGGTTTACGAGTGAATACCAATTTGTTCGCAAATTGTTTTGTTTTTTCTTTTTGAATAAGTATAATTTGAATATATTTATATCTCTAATTGGCAATTTATGAAAACTTTCTATTGAAGTACAAGCGGTATTGGTATTGACGCAGCGCTCCCGTGCGCCGAGTGTTGCTATAAGAGTATATAGTTAAACAAATAGCACGCACAGTCAGGTTAAGCACACGCGTGTTTCTGAAGCGACACCGAGCCATCAATCTTGAAGCGGCGACATGCGCCGGCTGAACGATGGTCGCGGAACTGAACCTCGCCTAGGTTGCACAGGTTAACAGCTGGCCTTCTAGAAAACAATATTACTCGAAATAATTTAAAATAAACTATTATTAAAATAAATATTAATTAATAATTTAAAACGCAGTGGTAGCCTCGCGGGCAAGAACGCCCGCCTTGAACGTAAGGAGTGCCAGTTCAAATCCCAGGCCCGCACCTCTGAGATAATTTTCATGTGCGAATGTCATTTTCAACAATGATTACCACTTGCTGAACGGTGAAGGAAAACATCGTGAGGAAACCTGCACGTCTATAGAAAGGCGTGTGAAGTTCACCAACCCGCACTGGGCCAGCGTGGTGGACTATGGCCCAAATCTCCCTCGCATTGAGGGGGAATGTGCCCGGTATTACCTATTACATTGGGACCAAAATACATCGGCGAAGTGTGGGCGCACTGCAGTGCACCTCTGCCTACCCCTTCGGGGCATACAGGCGTGATGATGATGTGATGTATTTAAAATGTATTAACCCACAACTTTAAAGAAGTCATGAATCATTTACATTGGCATTATTAAACACATTCGTACTGAAGAATTCCCTTGTAAATGACTTGAAGAAGGTTGTACCGTAACAAGATCTGTTTCTAACGTTTGAATATATCCCATTTTTAATTTATGTTTTATATTTTTGTTGTTACAAATTCAGTGCCCATAAAAATCCATATTATATTAAAATAGGTATCTTACTTGTGTCCTGTGTGTGTAAGGAGCAGACCAAATACAACGGACGATCATAGCTCTATGGATATCTTCACGCGCTATGCCACAGTATGACACTGACGTAAAACACTGTAGCGCATCCAGCGTTACGTACGTTTATCAGCTGTTAATGTTTGTAATTTTGTATAAACCACATTTGACTGTTACGTAATCAATCCTAAGCGGCTGGACTTATCAATCAATTTTGAGTAAGCGATGCCACAGGCGGCAGCCGGCTGATGCGACCGGGCGGCGGACCGACACCGCCCGGGAACTATCTACAGCTGTGAATCTGAAAGCTCGAAACTAAATCGATGTGATCTCTACATAACTGTACAGGAACATTCACACCTTACATTTGGAAAAAGTCATGATTCAAGATGAATTTAAATTTACATAATTTTGAGGGTTAGATTTTCCATAATAAAGACTAAAACATAATAAAATTACAAAATCAAGATAAAACATAATTTAAATTTCAAATTGACGAAGAAAATATTAGTTTCGTGTCTGTACTTTACACGAATTAATTATGTATCTAAACCTAAACAATAGGAGCGTGTCTGGCATACTCGTCGGCGGGTTATCTGACTAATAAATTTAATATTATAATTAAAGTTAACGCGTGTTCCTAACTCCGCAACGAGTGGCGCCATCTACGTTATTCAAAGCGCGTACGTCGTTGACGAAACCTGGGGCCGTTTGTCGTTAGTTTGATGTTATGTTATGAGTGGTAGGCGTAGACGATAGCTTGTAAAGTACGTACCGTGAATACCTGAAGCCTGAAGTACCTACTAAACGGCAGGTAATATAAGACAACTTTCAAAGCTAACACTTGAGAAGATTTTCATGTGTTATCTCATTTTCATGATTATCATATGATAAAACGGCAAAGGAAAACTTAGTGGAGTAAACCTAAATAATATAAAGAGCCTGACTAGAGATATGTGTGACCTCCACCCAGCCAATGTTAGCTACCATCATGTGACATGTCCATACATTTTTTGGTTTATTTTTGTTGTAACGGTTGCAATCTGAGGTAGCTAAGTATCCGTTATGTTGGCCAGGTAGGGTCGTCCTTAATCCTACTTTCTTGCTTTAAGGGTGCTCAGGAGTTGGTCATAAGAGCGTTTATTACTTTATGTTGCTTCTTTTCGGCTACTTAAATTAATTACTCACTGACGTCCCACCACTACGCACGCATGGTAATGCGTACAAAATTACACGATTATATAAGAGACAGCACTATCTGACGAATTGAGACGAAGTACATTTTCCTAGAGCTCCGTTGTCTAAATCGGGTGTCAGGTGGACATGTGTGGCTGGTGTACGAGTGGCTGCAAGCCGACAGCGGCCGGGCTAATTCCAGAAACGTTTAACTAAACGACCGGTTATTTAAAGCGGATAGTTTCAATGGGCACAGTTAATTGTGCAAGCTCTTATTGTTGAGCCGAGCTACCCCTCTATTCCGAATGAGTGGTACAATCCTACTAACATTATAGTGCTATCATGGTTTACATGAATAAAATATTTCTGATTGCTATTTGTGTAGAAACAAGACAAAAATCAAGGAATTAATAATCAAAATACATTTCTGTTGTATGATTTCAAGGAAGACTATTTTTTCTATAGAAAAAAGAAGCATGAGTATAGTGATGGACTTGTTTTTGATAAAATGTAGCAGTTAGCAGAGCACGACAGTCACTATCGTATTACAAACTCTACCAAAATAACCCGTGTACATCATTATGAGCTTAATTTTCGTGCCTATTCAGGTATATTGGAAGTCTAGACTTAATCACAAGATGTAGCTAGTCCCTGAATAGGTTATTATATGGCCAAATATTATCCATTATTTTTCCGAAATAAATGAAAAACTTTTGACGAATCTTTTGACGAATTAATCTAAAATATTGAGACCGGGTAATGACTCGTGGTAATCAACCGGGTGACGTATTGCGAACCGGTTAAGTACCAAAAGTTTTATACTTTATACCAATGGAAGTCAAACTTTGCTATTCATCATTATTATTAACATCGGGAATTAATTTATGATGAATAGCAGCAAGAAGTGTTACGCTAGCTAAAATAGTCATGGTACATAATGCCTGTTTCCCCCGTACGGTGAGGCACAGTTGCCCCACATTACAGCAATGGAATATTTACATTGCATATGTCACAATCTCTTTAAATGCTAACGGGATAGGTACCATAATATTCATAGTCCACCACACTTGCTTAGTGCGGATCGGCGGACTACACTCATATTTCCATAGACATTAATTTTTTATCGCGATATTTAATTTTACCGTTCAACAGATAAAAATGAGAGAAAATAAACGTTCGTGGGGTTGCATAATGTTTGTCATTATAAAACGCTACCTGTATAAAAAACACCGCCATTAATTCAGGTGACAAAGTGCAGGTAGGTTGACCATCCATGACCGTCCACCCGCGGCCCGCGGCCCGCGCTACAAAAGGTAACGAACAAACTTCTATACGGTCACGTGACGTGCACCTTATATCAGGGTCCTACTCGGACAGCGACGGAGACTGTTTCGTGTCTGAACGAAAAAACAGCATAGGTACCTACTGCTTATTTTATTCCATACCAATTGAATAATCTTGTTGTAAATGATTCAATAAGTATATTTTATTTATGATAGTATATTTACAACAAGATTTGTTATAACAGATGTGACAGTCGAGCAAAATAAAACACGCTGCTCACTTTATATTTCATACACAATATAGTAGGTACCTATTTGTTTAGTCCCGTCCCCGTCTCGTCGATGATGTCGATCTTGTGTCAATCGGGCCCCAGTACTTTAATTCCTCTGCATCCAAAGGTTGCCCGGTAGAGATCACTTTTAGTGATTAAGCCGCCCATTGTGAAATTTTATATTTACATCGTGTATGTTGTAGTAGTTCATATTACTGTAAGAGTTGGAACAATAAAGAGTTATCTATCTATAAAATACGTAAATCTTATCCCATCTTATACACTAAAATGGGCGGCATTCCTACACACGAGAGAAACAAAGGGACGCGGCGGTGGAGGGTGACAAATGGCGGGCAGTGGTGCGCCGGCCGGCCCGCGGTAATTACCCCGTGGATACAAGAGTGGCCGCGACGACTGACGACCGGCCGTCGGTCGTGCCGGTGTCGATGCCGTGTCGGATTCCACTTTATTAATCATAATAGCCGGTATCGGTGTTGAGATTTCCGAGATAGGTACGATTGGTATTGATGGACATGCCATTATTGTTGTCGATTTAAACCAGGGTAGCTGATGGACTTGTTTTCAAAACGAATCATAGATTGTATCGCAAAAATCAACAAAGGTTTACTTTAGAAATCCTTCAAAAGTTAGTATTACTCACGAAATTCTTTATCTTTATTGATATTTTCAAGTAGAACGGTTGTTTTTGTTGTTGAAGGGAGGGAAATACTTATCCACTATTTTATTAAACACATAGAAACTTTGCTTTATAGTAAAATCCTCGAAGTTTTATTTCTTTAGAAAATGGCTACTCTGCAATTCCGTCAGACTGAGCTCCCGCACTCGCCCAGAAAATTACGTACTCATCTGAACGCTCCTCATCGCCCTGACGGCGGCGATCTGGTGCGTCAAATCAACGTTGCGTCGCGTCGTCACGTCAAAGTTTTACGCGTAACGTAACCAACACTCGCTAGATCACAACGACAACGTAGATAAGGCGCCTCTTTCAGTCAATCGGGCGATTTTATCGAGGCTTTGTCTACAAGAGCCGTTTTTAAAACTAATATGCACAACAAATCAGTTAAACGTTATTAGATTTAAAGTAATATTAAAAAAATACGGTTCTAAATGCTGCGCGCTGTTTTTTCCGAATCGATATTGACAGATTACAGTTGCGAACTACCCAGAACTTTCCCGGGACGGCTCAAGAGGCGCACACCTAACACACAAAAATACACACGACGACACGTGATAAAATTATTTTATAATTCAGCAGGTAAAGTTATTAGTATAATAAAAAAGTGTAGGCATTATTTGAAACAAGCAGTGGTAGCATAGTGGGCAAGAATACCCGCCTGAACGGTGAAGGAAAACATCGTGAGGAAACGTGCACGTCTATAGAAAGGCGTCTGAAGTTCACCAACCCGCACTGGGTCAGCGTGTCGGACTATGGCCCAAATCTCCCTCATATTGAAGGGGAATGTGCCCGGTATAATAGCATTAGGAGTAAAATACATAGGCGAAGTGTGGGCGCACTGCAGTGCACCTCTGCCCACACCTTCGGGGAATAAAGGTGTGATGATGTATATTATATTGTTATTGTTTAAAAACGAAAGTAAACGGATTTTTCGATAAACAAATTTTCTAAGAGTAAGCATATGAGTATCGAGCTAATATCGAGGTACTAGCATTAATTATCTCATTATGGTATTAGCTCTGAGTAAGTAGGTAATCTCATTGTATCAAATTAATTAGTATAGATAATTAAAAACACTTCATTACTTATTAACCATTATCTATATATATAAAAGGCTTTGTCCTGAATGACTGACGGAACAACTCACAGCCTAAACCCCTGATTGTAGAGACCTGAAACTTGGAGGGTGTGTTCTTTGTTATGACGTAGGCATCCACTAAGAACGGATTTTCCGAAATTCTACCCCTAAGGGGGTGAAAAAGGGGGGCAAAGTTCCTTGATTCAATCTACTTCAAATTTTGCATAAACCTTTTTTAACAGAATTGAAAGAAGATGTGTTTCGTATTTTATTGAAATTCATCCCCTCACGGGGTTAAAAAGGGGTAGAAAGTTAATTTGGCGGTGATTTGCTTCGAAATTGATATAAATACTCCTTAGTGCTTTTGATTTAAATTACTTTTGACACATGGTTGAAAACTCAATCCGATTTTATTAAAAAAAGGATAGTTTGTCACTATCCGGCCAGATAACGGATAGTTTTTCACTATCCGGCCGGATACCGGATAGTTTTTCACTATGCGGCCGGATACCGGATAGTTTGTCACTATCCGGCCGGATACCGGATAGTTTTTCACTATCCGGCCGGATACCGGATAGATTGTCACTATCCGGCCGGATACCGGATACTGAAAATAAAATTTAATTACAGTTACCATTTACAATCGCTTTGTAGAACACTTTTGTACTTAACAATGCTAATAGGTGGTTTGTACCTAGATTGATTTATTTTCTTTTAATGAGACGAAGAGCAGGGGGTAGGTCCTCCGCCAGCTATACCTTTATTAGAAGTATTCGTTGTCAATTAGTATATATAGTATTAGAGGTGGGGCGTGAAATGAATCCCCGATGAGATTTTAGCCCAATATTCTCATAATCACTAGACGGTGAAACCGTTACACAGATTGAACTTTTCGTGTGTAATATGATAAAATAAAATATTTACTCATGAAATAAAATAAACATAATGATGGTATACAGAAAGATTATAGTTTTTTTTGGGATTCTGCCAAGTAATTTAATGGCAAAACGAAATCTACTAGACAGTGTTCGTTTTAATGAAATTTAATTACTATAGTGCATTATGAACGTAATGCATCTGCAAGACCTTCCGAGTGCAGGATACATATTCATAATTTATTTGCGTGACCATAATGACTTATTTTTTTGTATACGTTTATTAAAGTTAAGTAAACAATCGTGTCTCTTGTAATATGTGGCTATGTCGCGCGCTGTATACTGAGGTAACTCGACGTATTTACTTATATCACCTTCATTCGTGCATCGTGGCACTTAGCATTAGCTGCATTAGTCACTTGTAGTAAGTACACAAAAAATTGACATCTTGAAATATATATATCACTACAAGCGCCTCGCATACTGTTCATATATTGAAAAAAAAAATCGATAGGCATCCAATATCTAGTTACGGAGGATGGGTGTCTCGTGTTTCCGCAGAGGCTACATCTTAACTATAAAACCTGTGACCCTAGTATAAATGAAACTATAAACAAACTGTCATTGTAAAAGGACAACCTAAAAAATCACGCGGTAAACAAATACAAAACTTTATACTCAACTTCATCTAACTGAACCACGATCAGTTGAAAGCAACAAATTGCTAACAAAACGTTACAATTGGCGGAACATTCGCGTGGTGGTGCAATGTAACGTGCAGTTCCCGGGAGTCACGGGATCCCGCCCACGCAGTACATCACTAGTAGGCTCGCTATTTTTAAACACTAATAAAAATTGCAGTACAGATTTATTCCTTGAGCTATGTTCCGATATTTAGTTAAGTATTCAGACCGCAAGTCTCTGAATCGGTGATATGTCCAGTGGACTATAGTCGTATTTAACCTGAATTATTACAAATTAAAATGTTTTTCTTTCAATCGCCAGGCTTCACAAAATTTGACAAAATTTGCCGCTGAAGGGAATCAAACCAACAACCACCCACCACCAGGGTACCACTGGTCCCAGCCGTCGCGCCAGCTGTAAGCCATATCTTTTTTTCACACCGCAGAAAATTTGTGTTTATGATATAAAAAAACTCAATTTGCCACACAATTACACAACAAAGCGTTATTCACGTAACCCAATTTCTCAAAGTCGTGTACAAGTAAATCTAAACGAGCCACGTTATCTTGACTACGTTAAAAACGTTAAACGAATTGCAACGTAAACGGTGCATACGAAGCGTTTCCGATGGTGAAGTGCGCGCGCTTCCTGCCACGACCCACCATTGCCAGACTGTCGCAGGTCACGAATATCTCACCGATTTCTATAGGACCTTAAAGATAAATGCTCATTTTTCACTGTAAACTATAAAATGTATTCAATTTTTTTAGAATAGTATTTAAATAAGTACCTAACTTCTTGTTTACACAACGGTTCTGGCTTCGTTTGGTGTAATAAATATACATATTTTATGTACAGTGCCACCCTTAGTACATAGTTATTTATAAGCCATGACGGTATACCTATTAATAACACAAGCGATAAACTGTGGCGGACAGGTCACTGGGTTACGATATCGGATATGGTCTATATGCTTGTATGTAAACGTCAGGTTAGGTTATTGCCAGGTAGCCGACTTTAATGTGTAAATATGAGGCGATGACAACGCTGTACGACTATATTTGTACAGCCTAAAATTAAAAAATTACGTGTTCATTAGATACTATTAAATAACAGTTCCCAATGCCGGAACAAATAAATGACCTTGTTCAGAGTTTTAATTAGACATAATTATATCTATAAACGGTTTACCGTTTGATTCCCCGAAAGTCGAAAAAGTTCATTTTCATTCCATGTTATGAAAACAGACTAGGCTGAAGAAAATCGTGTTAGTTCTATGATCGTCACTCTTCAGCTGCGTGAGGTCGCGCGTGACGCGTGACAGATGGCGCTGCGGACGTGTGTACCAATGAGCATGCCATAAATCTCAAGTCAGTCAACCTTTTTCTGTTTTAATAATAGCTATCTAGACATGTACGCACTATTTCACCGTAAATTGAAACCAAAGTAAAGTTTACATATATTTTCATGAATTCGTAGGAGAAAAAATAAACATTAAAATAAATACAAAATAGTATGGTAAAATGATGGTGTTTGGGTGCTAAGAGGCACTATGTTACCTTCGCGCGTGGCTAGTGACAAATGGTGAACTTGAACTTGTTTGATCTTCTCGTAATGGCGTAGGAATATGAAAGGAGTGCTTAATTATTGTGTTTGTGAGTGGAATTATAGCCAGACTACACTTTTACCGTCAGACATATAGAAAATTGTCTACGAGCCCTTTTGGACACCTTTTTTTTTCGATAAAAAGTCGAGATGTTACAGTACAAACCAACCTGCACTTGACATTAGTGCAGGTGTCTACAACTCTCGTAATTATATTTCATTAATTTTGGATTTCGGGCACACGTGACACATTCTTAAAGCCTCCCTCCCTCCCGCACACTGGGGGGTTGAAGCAAGCGCGTAAAACTTTTTGCCAATACCGAAACGATATCTATATCTAGTTACATACAGATTGAATTCGCGCGCATTATTCGTCACAAAAAAACGTTTATGTTTGGTCTAGTATGAGACACCTTATTATGGTTTTGAATAGCGAATACCTGAAAGGAGATAGCAAATTCAATTTCAAAAAACATTAACAAACGTGCATAAAGAAAGTGCAAGAATAAGCCAATAAAGCGAAAGCCAGTGTCTAACCGTACGGAGACTCTCCACCTGTCAATCCAACCTCTTGTAGTTACGGCAATTATTTGGATATATTTATCTCGTCACAGCCGAATTGCTTGGACTGCATTACTTACACTCTACCAAAGCCTGGACATTGATCTGTAAAGCCCATTTACAAAGCCCATAACCCGGTAGTGAGTTTATAGATACATACCAAAGTTAAATCGTTACAAAGATCGCTTTAAATAAATCCCGACCATTGCTCCGTAACGGAGTGACGGCTCATTTGGGAGTGATCTGCGTCACCATCACGCCGCGCGGCGGTGCTGGTGTGGGCAGATGTAGACATGTGACACATGCCATGTACTCAGTATAGACGTTGGCGACGGCGTGTCGAGAGGAAATAGACATAAATTATTATTTTTACTTTGATTTAAGAATTTTAGAATTAGAATGATAGTAATATTTTTATACCGTGACTGGTATACCTACCCAGATAGAGCATTAACATGGTAAGTAATTAATCATTGTTCAATAATAGGGTGTCAGGCCCTTCGTTTGATTTGTCAAATAAAATTGACACCTTAGTAGATTATTTATCGGTATCCTCAAGATTAAAAACTGTCATAAGTAGCTACTTTATCCTGTAACAGGAAGCTTATAGGTCTGAGAACGTTACAAAAAATCGAGTCGCCTGCACTCGCACTACGGTGTTAACGGTACCAGCAACTTCCACGTTGTGTCGACTCAACTTTCTTTTGTTCTTATAACTCGTGTCACAAAAAACTTTGCGAGAACATACTTGGTTAACTAGCTGCAGGTCCCCGTTACTGCTTTTAAACTTATATACTCCTTTGCGCTAGAACCTTACAACAGTGTTTGAAATTTCCAACAAATTTATGGTTTTGAATTGTAAATGTTCAGTTGATACAAACCAACCAACACAAAAAGTAACAGTGATGAGAGAATTTGACTGACCAAAATGATTTCAATTTCAATTTATTCATTAAATAACTTATGTAATACAATACAATATACGCCGGGTAACTAATAGTGGAATAAATAAATAAATATCGCCAGACAACCAAATACTTATCATATGATCCCAAACTAAACAAAGCTTGTACTATGGACACCATACAATGATTTGGGGCTGACGTCACAAATACGTTATAATAAATACCTTAGAGACTAGCATACATAATTATAGTTACACGGGATTATTTGACACGTAGAGTCGGTGATTGGACTTTTCATGTACCTTACTGTTGTCATAATATTATATTGTATTTATTAAAAAAAGTTACGTACTGGTATCTTATTCATAAAAAAATAACTTTTAACAGAGCGGCGGCCGGCGCGGCGCAGCGAAAATTGTATTTACTCGGCCGCAGTAATTCCGGCGCGCTTGTTAACCAACATTTTTTTGTAAACGTTTTAAATTGAGCGGCCGCCCGCCCAGTGGCAAAAATGTCCGCTAACGAATCGTCGTTGTATAATCATAATCGTATTGTAAATTGGAAGGGCGGCTTACCAAATATACCATTGATTGGAATGAAAAAAGATATTCGGTAGGTACGGACTATTTTAGAAACAATAATTGATATTGTATTTTATTCAGTCTTTTAGGGCTGTTAGAAGTAATGAAGGCAGCTTTATTTTTTACTCGTGTAAATATACCCTGCTGATACTGGGCTCTGACTGTCTATCGGTACCTACTTTATACGTTTGTCAGTAGTCCCTAGTATATATGTAAAATACTTGTGTGGCAAATTATACTCCCGACTCAACCAGGTATTTATTTATTTATTATCAACAACTATTTACAAAATAATGAGAATTCAAAATCAAATAAGTTAAAACTAATAACTAACTAACTACAGCCCTTTGTAACGTCCCACTGCTGGGCTCGGGCCTCCCCTCAATGCGAGGGGGATTCAGGCCATAGACCACCACGCTGGACCGATGCGGTTTGGCAGACTTCACACATCTATCGAGAACTAGTCAAGTTCCCTCAGACGTGGAGGTTTCCTCACGATGTTTTCCTTCTCCGTTTCATAGCAAGTGGTAATCTCGGATGTAAATGAGATTCGCACATGAAACCCAGAGGTGCGAGCCGGGGTTTGAACCTGCACACTTTGATTTGCAAGGCGTGCGTTCGACCACTCGGCTACCACTGCCAAGTTAAAACTAATAAGAAACAATATTACAGTAAATAAATAAATACAAATATTATAGTTCGATTACTTTACGTAATCGCTAACGGTTATCGAGTGTGAAGACGTGGTAAACTCGTGATGGGCACTGTAACTCATACCGCGCAATCCGGACCCGTGCACTGAAATCTCTTAATCAGACTATTCATATCGATGAGTCCTCTAACAGATCCGGCCTCAACCCGGTTATTACTAAGAAGTCCGTAAATCCGGATGAACTCGTAACGCACGCCTAATTGCCGGAGCGGTGATCTCCGGACGAGAGCGCGTGCCCCGATTATGTGGTGAACTTTTGTTTCGTGAGGTTTTGTATGATAATTTATCAAGTGGGTTTCACTCGTGTCACATAATAAAATATGCAAGACGACACAGAAATGCTATAATGCCTATGTTTGCTATTAAAACGCTGACAAGCACCAGATATAATAGTTTTTTTTTTCGTCAAAACAGTAGGTATTATTTATACTTTTGTATCAACTAGCTAAGATCCACTTGTTCGTTCAACCCTATTATATTATATTTTCATTAATTTATACCTATCTATCATTTACCTTAGGAGGTACCTGGAAAGTCTTACGTAACTTAGGCAAGAATATATGCCGCAGGTTTTTCATCAAAAACTTAATTTAATGAAAAGCCTGCGACACATATACTATGTATATCAATGAAAACCATTACAAACATTGTCATGAACCACAAGTTGTATCGATTTGAATGACAAACCGAGTAAAAAATATAATTCAAATGAACCGAACGAAATCGAAATCGGGGCTTTACGTAATTGTACCAGTGATGGCATAGACGGGTTGAGCTTATTTGCGAAGCGGTGAAAAGAGGATCAAATCTGACCTTTCATGTTTAACATAGGATGTATCTTTCGGGGAAAAAGATAATCCTGATGTGAGTTTTTCCACATTTGGTACGTTTTAATTAATAGGTACTTATCTGGTATAAATACTATAAGCAAGTTCGTCTACCTTCTTTGTCAATAGGTATTCAAGGTCTATTTGATTTGAAAAGGCTTTTCCACCAACTTTCACGATTTTATAAGGAATCTTTCAAAAGTTTGAACAGAATTAGAAATAAATTGATTTGTAATTAGGAGGTACAATTTGGAGGCACTACTAAAACTCAAGTACCTACGTAATTTCCAATTAATCTACAGAATTAAAAATCTTTTTAAGGGTTTTTCATAGACTGAGGCGCAAAATATCAAGGGCCTTAGTTATTTTGATATGATATATAATCTATACAAATAAATAAAATTGAAGTGTCTCTTTGTAATATCAAAATAGCACCTTTTTACGAATTGCATATGAAAGTATACACGATACCTATAACGAAAATGCAATTTTTAAAATTTTTGTCTGTCTGTCTGTCTGTCTGTTTGTTTGAGGTAAACTTCAAAACGGCTGATCAGATTTCGACGGGACTTTCACTAGAAGATAGCTAATATTCCAAGGCGTAACTTAGGCTACTTTATTTTAGAAAAAGCATTAGGGTTGCGGGATGAACATAAAACCACTATTTTCGCGTAATCTCCCTAAAGTCCACGCGGGCGAAGTCGCGGGCACAGCTAGTGCCCGCGACTACGCGCTAGGGCACAGGCTTCTTCTCCCGTTGAATACTATTTACTGAGCGTATTACAGAGGTTTCAATCAATATTTCACATTAAAAAGATTAAAAGTATAAGAGGACTGTCCGTCCGTGTCGTAGAATTAGTGAAGAGCGAGTATTATCTGTGGCGTAGACGTCTATGCCGCGACAGGGCCCTCTGGCGGCGTCCGCGTTGCTCTTATGGTAACGACGATATAAGTACCTTTCGTATTATTAATTGTACCCCATCTGCACTGGAGTCGATAATGCGTTCATTTCGTGATGATGTACGTGTATGTACTAAGCAATTTAGTGTACACAGCGCACACACCACGCACCCCTCTCCCCACCAATAATAAAGGGGAGGTGGACGTTAAAAATAATGCCGACAGTGTGGACCGGGGTAATGCTGTGTGGGGCAAGGCGCGAGCGAGAGACCCTCACGACAGTTACAATCGTATCGGAAATGCTACTTTATTGGAAACAAGAACATGACTTGCACCTCTAATGATGACCTGCAATTGTATGGCTTAACATAAAAGACGAGGTTAAAGACCTGAGCAAATAGGTGCGTCAAAATACGGGCTACCACTTGTGTCTCGCGGGCGCATGGATTTTGCCACAAACATTCACAATTTAAAAATAAATAAGTCAATTAGCACGCCCCAATATTTCAGGCTATGGTGGCCTTCAGACGACGCTGCGGCTATTGACATATTCTGACCGACAAAATATCGCCCGCCTCCATATCCTTGGTCCACCGAGTTATTTTTATTATATCCAAGAGCGATGTTTACGAGTGCATAAAGCCGGTACCAGGGCGAGCCTGATAAGCGTATGCCGGCTGGAGGCAGAGGCATTCTTTTTTATTTCGCGCCTCTTGCCAACTGCTTTAACTGCCTATATCCTTTAATATCGAGCATTTTACGGGTTATGTATTTGCGGGTTAGGGGCCACACTAAATTATGTCATGACGCATTATATTTTAAAATGGTCAGAACGCTTTTTTGGCTGATCAAGCAAATGGCGACACGAACTATTAAAAAAAAAACACCAAGGTCACGAACAACCCTGCCTGTCAACTGTAACCAAAGTAATAAATTCAACTCCCTATTTGAAAGTAAGTTCTGATCTATTTACGGTAAATAGATCATACGACGGTACGGTGGTAGTTCGGAGATGGATTGTGTGTTCTAATAATCCGTACGGTAAGTTAATAGCCATCAAATAAACTGTATATTAGCACAAAAGCTTTTGTGTCGTATTTATAGAGCTGTGATTAGAGGAGGATGTTTCGGTGCTGCGTTTGTTCATTTTATTTAATTGTGATCCAGATAGGTCACGTTTTAACTGCGAAATTTAAATAGGTTTAGTTGCTACAGTTTTTTATTCATTCTGACCGTGTAAGAGTTGTTAAATGTTCTAGGTAAAATGATCAGATAGGGTAGGCAGAGGGTATTCTACACCAAGTTAAATCAAAAGAACGCTAAGCATGGCTTAAGTAAAGTTTATAAGTCGTAAAGAGCTTTAGGATTTAATTGACATATAATTTGAACCACCTTGCCAGAATAACTGTCTAAAAGCGTTTTCAAAACACATTACGCTAAAGTGGAATGACAGTAACAGTTGATAAGCAAATCACGTGTCTCATGCCATTGCAATACATGTGAGCGTAATCAATAGGTACCTGAGAATATGGCTAGGCGCGTACTAGGCAGCCATGGCTGCGCAGCCAGGCTGCGGCAGTCAGTCGAACATATGACATTGTATCGGAGCCCGCGCACAAGGCAGCCACCAAATCTCGGCTGCGGCAGCCAATAAAACGCGCCTGTTTGCACGGCAGCCAGCTGACTGCGCGCAACCATAGCGTATGTAGATGAATGTATGTGGCTGCCGTCAGTCTCCGCGCACTAGTTGTAGCAGCCAGACGTATTTTTGATTCAAACTTTTTTCAAAAAATGACTTTCTCCATACCAGTCGACGTAATTAATGATCTTGAATAGTCATGGATTGGCTGCTATAACTGGCTGCACAAATATTCTGGCTGCCTAGTGCGCGCCTAGCCTATAGCCTTTATGCGCTATCTTGCTCGATGTAATAGTGCCTAACTACTACTCTAGTCGGTCTCCTACTTATTTTAAATTGCTACCCAATCCGATCATCATGATTATAACATTTACAACCATTTAGATATAATCTTGTAACATGTATCCGCTTAAAGGAATGCGTCGTAGAGTATGTAAACAATACCTAGGAAGTGAGTGTAAAACTCCTGAATAAACACAAGATGAAGTTTCCTTCATAGCGAGGACAGACGCGCTTGTAATTACGACTGGGAAAGTTGCCGGCCGCGCCGCAACAAAGGCTTTGTATCTGAATGTTGCTCGGAAGTCGCGAATACCTGAAGCCA
This sequence comes from Ptilodon capucinus, assembly GCA_914767695.1. NCBI lineage: Eukaryota > Metazoa > Arthropoda > Insecta > Lepidoptera > Notodontidae > Ptilodon > Ptilodon capucinus. Next base: position 14,361,867 of record OU611808.1, on the reverse strand, counting down.
ATTACTTGAAAAATGTTTATTATAATTATATGTTCAAGGTACTTTCTATACAGCAATTATTTTTTGCGTATCTACGTTAAAAAAACAGTGCCTCCTTGAGGTAGCGAAAGTCTTTAAATAAATAATTCCTTTTATAGGTATAAATAGGAATGGCTCACGGGGCTATTTTTGATGCGTGGATCACGGCGTTATGTTTGTTGTAAACAAATAAAAACATAGGAAGCCTTGACCACAATAGCAATAGTAAAACAAACGATATGGATCTAGAACTAAGTAGTTTGACGGAGAGAACACTGCCCAAACTCTGCAAACAAAATAGAACCTTATTCACACAAATCGGTGACTAACCGAGATTTTATATCTGGAACTCGGTAGGCAATAAAACAAAACTATCAGGGTATAAATCTCCGAGATTGGCAAGTGGGGCCTGGAAACAAATTAGCTGATGCCCTGGTGCCCTGGTGACCTTGCGCGCCCGGCAGATATAAATATTGTGTTTTTGCCAGAGAGATTAGTTTGTAAACTGATATTATGCGAAGCTGAAAGGGAAGAGTTGACAGTGACTTAGTTCTTATAAAACAAGTGTGAATGAGACAAAGTTAAAAGTCGATATAAAAAATAATAATAATATTATTACCAATCCAGAAGTAATACTGTATTTGTTGCTTTTATGGTATCATTACTTACTAACTTTATAACCGGGAGAATTCAGCACCTACCTACATGTTGCTTTGAATAGTGATAACAGCTTAAACATGTAAACGATGACAAAGGCACCATTTATCGCAGTTCAAACTTCTAGAAATCCCATTTGTCACCCTTTTAGAGATAACTTAACCCTTTCGATCCGATTCATAACCATCACCCATTCGACCTCATTCAGATAACACCAACCTAACATTAATTCATCTTCCACCATCGGATAACACACGATTTCTTTCTCCACAGAGTATAAGTTGGAGGCTGGGCTCCTTTCAATAAGCCAGCCGAACAATGTATCTCAATGTTAACCAATCGCTGATCCACTTTGGAAGACGTTATCTGTATGACAAACAACTTAGCTCACAGCTCGATCCTAGGGTCATCGCTCCCGCAGATTATTGTAACAAATGTTGATCACAGAGGATAGACTTGAAGAGGTTTATAGATAACGAGTTTATCAGTTCGGGGTCATTTTATGGTTCGTAAATTCGTATTTGTCTTACGTGAACTATTTGTGTCTTTAAGAGTGCTCAGTGTAGGTTTAACCTTCAAAATTATATGCTAACATCCAAATGGATGTACATGTAAATATAGGGGTTTTTGTTCTGGCAAAGGCATTGAAACTCCGTTATAAAGTCATTTATTGTAACTATTAAAATATAGATAACCAGACTGAGTAGATGTTTGGGTACTGTATATTAAGTAACCTAATAATAATAGTAGGTAACCCTACCTTTATCCGATATTGCTAGTATTGGTATTCCGTGTATCTCAGCCGTGTTTGTCGAAGGGCGGAGGGAAGGGTGTGTTACACGTGGAGGGGGATGATGGCTCGGGCCTCGTCCACAGGAAATGGATCTGCAGTGCACATGTCAAGTGCAACGTGCTCGTCAGTAGCCTTACGATCAACAATTCTCATCCCTTGTTGATATACTCTGTTTGTTGAGATCAATTGAATTGAGGAAGTAAAGCTTTCAAAATTGGCACTGGCTTTTATAAGCATATTGCTGAATATATATATCAAATACCTACTTAAGCCAATTAACGAGACAATGCTGGATCAATGTTTTCATTTGTCCAGCATTGTATCGTTAATTGGCTCGTTTTCTAGATGGAACGAAGTATTATGATATGATATGACTAAATTCTAATATTTCTCGTTGTCTGCTGCGCTTTCGCACATATTTGATAAGCTTGGATGGCAAGGATGATTAGATGCCGCGCTATAAACAGTCCGATAGGTACCTATTCGAAGAGGTGTGAGCAACTCGCATTGCATGTTGCATCGGTGTTGCGCGGCGCTGTCGCCGGCGCCATAAATCCCCATCGCGATCCCATCAACCATGGGTAATGTGCGTTGCGATATGGCGCAATGGTTTTTCTGCATTTTTTTGTTTTCGTAGAGCAGAAAGTTATTTCGTTGTTTAATGTATCAGAGAACATTTTCTGATTGTAATATTGGATGAAATTCATATGAAAATCGGGATCATTTTAACAAATTCATAAATTGTTTACATGACCACATATTGAGCACGGGGACTAAATAAACTTTAGTAAATAAATATTTATCTTTACTTCTCTCTATTAATATGATTATTAGCGCATGACTTCTACCTTTAATTGGATTTACGGGCCTCTTTATTTATATATGAGACCGTTTTAGACAGATAACTCTTTAAGCCCCGACACACTGGGGCGGCAATGCTTATACTACCGGATCGAAACATCATAATGTTTTAATTGTACTCTAGCTCTGTTGGTAGTTGGTACTGTAACTACTGCTCTGTTATTTGTTATGGCAGGATGAAGGTTCATTGACATCAAGTGTTTGCAATAAATTAATGTTGATATCGCTGCCTACCCTCAGATTTATAGTTGAAGCGTTATTCAAGGAATAGCACGCAATGCGGCCCCATTACACATATCTCAATCGCGCGAGTTACGCTTATTGCCGGGTATGACTAATGGCAATTGATAAGTAAATGCGGAGAATTTGTTGACAATTTATTCAAATTGAATAATTTTAGGTCACTGTTAAAGTCGAAATAGGGAAATTATTGACTGTATTTCGTCTCGATCATTTTAGTAAGGCTTCTTACAGCGATTACTATTACTGTGACCCTTAATTGAATCCAGAAAACTTTTAGATATCGCCTTTATAAAAGCGATGGTATTTGCGATCGTCCTAATAGGTCTAATTTCTTAAATGACCTCAGGCAAGGCAAATAAATGATCATCCACTGAACGTGTACGATAATTCAAATTCTTAAAGTCTCTCCCGTGCAAATAACAAAAATCTGTTGATTTTCACTCAAAACGTGAACACAGCGAATTGTCAGCACAGTTGGTTGTGCACGCTTTGTGCGGCCAGTGAGGTGCGAGTAGCGACTGCATCGGTGGCCACTTTTTGCATCGTCGTTTTGTGCACGGCACCTCGCTTTTGTCTGCACTCAAATTTGAGCTCCTCGACAGCGACAATGCTCTGTGAATTCTTGTTCAGTGAGATAGCAGTGCTGAGGACATCTGCGAGTGTCGCAAATGGCGACATTCCACTGCTCCACTGACAATTTACTAACAATTGTTCTACTTTTTGTTTGTTTCTAGAATGTTGTTGCAAATGAGGGCATCGTAGATTCGTCACGACAAAACATATTGAATTTTGCTAAAAATATAGCAATCATATAATGTAATTTAGTTCCGGAAAGTTTCTGGAAATTGTTTTAGTACAGTTATTTAATTATTACTTTAATACTTATTAAAAGTAAATCCAATTACATGTTCAATATGTAGTGGTAGCAGTGGTCACCGAGTGGTCGAACGCACGCCTTGCAATCAAAGTGTGCAGGTTCAAACCCCGGCTCGCACCTCTGAGATTCATGTGCGAATCTCATTTTCATCCGAGATTATCACTTGCTATGAAACGGTGAAGGAAAACATCGTGAGGAAACCTGCATGTCTGAGGGAACTTGTCTAGTTCTCGATAGATGTGTGAAGTCTGCCAACGCACTGGGCCAGCGTGGTGGACTATGGCCTGAATCCCCCTCGCATTGAGGGGAGGCCCGTGCCCAGCAGTGGGACGTTAAAAGGGCTGTAGTAGTAGTAGTTCAATATGTCAATAAATTATGATATAAAACAATTTAATTTACATAATGGGGAAATCAGTTTCAATACCGAGACAAGTTTTACACAAAGACTTATAAAGAAATACATTTCAAACCAAAGTTCGATCCTCCCTCAAGCCAAAAACTGTTATCTCTGATAAGTCCAATAGCGTATCCACGTCCCAACATAGTGGGCACCCTTCTCCCCCAACAAAACGTTATCGCATAAAAAACTTTCATGCTCCGTAGAATGTGAAAACCCTAATCTGTATTTTGTTGAACGACATGTTCTCACGAATGCAGACATGTTCGTGATATTGGACAGTTTGTTTGTCACACGACGTCGTTGTAAGTCGGAATTGCTTTTGGAAATTTTAATAGAATTGAGATAGTATACTTGACGGGATGTCATAAAAACAGAGACTATGCATGCGATTGAAAATAATTGAATACATGAATCCTCTACGATTTTAACTTGCCTTTGGTAATTTGATAAAGAATCAGCAAAAAGTCTGACAATAAGGCAAATGTTCTTGTACTTAGCTACTATTTTCATAGCATCATAAAAAAGGCTACAACATTCAAGCAAAAACATACGAAGCGGAAACAAATAATATCTTGATTAGGATTATAGTCTATACTGGAATTTTAGCTAAAACTTGTCAACACGTCACCGAAAAACGGCTTCAACTATCCGCCTCGCCAAGTGACAAAACGCTTATTTACAAACTCGAATTCCCAACTCCGCAACATTGAGCTTGTCATCCCAACAGTTCTGAAAGCGGGACACTTGTCATAACGGACGGCACTCTCGCCAACCTCGGTGCAGCTTATCACCAGATACCATAAGCAACTATGGGCTTTAAATCTTGAGTGTTAAAGGTTATTTTGAGTAAGGTTGAAGTGTTAGTAACTCCGTTTGGAGTTCTTATAAGGCTGTACGTAGCAGTAAGGCGACGGTGAACCGCAATGGAAGCAATTTAGTTTTGGACACCAAAGTTATATTGACGATTATTTTTAGCCTTTCAACGGATTAAAACTGTCTTTAGGGGATAAATGATTTTTCCCTCTTAAAACATCATCTAACAACGTCAGATACGAGGGGATTAATGTTATGTGACAGATAAAAGGGTCAAAAAGATCAGCGGAATAATAGTTATCCATGACTCAAACCTAATCAAGATTGAAATAAGATAGTAGGTAACCCAAGTCTATCCTAAGTGTTAACTAAATTGATCTTGGACTGAAAACTTGAAATTAGTTTATGAACATTAGGACATCCCAAATGGATGGAAGTACTTAAAACTAGGTTTCTTGACGAAATTTTGAAACGTATAATGTGATTAGACATCGTTGTTTGTTTTAAAACACCTAATTAATAAAAAGTGAAAGGGGTGATGTTATAATATTTGGGGGAGTACGTAACTAACGATCCCAGGTATGACACTCTTAGGTTTAATGTTTTCTAGTATTTTCAGATTTCATATGCATAATTTCATTATTATTATTACTTCTAGGATGGTGAAAAAACTGATGAGCGTTAGAAATTCTGCAATTTTTATTGAGTGTCACTGGACCAGCAGTGAGGACTATAGTCCCCTATCATATCAGCGGGACCAGAAGAAATCGATGAAATGCACTACCCCGATTAGTTGCTCTACAGTTCTTAGGCTAACGCTCACCAATGTATCTACTCCGTTGGAATCCTAAAATAGGTGTTTCAGTTAAACATATAAACCTCGCCATTTTATACCACACGCGCGTTAAAACTAACGTTGCAACAAAGTAAATTTTATCTCGAATGAGTCCCGAAGTGGAACTAATTTGAACTGCGACGAAACGAGCAGAGTCCGGGGTCGGCGTGAGGTTTAACTCCACACTGCTCACCGCAAAAGTTTAATTATAACCCTCGCGGGTTTCATTGGTGTATGTTAAAAAATTAAAATAAATAGTTAAGTTTAGGGAAACCTATTTGTGGGTCAATCACAGTTGTAGATTTTTGGTACAATAATTAGCACTGCAAAATATAACTCAATGATTATAATATTTTCGTAATGGTTTGTTGTCACATTGCACAAACATTTCATTTTAGATCCCGCAGATAGTACCTCAATTATTTTATAGTAGTATTTAACATTACTGTAATGTAACCCAGCTAATTGGTCCATACAATGTTCAAAATATTATGCATTTTAGTCGAGTCCTATTTAAATAAAAGTAACATTAAAATTAAAACATTGCGGCATAAAGTCTGTGATGCAGCGCCACCTGGCGGTTAAACTCTTGATTTTTATAGAGTCCGCATTGCTGGAGAGAGCTTGTTTAATATCCCAACTGCGACTTTATTACTCTACGTTTGGGGTAGAGTTGGAAATCGTGACACCATTTGATATTGCCATATTAGCTGCATGCAATGCGCGTATAATTCATTAAAATAATGAAGCTTTTATTTATATTATACAACTGTCTTACTTATCTGACGTATGGTGGTAAATGATTTTTCTCGTGTTTGCGTCATACACATATAACTTGATATGAAGTATGATAACTCTTAAAACTCACGCAAAGTACAACGTTGGTCACCGCACAAGTTTAATTGGATTTTCCAACTGAGCTTATTACTTTACGAGAAAATATAGGAAACCATGAAACTTTGTAACAATTTATGCAATTCATTAATTCTGGGAAAATGGGTGGTGATATATTTTTATCGCTCACTTGTAAAAGACTTTGCAAGTATTAAACCCGTTTTGGTACAGAAATGCTGTACTGAGGTACAATATGTTGCGTTGCTGTTGTGAGCAACAATATGCTATAAAGTACAGGTGTCCCCTTCGACTCATCATGTTTTGGCGACATTATAAAAAATGTCTGGTTTATCCATTAACAAGAACTTCCAATAAAGATACCCAAGTCATATATTACTTAATTATTTCGATTATTAAGGTTATAATGTCAGTGATGAGTTGTAATTTACGTTAGAGTAATAGTAAACAGGGGACGGTTAACAAATAGTCATTACAACACCACTTCACAGTTAATAAAGGGCCGATGTCTTTATCAACTAAGTATAACGTAGGTACTTTTGAAAAATCGCTTAGAGACCGTTTAATTTGCCGACTTGAAAATGTTCAATAAACTTTTTACTTTGCTTTAAGACTTGCGAGTGCATTATATTACAACTTCTCAGAACTTACGAATGAAACATTACTCATCGCCATCTTGCTCTGTAAAAAGTCTAAGAGAAAAAGCGCAGTCGAGTGCCAGAATATGCAAGTTACGCTCCGATGTAAATATGTAACCGGAACTTACTTGCATATTCTTAACTGCGCATTGAATTAATGCGGTTTCAATTTTTATGTTTCTAATGGTTTGGGAATGAAAATATCGTATTGTAACTAAGTATATTGAGAACCTTCTTTGGTATCTATGATGAAGCAAACCTTGATCGTCACACCCATTCCAATATTATTTTAATTAAACGCTTCTATAAAATATGCATAGTTTAAAACGTGTGGACAAATGACGTGGAGCATGCATGCCGCGACTGCCCTCGCGTGCGCTGTTAAATAATATGAAGGCATGCTTGCAACACCGCGATTTATTGCCCTCAGAGCGCGACCGCACGCCATGACAGTGACGTCACAGCTCACGCGACGACGCGCGTTGTAAATAGCGCCGCGTGGTTTATAGCGCACTAAACATGGTGCAATTAGAACTTTACGAGGGAGTGACTTCATATGCAAATAAACGAATAGGATTACCTGTTTCTATTGGCACGTCGGTGTTGGTAGACATCCGTAGGTATTAATGGTGTTGACTTACCTGAAACAAAACATGCACATATAAGTACTAAGATTAACGCCAATCTTAATATAAGCAATAACCTTTTAGTGCTGGTATATACACTGATCTGACTTCAGAGTACGCGTGATAAGATTTCTTCAAAATATTTCCATGTAAAGACATGTATGCCTTTTAGTATTATTAAGTAGAATTTAAGGAGCCATAATGAGCCCTTAGGTCAAAATGTCAGGCCTGAAATTTAGGCCTGGCTTTACGTCCTGGGCTCTTATTGGCCACGATTGGTTAGGACGAGGCCATTTGTTAGCCGTTAGTGGTGTCAGCCGCTGGAGCCTGAGGATCGTATGGTAATGGTTACGACGTGATCCGACCTGTCGTATGTACGCTCGGTTGTGCCTTTTTGGTTTATTATTAGACTTGTTAGGACAGCCTGATTTGCGACGCATACTATTATCATTTATTTAACTCTCCTACAATATGATGTATATTAAGTTGCACTATATTTCTGTTCCAATATATACAAGTATATAGGCGACACAAGGTGGTTTAATATTTTAGACTTAGTTTAAAACTCTAGCCTATATCAGTAGCAAGTAGACCAAGACTAAATTGTATATTATTTAGTTATATACGAGTACCAGCTATTACTTAACCGAAGGACAGATAGCAGATGTACCAGCTATGTATTGAAAGAACTAAATTTTCAATCTGAAAAAATTACAACATAAACAACTTAAAATCGAGTATCAGTATACAGGTAGAAAACATCTATTCAAATATCTCACAATTTCCCATTATTTTTATCGTAGACCCGACCGCCGGTTAGTTAAATAAATAAAACAACCCATAATAAAAAGGAAACATTTCATCATTCCTTAAGCCGTCGTGCACCTTTAAACAGGCGCGCGACACAGTTACGCAGCGCCTGCCTCCATCAAGTTAAAAATATAATGAAACCGCGCTTTGCGGCCGCCCAGTATACTACCTTTCATGTGGTTAGTCGAGTCCACCCGCCAGCCAGGGCTGTCAGCCCGACGCGCGATGACTCCTCGGTAAACAGATATTCTCTATTACCTATATATTTAGTATGAAAAACAAACCCCAAAGTTTGGTGGAACATTTTCAATTCAACAATTAAACAGTATTTAATCTAAATATTAATAGCACCTCATCAAAGCCTCAACTTAGTTGATTTCGTAGAATTTTGTTCACAATTTAATCCCCAATAAACCTATGCCTACTCATACCAAAATATACGTCAAGAAAGCGAAATACCCTTAAACCACATCACAAGATAGTTTCCGAACTATTTTATGGGACTTTGTACATTTCATAGATTAAATTGGCAACCCTGAGGCCCTCCCCCACACTACCTCTCCCGCGTATAGCGCGGTTCATGCGCGTTTTATTGCCAGTTTTGTTTTCACAAAAGATATAGGTATTTTATAATAAATATTATTCTAAGTATTCTAACAAAGTATATATATGTGTATACATTATCTGTAGTGACAGTTGTTTTATTTTAACGAGAAATCATACGTGTTGTAAGGTGTATGGAATTTGCAAAGCTTACTATCGTAACAACTCTTGTGAGAAGTACCAAAGTCAGATACACACTGATAAGTATTTTGTCTAAGTGTTTTCAGCAATGTACGACTACATTTTTCCTTAAAAATAAACGCAGATATTTTACCATCAAAGAGCATTTAATAAAATAAGGAGGAATAAAGAAATTCCCTCATATTGATAAGTTATCTCGAAAATTATTTTTATTTTTATGAATAGAAATAATTTCTATACGTGTCTTCGGGATGGAAGGTAGCTAATTTAAACGTTGAAAACTTGTTTAAATTTATTACAAGTAAAATCTAGTTTAGAAGTCCGTCAAGAACGGTGCTTTTCCACTTGATATGCAGAACAATGGCATCTTACAACTGACTGTGTTTTAACTCCAAACGAAGCGATAGTTATAATTACTAATGTCACCTGTAATTTATAGTAATTAAAATTCACAAACGCTAATTAAATATTAAGCCAGACAAACAAGTCGTGAACTTAACAAAAACTTGATTACACCTGGGTTATTTCAAATTAATCAGGAGTTGATAAGTCTTCACCTTGCCGGTGCGGCGTGCTGGCGTTTTGAAGTCTCTATCGAACTGACAAGTTTAATTAAATGCGGAGACCAGGGACGTAGAGCGAGGCCGTCTTTTGAATTTAAGTATTTATTGAGAGATGAGACATGGCGAACGGGCTGGGATGAATCTTGACTTTATGAATAAACAAAATAATTTGTGTAAACATCTGCTAAATATCAAGTTACGCAATATCGCGTAGTTTCAATTAGCAAAAAAAAAATCTACGAACATAGGCAACTATGTCTCAAACTTGACGATGTAATTCATTGCGCATCTTATTGCACATTATGAAAATATAATATTTCTGATATCCATATTTATGAAGTATTCCATTTCATTACAAAATTTAGCATGATGGATTGTCAGTTGGAAGTTGGAACTCGTCTAGCATCTTTAGTCATCGATCAGAGTAATGCTTTACAACTTAGCATAGAAATATCTTAAGCAGACGCTGGCGACAAGCGAGCATCAAATTCATGGTAGAGCTGTTAAGTAAGCTGTTTACTGACGAACTACAATTTCTATAAATTATGTAACGAAAACACGCGTGTTTACTTATACCCATCAAGACATCGTGTGTTTGCGAATAAACAGTCTAGTATATACTTTACTTCTAGTATATTCTAGTATATACTATATACTTTACTTCGATACACTATACATGTGAGACACTGTTGAAAGGCGTGGGTGTAGCAGATTCAGACATTCCATTTTACATTTAGGTACGTAGTAACTACGAGATAAATGTTTGATGTCTTAAAAACAGTTTATAATTAAAGGTAATCCCAAACAATTGCGTTAGTTTGCGAACTTGACATTCTGCGAATTGAGAGTTCTGTAAATTGGATATTCTGAGAACTAGCTGTTCCACGATCTAGTCATTTTAGATTATAGAAATCCTGCGACTATTCCTTTTTTTCATGTAAACTATTACAGTAGTTTATAAAACGTCAATCAAACATGTAACCAAAAGGTAGGACTCGACCACCTAAAAAAGATAAATAATGGGTAAGAATAACAAGCATGGGCTTACCTTCCATCTAGTCTCGAGAGTTTAAAAAATTGGAGCACCTAGCTCATGAACTTTTAAAGTCATTTTATAAAGTCAAAGCATGCAGAACTTAACCAAATTAAATTAAGAATAAGCTGTTTCTATATTATTCTCATGCTAAATACTTTGAAAGATAAAATGTTACGAGCGAATTATACGGAATTATAAAACTATTCATAAAACTATACAAACAGTAATGGTTCCGGGAGGTATAATAATCATTAAAGGGTTTAACTGCAGCCACGACGCGGCGCCCGCAGACATTGTGTTCTCAGAGGCCAGCCTCTCAGAACTGATCGGGTAAATATAGTTCTAGGTAGTAAAATCGTTGATAATCCATTAGGCAATCTTATTAGAGATAGAAAATAATAAGCCTACTCTCTTTAATTAAATCCATAAAATTAAGACGAATTACTCTTGGGTATACAAGATTTTAGCAATAATACCTACAAAGCCTGGAGCACTAAAGTCTTCACGAACACGTCTTTCATATACAAATTTCATTACGTTACGTTGAAAACAACATTGTTTACACTTTACAATATTACTAATTATAAGTCATTACGGTTAATTACTGATTATAAAGTAATTTTAGGCGTTCCTAGTTAAGTAAGTAAGTATTAAATATTATTCTTCTAATTTGTTTATAAAACGATGAAAAAGTATGAAACGAGATTAATTATTTTATGCAAATCCCCTGAACGGTGGCTGAGAAACAAATATACCTTACTCCAGAGTCCCGACGATATTAAATTCTTTTTTTGCTCTCAGGGGATCTCTGAGTATAAGATACGCCCTTTGTCTCTACCTGAGAAAATACCTATTTAATGTATCAAATGGCGTAGAGTTATTTCAATTCAAGATTCTCATATAAAACCTCTTCTCATAACAAAGTACATACATACTGCACCAGATACCTTGCGGATCAGCGGGTAATCTATTAAAACATAATACTTATGGCTCTATTCACACGGCAGAGCCGGCTGTCCGATAATTAGGCAGACTACGAGAGTCATGTAAACGGACAGGTTGTGCAAACGCTTCCATACAAAATGTTCAATCCGTAATAATTGAGTAGGCGATTTTCGTTCGTTGCAATAGAGGCACCCTTTAATTTTACAGTCCTTTTAACGTCCCACTGCTGGGCACGGGCCTCCCCTCAATGCGAGGGGGATTCAGGCCATATTCCACCACGCTGGCCCGGTGCGGGTTGGCAGACTTCACACATCTATCGAGACCTAGTCAAGTTCTCTCAGACGTTCAGGTTTCCTCACGATGTTTTCCTTCACCGTTTCATAGCAAGTGATAATCTCGGATGAAAATGAGATTCACACATAAATCCCAGAGGTGCGAGCCGGGGTTTGAACCTGCACACTTTGATTGCAAGGCGTGCGTTCGACCACTCGGCCACCACTGCTATTCTTATTGAGGCACTCTTAATTTATTTTAATGTCATAGAGTCTACCCATCACCGGCCACCTAGTCTACCTACTCGTTACCTATCGTGTAGGTAAATGCTAAAAAAATATTATACCAGTACAAAAAAAAATGAAAAAAATATTAAATATAGGCTTTCAGAACCTTAAACTGTTTTGCGTACATTCAATCAACTACCCAAAAAATACAAAAAGGTTATATTGTATGACATCACACACAATCTACCGACCGATGATTGACATCGAATTTGCCGCCCGCAATCTCACTATTGTAATGTCCACAAAAAATCTATTACCCAGCCCGAAAGGACGTCAGTCGTGACCTCCGGATAACAATACACAAATGCCGTCCGAGCGACACACGACCGGGAATATCCGGCCCGGACAAATGTGGCGGCCATTTGCGAAGATAAAAATTTCAAACGCACGCCCGGTCCGCCCGGGCGTGTCCGGACGCGAGGTGAAGTCGGGTAATGCGCGCAGTACCCTGCCAATGTACGACACGTGTGCAGTGTTACCCGGTCACCCGCTATGTTTACCTGATTCTATTCGATCTGAATGTTATTTCATGACGTCGCTACTGTTGAAACCAAACTATTTATTTATTTATTTATTTATTTATATAGGACAAACCAGTAACTGTTACATTGTAAACATATATAGAATAAAGTATGCTAAAGTAAATTAAATGTACAGTTTTTTAAGGTGTCACAACATGCAATAGTATTACGGTAACCAATAATTAGAAATAAAGTATTGCACTTAATATTAAAATTATTACAATGTCTAAATATCTATATATACGTAAAATTAAAAGATACAATTTATAAAATAAAACTAAAATTTAAGATTTAAAATGCTAAATAAAAAATAAAAAAGCTAAATATAGAAAATATTTACATAAAAAAAACAAGAAATTTAATATAAAAAAAACCCAGTACCGAAAAAACTAATAATTTAATGTATTAACGAATCTATCGTTTTAACGAGCTTAACACGAGCTTTCGGAAGTGAGGTAGTGAATCATAACAATAACTAAACTAAATTTGACAGCTCTAAAAGTATTGTTAACTACCTCATACACTACGGCCGTGAGAAGGACAACCATACACTTAGTTTACTGTAATTAAATTTACAGACTCAAAGCCACTGTAAAGAGTAAAAATCCGTTCAGTGCAGAAAATATGGTCTGTCTGTACAGAACTGTACAGTTCTTGAAAATAATAAATAGTTGACTGATGGAAACTGCAAACCCATTAATTTCCCTTATAAAATGTGGAATAATCTGCGGAGGGAGCCGCAATCGTAAGCCACCGAGTCCGCGCTAACACCACTTGATCCGGGCCAAAAACAACCTACGGCTTAATGATTCACGCTGCCCTCATTCGCACCGACAGATACACAGACGTATATCTTATAAAATAGCAACAAAACAGTCTAAAACACGCCAAAAATAGAAGTCACCTTGGGTTAAACTATTAAACTCATCGACCACTTCTCTCACGCTTTGTGCGTTATATAAAAATTTGGAAGATACGTAAAAATATCACAGAGTATACCGGTGTAAACCTTTTTTTATCACTACCGATTTAAATACCATCACACCAGATGTGAAAATTAAAATTTGCAAATTATTAAAATATTTGAACTCACTAATTCGAGACGGTTCGATTCACAAGATTTCAAGCAACTGAAAACTATTTTAAGTACCTAGTCGATCATTTGAATTAAGTAAAATAAATATTGAGCCTGCATTATTCAAGATGAACGTAGCTCCTTTATAAAGTTGACGCACCGACCGAGGTGTCCCACTGCGACCTATCTGAACTCATATTATTTAATTTAAGACGCCGGAGACAATGGGTTCATGGATTAGAGATCGGAATAAAAATACAAACAAACAGCAAGACAAAGGGCTGACGAGGGTCAGGGACGGGCTTTATCTGCGCGCCGAGCAGCCCGCGCCAACTCCGTTCAATTGCCAGTGAGAGAAAAATCGCTGTACCCAGAATGACAGGCCCCCCACAATAAGACATTTTTACGAGTATGTATGTACGAACATATTTAACTGTCGTGAAAATCATGAAAATAACATTGAAATCAATACGAAGCTAGAAGGAATTTGCACAGTAAGAAGCTCTAAATAACGGAATAGGTAATGTTTGGAAATTAGAACTACCTATGAAAAAGATATAGGTAACGTTATTTGAAAACACCTGAACCAGCCTTTATGTGTCAGATGTAACTTCACTTACCCAATCGAAACATAGCATTTCTGTATTTTTAATGCAGAGTCCTAAAAAACAAGGAGTAACATGCAAGGCGAAAATACCAAGTTTTATTACCAACCCGACGGTCACCTCTATAAATAAAATTAGTGTTTCAGGTGAGAAAACAAACATAGTGATAAATTGTATGTAGAATTTTGTCGGACCCAAGACATGCTTAGAAAGCAGCTGCATCGAGAGAAAAGGGAATAAACTAAGTTTATTTAGTCGGAACGGAGAGAGTAAAGGAAAAAAGGTGTTAAAACCAACAAACTTTGCGCATTTGTAACATTTCGGAGTGAAGATGTTTATTTTTAGGAGTGAATAAAGTGCAGCAGCCTAGAATAGTTCTAGTGATTATGTGGAATGGCAACACGGCTTGAGATTCAAGTTATACTATAAACTACGATTTCAGATACAATTATTGATCCTGAAGTACTGACCGGCTAGGTTGTAAACTGAAACCACCGAACTAACATTTTCCACATTATTCTAACCGTATCAAGCTAACAATGTAACGACACTTTCGAGTACTAAGAACTCAAATAGTCCACGATTATTTAAAGAAAGCGGGCAGTGTAATTTGAAATGGTCGTAATTACTCTGGTATGTTCAGAATTTTAAGTAAAAGATCGCAATACATCAGCTGAGGAAACATTGAGCCCCGCTTGAAGAGGGGCTGAAGGCGCCATTTACATAATCGAACCGATAGCAGGCTGACGACGACCCTCTGTTCACCAAATAATTTAATAATATAGGAAGAGCTCATTCGCACTTCCGACCCAATCTTCAAATATAAAAGTGTCTATTTTACTGCAAGCAGGGATGACTGGCTCTATGCTTTACATTATAATATTTTATAAGGAAACTTAGTCCTCTATAGAAATAATCACATCGACTTCTTCGACTGTACGAATCCAACGTAACCATATTGGAATTAGTATTATCTTCAATATCAGTTCGTTAAAAAGAAATTGACTTTAATAAAGGTGCTCCAAAGTGGAATAATAAGTAAGATTGATGTTCGGCTGGTATTAACATCCACCAGATTGAAATATAAGGTGGCGGAGGACGCGGGCGCTCGCAGGGGGGGAGGGGGAGAAGGGGAGAGGAGGGGCGTGCATTCAATTAACTCTCAGTATGATGTATTAGTTTAATTGGCTCTGTATACATGATAAAAACCTATGTTTTACTATACGTTTACAGGAAATTTACTGAACATAGGCAGTTTCTTTCGGAAAATTGGTGTTAATATCACTAACTAAGGAGAATATGTGTGACAAGTCTGCGAACTGTGGTTGCTTAACGGCATACCAAATTAAAATGTGTACTTGGATTGTGAGCTGATGATCGGGCAGGTTGCAACACGTTTTAACCGTTCATGTGTGACCTGTTGGATTTAATATCGATACACAGTATGGTGCTCATTGGGCCGGGCGGCGCGGCGCGGCGCATGGAAAATATCAGCCAATAACTGTCTCGATGCACATCGCGCGATACGCAATAAATCCGCGGAAAATATAGCGCAAAATACGACCGAAGATGGTCCGATACAAAATATAGGTGATAAATATTTTTTTAGCATGAAATGTCCGCGTTTTCAGATAGACGAAAAATAATTTTCATGAGGTATAAAAAATCCACTGAGCGGGTTGTTTGATAATACTACTACTACAGCCCTTTTAACGTCCCACTGCTGGGCACGGGCCTCCCCTCAATGCGAGGGGGATTCAGGCCATAGTCCACCACGCTGGCCCAGTGCGGGTTGGCAGACTTCACACATCTATCAAGAACTAGACAAGTTCCTTCAGACATGCAGGTTTCCTCACGATGTTTTCCTTCACCGTTTCATAACAAGTGATAATCTCAGATGAAAATGAGATTCGCACATAAATCCCAGAGGTGCGAGCCGGGGTTTGAAAAGTGTTTGATAATAATGTTACTTAAGAATGTCTCAAATATATATCTAACATGTTCAAACTACAGAACAATTCCTCAAAGTTATTCTCAAATATTATGATGACTGTGGAAAGTTAGTGGTAACTTTGAGAATCCGGATAGTCGGGGCACTGCTGACGCGACTTGTTGTCTGCAACTAGTCACCACTTCCAATTCCATTTTGGGTCAAAGAAGTGTTTTTCTGTTAAGCTTCGAATAGATTGGATTTTTTTTCTTAAAAAAAGCTTTCATTATCAGTCGCCGTAATAATAAGAGTTCTTCGAATGTTACTGACGATTCTAGCACTTGAATTTATCTTTGAATTTACTACACACAAACTCGAGATTTTATTATTTGCCTTACTTGCGACTGTAAAAGTTCATTAACCGAATAATATAAAAATTCCAGACATCCCTACTAACAAAATCCAAATTAACAGGCCGAAGATAAACCCGCAAATACCCCGAGTGTTCCAACATTGGGTCCTAGGAAAACACATAAAACCCGCGGCGATAACTAACTACCCCCTAATAAAACTTTTTCCTCCCCCTCCTCGAGTAATCCTCGGGAACTTAGTAAAATGGTATACTTAACAAAGAGAATTTGGACGGCTTAAAGTTTAGCCTTCAGTGACAACGCGCCGCCATGCACCGCCCAAATGCCGACGCGAACTGACCCAAAAATATTATGCTAATTTTAGTATAGCTTATTCTTGCATTACTAAAGAGTAACTGGGACTTTGAAATTTAAAGCCTATGAAATGTTTTGCATGTTACCAAACTCGTCTTCGTATTTTAAACATTTCGAATGAGCGACAGCGAATGCTGCCTTTGAAATTATAATTTGATATTTACTCAGTTAAATTCTATTACCAATTTTTTTTTGTAACGGTTTTTTTTGGAACGGTTTTGTAACCATATTTCTTTACTTATGCTAGTTACACTTCGAATGCCCATCGTTACTTTAGCTCGTTTCTGTGATACTATGGCAAAGATTATTCGTATTGGTCGCACAAGCAAACCCGCGCAGACAAATACCTACACCATACGGCTTGTTCTACCCTTAGAGTTGATCTTGGCACAAAGCTATGAGCTTCGTTTGGCAAGAAGCTGCTCATTATGTTAACCGCCCACTGATTGCGGAAGTTGCTTCAAGATACGAAAACAACTTTGTAATTCAGTTTTTGTTCTACCACCCACAAACTCGGACGTTTATCAATTGGGAACTAGAAAAGGTTGAGCGTTGCATCACATGTGCTTAGTGCTGATTTTTCGATTATTTTTAAAATGTTGCTAAATCCGTGACACAAGCTCCAGTAGTAGTAGCATTTTTCTATTATTTTGATACAGCCTGGACTAGATTAGTTATTGGATTTAATGCACCGGGAATTGGGTATTAGATTCTCAGGGTAATTATCCTGCAGAAAATGAGGTTATAGCATATACACATGAGTAGGTAATATGACGAATGCAAAACAATGAAACAAGAGGTTGTCGAACATGATTTATGAAATTTGATTACGTTTCTGCATGAGCCATTGTTTAACATATTTTATATACTTATTAGTTTTATCTTCTTTTTATAAATCTAATCTATCTAATTGTATATGACTGAGTAGGAACGCCCTTAGTGTTTTTAAAGAGTGTGACGTTAGCACCGCTGACGTCACCATACATAAAGCAGTAAGCTTATAGTCGACAGGCAGCGTAACGACGTCTCAAGGAGGTCCGTACTGCACGACAGCTCGAGCACGAATGCCTAATGGCCCACAGTGCGACCGTATATAAAAGGCTCGGCGCTCGTGCACGTGTTCTTAAGTTTTTAGGTTGTGTTGGAATTGCCATAACGAAAATAACGGCATGCTATTTAACGTTAATTTCACATCTTAACAAACTCAAATTAATCGATTGACGATTTTAGAATAATCAGATTATCAAACTTAATTATTCTTGTTTTTATAACAGGCCAATTATTGTATTTACGCCGACATATACATTTTATAAACAGTTGTTTGATGAGGTCATAATATATTAATATTCTGAATAGATTCTTCGAAACGGGTAACATAATTTCAAGAGGTCACAATTTGCTCTTCTCAAAACATATGCAGTCTATCGTGGCTATTCATAAAAACACAACGCTTTTAGCTTACTGCTCAACGCAATACTTCACAGCGCTCACCTCCCGAATATAAAATATGAAATAAGATAATAAATTATTAAAGAGAGGAAAGTTTATGTCGGCAATCATAATTAATTGATAATTAATTAAACCGAGCTTCAACAGGCTTTTTATCGCGCTTGGAAAGGGTACTCAAGAATATAAAAAGAGTTGCAACCTTGAAATCATAATTTGTTCTCTTTTGAAAACATCTTATAATATGCTTAGTAATCTTCTATTCGTACTTGAAAAGACTAGATCAATAGATAAGAACATATCTTGTTGTACCACACGAAATGCTAACTTCATCAACTAATATAGGTATACACTTACTGATAATAATAAGGTAATCAACAAACACAAGCGAAACACGCGTTTACTGAAAAATCATGCAAACACAATAAACAGAACGCACAATATCGCCGAAATAATGTATGCGAAGGGAGAGACTCTTAAATAATGGGAATATGTAATTGTGCGGGGTGTTTTTGTTATAAAAATGTTGTGTGATTATTTATGTTGACTGATTAATAATAAAGGGAAATAAGAGACACGCTTCCGGTAAATGTCTGTGTAGTAATGCGAAAGCGTATTTTTGTTCTTGTGTTCCTGTGAATTTTGAATACAATATTTGGTATGCTTGATGTTTTTTTACATGATACACGACTGTAGACTCACCTAGTTAGCAAGAAATCATACTACTTTCATCCGGCACTTTGGGTCAGCGGGAGTAATTCACGTTAGTCAATTATTTTTTCCCAACAAACGTGCCCCGAGTATTATTTCCATTAGAATGGCAAAACAAAGAGAAAATGGAAGATTAATCGATGGCATCATTATGGTTAATCGCACGACATCAAACACATGCCTCCGAATTGACTCGCCGCCGTGTTGTGTGTGCCCCATATCGACGTCGGCGCGTGCACAAATAATCCGGGTGAAACGGAATTACACGATAAATAAGCAAATTCAGGACATATTGAACGCCGAATTCATAGCACTTTAAATCTGGTTCTAAACACAACACGTGCAAGATTTTTAACTGTGTATGAATTTGGGAGTTAATATTTTAAAGTTTTTCATATGATATTATTATACCAAGGACATACCTCAAAATGCATTTTGTGTTATAATTACCAGGTAAATACAGGTATAGCTATTTTTCAAATACTACACAATATATAAAAGATCCATTGCGTAGTTAGGCACGCCACTACCCGGTTATAACCGACTGGTCAGCAATCCTTTCACACCTGAAGAAACTTCATTTCACAATATTAATTAAGGCAATTGCCTCCGAGAGTGGAAATGAGTCTAAGTAGGGACCAAATCCGGTGACCTTGGTAGAGAGAACAAATTGTCGGATTAAGCTTGTTATTTTGACAGAAAGAAACCTAGATTGGATTGTTAAACTAATTACGTCGTTTTCATGAGCCCAACGACGGTCCCCGTTATACCAGAACCAAGTAACCTGGGTATATAGTGGGTTTGTCCTTCCGATAGCTCGATCTGAGTAAAGAGAATTTGGTATCATTGAGTAAATTCTTGTTAACCCATTACGTTTGTCTGCCAAGTTGCTGACCAAACAGAAATCGATCATCATCATACAAACTTTCCGAATAAAATGTCCACTAATATTCAGTAGTTTAAGTTATCACTGATTGAAACTTTATGGGTTGTCGTGGCTATTAAGCACAGACGAGCATGATCCTGGTAAAAATGTTCGCATAGCACGCTTAATAACGGACCACTTTGGACCTCAGTTGGCGAAATTTTAATCTGTGTCCCGCACTCGGGCAGTAAAAGTGAGATTAGTTTCCTTCGGGCTTACGCCTCGTCAGATATCCGGCCATCAACGAGATTCCAACTTAATTTCCGTTGGTCATTTTGACACAATCTTTTTGATTATTTTTGTTTGTTTCCTGCTGGGAGCAAGGCGAGCACATTCTTTCCTAAATATCGTAGACAGGTACAAATTGCGTATAATGTAATCGACCTACAAACAATTTAGAAATTCAACGCATTTATCAAAAGTACCTACTTTATCTTTAGCTGGATCGAGACAATAGATATGACCTTTTAAGAAATGCAATTGTATTTACACATTGTTGACCGAGAAAAACATGTTTGTCTTCAAATTTGGGGCATCGCAACAGCAGACAAAGAAACTTCTAAAGTGTTTGTTATATCTGCGGGCGTGTCGCAAGAAGAGAAAATATTGCGATCTTTTAATCCGACACTCACCATTATGCACCATTTAGAGCTTTATTCGTGTTTTAAATAAGTGTATTAAGTAGACTTTGCAAGTTTATAATTAGCCAAACCATTTACTGACTAATTAGAAAAAGACAACTCATTTTATTCTGGATCCAAAAAGTATGTTTATATTTAATATCTATATTATTTAAGCGGAAACAAATGAACATTGGGTATGTTTTTTTAATAGAGCTGGTAACGTAAATATAATTCCGTAAAGATTCTCACTAGTCCAATGTAAAATTCCTCAACTAAGCATATTACTTTTTGCGTATATACAAATACACAGTATATTGTACAAAAGCTACTTTAACTAGTTATTAACATTAAGTACACTCGTATTTACACATCTCAAGATGGAGCAAAAGTTCCGCAGAGTCTAAAATAGAACTGGAATTATTTCGCCCGCAGACGTTCCTTCGGACTATGCTCTGGTGATTAATTAACCTTAAAACAAATAAATACACGTTGGTTTTAAACAAACACCGCGTTACTCTCAGGCTACGAACTACAATTAACGTGCCGTTTGACGATACCAACGAAAGAGAAATTATAGTGACGAATTACTTTACTGGAAATATTATTTATGATAGGCTAATTGTTTTTGTTAATAAAAGGTTTATAGTTTGTGAATTTATAATAATGGTATAGGGTTGCTGGTAGTTTCTATATTAAATTTTACTTGGCAATAGTTTAAATTCAGTTTTGGTGGATATTATATAAAAATAAAATACTTCGGCCGTCTGTATTTATGACATGTACGTAAAATCTTATTTAGTTGGAAATGCATACAAAGACGTAACTAATTTGAATTGTAAAATAATCTATAATAGGTAGTTTTAAAATTTAATTAATAAGAAGGGAAATAAATCTATATCCCTTAAATCAGTAAATGGAATCGTGTCAGTAGAGCAAACTGAATACAGACTTGGTCCTTACACCTCTGTTAAAGAAACACTTCACGTAACGCAAATACAATGCAGTCAATGGAACCGACCTGACGATCGTTGTAAACTACGATCGTAAATTTCACTATTCTACCTGTTGAGTGAATACTATTTTATGATGAAAATTGTTCCCCAATATCTTTTTATTTGAAATATTATTATTCGGAGGGGTTTCATCTCTCTACGATTAAAAAATAGTTTTTTTTTGGTGAAGGAAGAAATAAATTATTGTGCTTTTTGAGTGGCTATAAGAGTAAACAAAATAATATTTAAGTATTTTATTAAAAAAACAAAAGGCGAACAACAGAGAGTGCTCGCTGTCCAATCGTGCTCAGATTGCAGTGTACGGTATACTTTGAATGTATTCATCCAGTTCATTCGATTACCGAGGCACATGCCAGTCATTGGACTGGCTACAGTTGCTATGCATCGGTCTGATTGCAGCAAACACGACACGTCGTATGCTGATTGCATCTTGCTGTGTTTACTCATTGAATGATAACTGGACACTGGAACTACCTTTGCGCAGAGGATCGCGAGAATTGAGTTGAGAATAATCAGGAACGGATGCTGGAGTCCACGGCCTTGTATTTATACGTCACTTAATATACATATAATATGTTCAGCAATTAAAATATATTGTACCTTACTGAGAGATGTTAAATTTGGGCGTTACGATTAGAAGTATCTTGCTAAAAGTGGAACCTCTTAATAAGCAGTCTATACATCAAATGCGTTTCCTCCCAGGTCTTGTCATTGCAAATGTTAGTCACAAAACGACTATCTCACACCTAAATTCTTACAAAATCTAACAGTAAAACATATACTTAAAAAATACTTGTTGAAAAACCAAAAACATACTAAATAGGCATACTGTACATAAAACTAGGGAAGACCCCAAAATGCAGATGAAGAAATATGGTTTTCCAAGTAGCTTTTGTAAGGATCACACGTTTCGCGCCTTTTGGGTACTACCAATTTATGTCATAGTTTCAATATTCCCTCGGTCACCACCGCTTGTAATGGATCGGACTCCGTATAATTAGTGACGGCAGGGTTCATCCCTGCACGTCGTCTCGCGGCCTGTCGCTTGTCGTCGAGGAGACACCATCTCGACATATTGTATGTATTATCTACAGACCCCTGCAACGTGATCGACTCTTGAAATGCACTTTTATTATTTAATTGAAATTGTTTGAAAGCCAAAGAACGTACATTTATCAATTTGCAAACTCAGATATAAAGTATAATACATCCACACCTAGATACATAATATGGGTCTCACTGCCTAATCACCTACACTCTATCCCTCAAATCAGCAACATTTTAAATGAACCCACCTTAAAACTAATCTACATTTTAATATCCCTCTTCAATTTTTATACGGAAGCCCACAGGTTTTCTCATCTTCTAACAAGCGGCGAAGATTATACTGGCCGCTTTCAAAGGACCAAACAACGTGGAACGTAGGTGAGCTCTTTGAGATCGGTTCCTTTGGAAGACTGGCGTGTAAATTGCGCGGCCCGTGGGTAATAAACGGCCGGACCCATAGGGCTGCCTTGCGGTACACCCGCAACGAAAATGAGTTTACTAAGAAAATGACATATTTGGTATTGAATCTCGTTTGAGATTTTGTTGTTAGGTGAACAACGTAGAAGGATAGAGGTGGCGGAAAAAAATACAGGGTAATTTCTTTGTAAATAATAATATAGTAGATTCGTCAACTGGGCACACGTCCTAGTGATTAGATGAGCTGATCTCGTAACGACTATTCGGATACATTCCCCTCCCTGACCCTTCAAATCCTAGCACAAGTTTTTGATTTAGTAGGGAGTGGCTAACGGAACTATATTTTTTGCCATAACCTCATATTGCAATTCATAATATAAGTAAGTACTCAATTAACAGGAAAATAGGATGACATTAAAATAAATGAAATCCCTACTCGTAAACCCAAACATTCCTTGTCGGCCCTAACCGCAGGGCACCTTATGCTAATCCTGGCAGGACGATGAAGGCTAAATTGCAAGCCCCGATGATAAATGATACAGTAAATAGAAATAGCGCATGCAACGCTTTTCATATTTATAACATAGTTTCCATGTTAGATCTATATCGGCCATTAAATTACTTCGAATAACTACACTTTGCACTGCTGGGAGTTGGGGTGAAACCAAAACTTTACTCATTTTTGTGGCGAGCATTTCAGTTGTTCTTTTTACACGCTAAAATTCTGGAACAATTTTTATTCGAAATTATTTCATCAGCATTTCAAACAATCGTCTATGATTTACTGAAAACATATTCATAATTGATATAACCATGAAACTTATACAAATTGAAAGCTCATAATTTATTGGCATACTTTCAGCAACATTGTGCCCAATCGAGCAGGTCTCACATCCAATCGTGAACGTTATAGGCCGGACCGCGGTAAAATGCAACCATTTCTGCTTTAATAGGGACACCAAAACGAATTATCAAGCAGGGCACGTAATGTACTAGAAAAGCGACTGTCGCCACATAATAATAGGGTATAAGGGTACAAAGTTTATACTGTTGCATTATCCGGGTCTCCCCTTCCCCCTCCGCCCCACCTCGGGCCCGAGCTTCCCCCTTGGCTCTCGGTCTTGTGCTGATATCACTTCAAATGATATATTTGGGGCCGGGTCCCGCCTTTTTTCTTTGTTTGCAAGGGAATTTATCGGTGTACGAGCGATACGCTCCCTAAGGGAGCTACTACGTGCCGTGGCCCGCAAATGTACAGCCATTTCGAAAACCAAAACCTAATTCGAGATGATTGTTTTACGTGCATGATTGGATAATATCAATTGAATTTGGTAAGGATTTTATTACATGTTTCCTAGAGATGTGAAATTTGATATTATTACTAGCATTTGTCGATAGCTAATCATAAACTATAGCAATTTGGACATTCTGGAATCGGATCCATAAATCCAAACCATTTTCAATAACAAAATTGATTCCACTAATTCTTTACATCTAAAACCAGCAGAACCAACAGTCCGTTTTAAACTGAAAACTTGTGAATATCCGTGCTAAAATCCCGAAATCGGAACGAAATCGAAAAAAAACATTCTCCGAGCCGCAGGGAAAGTTTGGGGAAACGATTGGCCCCAGATTAAAAACTATCCGGCGACGAGACCGGCTTAATTAAAACTCGGACCAGAGCGCTCCTGGACCTCACTAGCCCGTGACTACACTATGCTGGGACATAGGTTGAGATGACAGGTACTTACGGAGAAACAGCAAACTTATAACCTAGAAACCAATAGGAAGAAAACCGCCACTGAGGCTGAGGTTATCAAACAAATGATGGTAGGAATACATCAGGAATCCTTATTTATCTCACGAATCATACAGAAGTTCACACATTGCAAATTTGCCGCAAATCCGACAAAGATCTACAATACCTATCTATGATGTGTATGAGTGTACCTATGAGTCCAAAATAATTGTCCAAAAAAACTATCTCTAGCAGTAAGTGACTGAAATAGAGGCTGAAACAATTGTTATGACTAGTTTTGGTGATAAACATTTATTTTCAATGCGCAAAACAAGCGTTTTGTATGCACGCGGCGTTTATGACAATAACACTTGTGAACTAAACTCATTTTAACCTTTTCGTGTTCTTGTAACCTATTTTGAAGATGCCTTTTAGGAATAAATATATAGTAAGTGAATATAAGTAACAATATAAGTAAAGTAGTAATATAAGTGAGTAATATAAGTAAAGTTCCTAAATGCTCCTTAACTCTTCTAGACCGACGTATCTATATGAATTTATTTTTTCTTCAATTCTTGAAGGGCGTGTACATTTCGATCGCAGGACGAAGATAGGATTGTAATAATTATTTGTAACATGATCAATCAATCAAACTTTATACGAACATCTCATTATAGCCTAAACTTAACATATATGCTATTGGTCAATCAACAGTCACACAAAACTCTGAGTGCATGTTGTTAGTCAAACATGATTTAAGCTAGATGGTCAAGATTTCAATTAGACCGTCCAGAGACTTCAATGCGCTGCAACGAAGCTCTAAACTGGCACCCGAACCGCTAGAATTACAGGACTGCACAAATCCTTTGAGAGTTGTGGTCGGTGGTGTTACGTTGTTTACGTTCCTTGCTCCAAATTGATGTTTAGTTGTACACTTGCTGGCCGCTACCCGCTGCGGTGCCAGCCTTCACGTCCAGTGTACAATATTGTATCTAGTAACCGCTCGGGAGAAGTAAAGTGAAAATTGTTACGTAGGTAACCATTTGCTTAGATAAAAGTCACCCATTAATTCTGATAATTTTTTATAATCAAGTGCACTTGCAGCTGTGTGAAATTCATAGTCTACAGTCTACATAGTCATAGTCTACATATTCGTGATACACTTTCTACCATTAATTATCGTGATAAGATTGGACATTATCGACGTTATTTTAAGTTCGTTTGTCGAGGCAAACACGCTTCTCCCCCAATATACTCGTATTTTTTTTTTGGGACTAAGGCCGCCACACATTCCCACCACTGTTACTCCTGTAAGCCAGGATCGACAGCGGTGTCCATTGAAAACACCGAGGTTTGACCCTCGGCGAGTCCCGGAAAAGCTAAATTGTCTTGGAATCCGCACGAATTTAATCGAAAAAGGTGTAGGAGGAGTTGGAAGAAAAATGTATCCATACTCGTATATAACCCTATGATACATTTACCGTGGCTTTGTACAGCACAGTCACTCTTGTACTGTAAACTGTTATTGCAAGTGATAACTTTAATTTCCATTCTCTATAACATTAGTATATATTTGGATTTATTCAATTTAAAAAAGTGTAAAACTCCAGCCAAACTATTTCAGAAAGTGAATTTTGTTAACAAATTGTATATCGACATTTCGACAAACGCGACGCGTCTCACTAACACCTGTCTCTATTGAACCCCGCCGGCTGGCACACGAATATTCAGTGCAAATATACCCAATACAGTATTCACTTTCAAACTAAATATTCCAGCGATACCCATAGACGGCCCGTTTTCACGCATGCACGACATAGGGCTACCTATAACTTACTATGCAATATCTTTTTCTCGTTGATTTATTAGTTGAAAAATACTGGTACTTGTGTCACTTCATTCATTTCGTATACAATAAAAAATTAATGAAATTATACAATGTAACAAAATTAGCTGTAACGTCGACCGAGAAAGGGATGGCGAGATGATTTTAAGACGTGGCAGAACATTTCCTGGCACGTGTGTTTTCCTGGGCTATTGTCCAGGACTGAGAGTTGTGGAGAAGTAACAGGGAGGCTTTTGCAAATGAGTTGGACATCGGAGTGCTATAAAAAAAATTATACGTAACTTTTTTCCAATTACATTAAGTGTTTAATTCGTTTAATTAAAGGACAACATATAAGGAAACTCATGTAATTCTACATTTACATACTTTTTGAATTAACAGAATCCGAATTATCATCAACGCAACCATAAAATGATTAATGCGGGTAATGTCGGTAACCCTATTGTATCTGTGCAATCGGTGCAACTGAAAATTGGTCAGCATGCGTTATCGATGCCTGCAATAAAGTCGCAATGTGGGGTAATAAAGGTAACAAAACATGTGATGGCTCCGACCGCCCGCCCGTCCGCCCGCATGCGGGCTGCGGCCGGAGCGTGTCGCCTCGCTCGCACTACCATTGTCGGATTAACTGAAAACTAGATACTATTTAGATATATCAACAGCTTTAGGCAGCTACTAGATTTATGAGTAATAATAGATATAAAACTGTTTGTACATAACATTTCACATTAAATTTTTGAGTTCAAAGAATACACGAGATAGTTGTTCGGCTGATAAAAACGTCAGAAAGATGAATAACAGTGTTGGGCGGCTGACAGCTCACTTTCATATTTAAATAGATACAGAGACGGCTTCTAGAGTTGCGACCACTTGCTGTGACAGACGATGATTATCATAGTCATGGGCTAGAAATAAGCAACACGTGCATTTGTTAACACAGACTGAATGCGTATATACGGTACTTAAGGAAACGGGGCGCTGCAATCGAGGGTTTTGGATTAAAACGCAAGTCCACTCGAAGACAGTTTATTGTAAGCTGACTTATTGTAATGCATAATGGTACCATAAATGTGACAAATACAGGAGGTATTGATAGAACAAAGGGCAGCTATGCCCATCTTCGATATTTGGAAAGCAATAAATAACTAATCATCGAGAGATTGACAAGCAGATGACGGCGTCTAGCCATGTAAAGTAATATTCCTAAAAATAGGCTAGTCGCCTAGACATGAGTAATATGCCGAACAACGAAATAATTCAAGACGAAAGCCTTCATTGTTACATATCAAAGACTACGTCATCTGCACGACAGTTGTGTGGGTCGAGTGGATAGAAAGTACCTAGCCTGATGCATGAGAATCCATAAAAAATGATTTTCTGCAATTCAATCACGCTTACCTCGAATTGGTACTTCGACGGCTTCACTAGAAATAAAGTAATTGTTACTCAGTCCAAACAATGTGTACATACTCATAGCACCGCTTCTGCTAACGACCTCGGTGCAGAGGTATTCAGTAACGAATGTATGCCATTGCCTCGATACCAAACTAGTTGCACAACCTACTTTCCCGTTAACTATTTAAAGTCCAAATCGGATTGGATCCATTGCAATTGTAACTTTGTATTGGATACAATGCAAGATTTAAATAGTGCAGGGATGGTTAGATATGGCGGTACCAGCGCGAGATATCGATGTTCGAAATCTAAATCGACCGCAATCACTCCACACAAGCTGTGATAACCAAAGTAACGAACATAGCTCGGACGCCACGTGACCAAAAATGTTAGGCAATAAACTTCACCATACATACAGATTATCTGTTTTTAGTTTTTCACTCATTCGATGTCGTTTTTTGCTACATAGCAGTGTATGTTCAAGACGCATTACATTATGTATTGTATCTCTTGAGCTATAAGTAAGTGGGACCACACTGCCAACCGGAGTTGCCAGAATTTCATGGTTCACTTTATTTCCTGCTATTTCTTGTATAAAAATGTAACACCGATAACGAGTTGCATGATTTAATGTTACAAAATCGTGTCGAGTTTTTATAACAATACATCGATACTCAAAACACCCATCCCTATTCGGCACGCTCTACTTCAGTTATTTACGAGGAAAGTTAGACTATAGCGAGGCTGCCAGGTTCCGATCCAGGGCGAGCACCTTAAAATCTCACTGTAAAATGAGGTAACAGATCTTGGACTTTATACAGCGTATCTTCCTTGAATTTTTAAAAGTTGAAACTGTGGGATTCCTTTTGTGCGGTGAATTGTAAGGTTTTGTCGGAAGAAAGACGATTTTCAAAGTAATGGCACCGAGCTTATTTATTCCGTCTACGGATATATGTTTAATCTAATTTATTACAGAATATCGTCATGTTAACATCGTATAAAAGCGTAATATGATTTATCATAAATTGTTCAAACAATCATCATTATGGTCCTGCGATATGGCTGCGCCGCGCCAGGGTGGTGTACCTATATTATAATTCACCCTTGTTCTGGTTAATTTCACGTCACCTTAAATTAATTGACGTTGATAGATTATCGCCGGTTCGTGGATCGCGCCAAACAGCACCGGGCCCCGGGGAGCGCTTCCTACAAAGAATTGTCAATGGCTGTCAAGCTGTTCAGGATAAGAAATATTACCCCTACACCATCTATATGACAATCAAGTATATAACTTAATCCTTGGTTACTGGAGTTGCAAATTTCTTGGAGCGCTTTGATATTGTAGACGTAGCAAAACTAAAAGCATTTAAAGCATTGGAAGAGTATGAATTATTTATTTGCGAATAAAGCTGTTGTTGCAAATGTTTGAGGATTCAATGTTTAACTCAAATAAATTGTTGAAGTTTTGAAGCTTATTTTTGTTGTCGATTCTAATAACAGTACCATTTATTTTGTAATATATTCGTGGAATTGTGTTAGATATATTAACTAAGTAATAATGAACTGGATCATACCAGCAGCTTACTGGCAAGTTTCCTAATTACATCTTTCACTTTGATGTTCCCTCTAGGACAAGTTTCTGGTCATAACGTAAGGCCCTCCTGGGCCCTCTAAGAACTATTGAAGGTACATTCAGATAGTACTATACTTGGGTTAAAATTATTAACTGCGAATAAATCTGACTGTCCAGGTTCAAACCCCGGCTCGCACCTCTGGGTTTCATGTGGGAATCTCATTTACATCCGAGATTACCACTTGCTATGAAACGGTGAAGGAAAACATCGTGAGGAAACCTGCACGTCTGAGGGAACTTGACTAGTTCTTGATAGATGTGTGAAGTCTGCCAACCCGCACCGGGCCAGCGTGGTGGACTATGTCCTGAATCCCCCTCGCATTGAGGGGAGGCCCGTGCCCAGCAGTGGGACGTTAAAAAGGGCTGTAGTTAGTTATATCTGACGGAGGACCTTACCCTGAGGTATCATTAGAAATAGTGACGTCAGGCTCGCTGACATTACGGTTATCATCCAACAGCTCGAGCGCTTCGCATCCAATGTCTTTGCGCCGACAGTGCGGCCGTATTTATGGGCTCGTCGCACGTGCACGTGTTCTTTAGTATTGGATTTACAATACGGAAAATAATCGTATGCTGTTTAACGTTAATTTCACATTTTAACAAACTCAAATTAATCGATCGATGATTTTAGAATTATCAAACTTAATTATTCTCGTTCTTATAATAGGCGAATTGTTGTATTTGCGCCGGTATATCTTAAAGTTTCTTTTACCTTATAAGATGTCCATCTCAGACAATGATTTTATCGCATATCATGTAGGCATGTTACAAATTCACTTGCGTTTATTCATTTGGTAGAGACATACTACAGTGGTTGTTTGTTACCATTCTCCGTGCAACATGGCATAATCTTTGTTGAAAAAATCACACTAGAAATACAAAAATTTCATAGGTGCCATGATTTGAACTTAGGCACTTAGGTAAAGCAAGCGATCGAACACTTGGCAGCGTACTGAGCCTACCTATCAGTCAGCAGACACATCTTTTTTTTTAACATGTGAAAATCCTCTATGGATACCCCTTCATCTTGGGGGAGATGAAGGGATTATGTGGAAGTCTCAGCAGACACACCTGCTACATCATTTTTCTTTATAATAATGGCCTGAGATGGGATTGATAGGCGTGTCACTCGGAAGGTGTTCGCTTAATTAGAGGCAACTGGTCCCGGTCCCCGGGACAGACGTGACCGGGGCACAGAGTGGTGAGTATTAGGTGGCGAGGGTACATTGTAACAATCTGCAGTTTGCAATTTTATAATTTGATAAAATGTTCGCTACCATAATGAGAAGAGGTCTTCTTGAGAATGAGGAAAACTTCACGAGCTATAATGTAATTTGCTTTCTCATAAATTTGTTTACCTATGACTATAATAAGTGTCTATATGTGACGTGTGTGTAGGTGACTATAATAAATTAATTTTAGAGTTACGATCGAATGGCATTTAATCTCGGGTAGTTATCCACGTCCATGTCAGACGTATCCCTAACAAAGCCATTGTAAATATACAAACTTGTTGAGTCAGAACAGGGCGGGTGACAGCTATCTTTATTTGGAACAAGTTGGGAATGCTAAGGGGAACCATTTACGATATCGGAACTCACCTCAACGTTATTAATAGACTTAATTCTTCGACTTAATTTACTCTCGGTTTCCAGGATTAATGACACAAAATACCGTCGGACTGAACAATTTTTCATTAATAAAGAAGAATATGCTTTATCGAGAAATATACTGTATTTTCAATGATATGTTCATCAAGGTAGTGTACGATTTAATCATTAGAGATAATCTCCGGAAACCAATAGGTAACTCGATACCATTTTGTATTCTCTATTTATCACACCGACATGTAAATAGGCCGTAATAACTTATGATCAAAGCCGTCTACACGAAGGAAACTAGGACGATCCATTATGTTGACGAGGAAGAAAATTACAGCAAATATGAGTAGATCACTTAAGGGACAATTATTGAGCCAAGTGGAGACATATAACTGTTGTAAAACAAAAAAAACAAATATTATTAGTAGAGTAGTGCAGCGAGGTGCATAACTGTCGGAATTAGAAGTCTGCGGTTACAACCATTATAATATTAGCATTTGTTAAACATGGTCAACGACCTCCAGATACAGGAAAATCTCTAGTTTTGTTCTATGAAAATTTGTTACACTAATGACTTGTGAATACTCTTTAACCTAGTTTGTAGAACTAGTAGTAACGGTTAGTCAATTTAAGAAACATTGCGTATCGAAAAAACATTAAAACAAATGTATACAGTTATTAGTCCCTCTATATATATTTCACAGAACGTACTAATAATATCCACCCAAGCAACTTAGCACAAGGCAGGTGGAAATACGAGTAGTATCTCTGCGGCAGTCTTTCTGGAGGCTGTATTCCTAGCTAGGCTCAGAGCATGTCGTGTACGCTGCGGCCTTTTGTCTAGACGAGCCTATTATTCACACCCGCTTCCTCTGTGTGGGGAACCTGGAATACTGAATTCGGTTCAGACTTTTAGGATTCGATACTATACTATATTTGTGTTTTAATAATTTTATTAATAGGATATCATCAAGTAACTTTGAATCTAAACAGCTTTAAGAGAACCGTATATTTTAAATTTAAGTCGCATTCACGGAGACAGACTTGCAAAAGTAAGGATCTTAAGAGTGCTTCTCCTTTTATCTCTTATGCAGTCAACAACACTTCGCGTTTCGAATAATAAACATAATAACTTGTGAAGAACAATTCCATAACGATCAAACATTTTAACGAGATGTAGGTGCCATTCAGAGTTGATCTCCAAGTATCGAATACCGTAACAATAGGATTGTAGCCCTCGGGTCTCGAGGAGTTGGGGGTCATCGCAAGATCGGCTGTTATGCCATCAGCTCGCGATTGATACCTGACCTATTTGCGGAGAGGCCGCGCTGCGGGCCCCGTTTTAATTACCGCAGACTCCCCTCTTTGGCGGGGTTAGCCGCCACTTGACCTAGCCTCCGCCGCTAGGGATGGAAAAATTGCCACCAATGCAAATATGTCAAGATCAACATTTTTTAATTGTGTTTGGTAAGTTTCCAATTGTGGTGAAAATTGAAATTAAACTATTTTACGGATTTTATCGCGTTTATTTACTATTTTATTTTCCCGATAAAATAGTTTAATTTCAATGTATAGTATTCGCGTAAATATAAGAAAACAATATGTGGTGAAAATATTATAACTGTTGTTTGAGGATATTTTTTACTTTAAAAATGGCTGTAGAACGTGTTCATTAGCAATAATATAATTCAACTCTTAGATTAATCAACAGTTTCTTATTGATACAACATAGACTTAGTAGATATATCGTGGCAATAACGTTGTTGTAAATAAATAGGAAACACCTAATTTCTAAGGTAGTATATATGCAGTAAAACGTTCAGGGGCAACCCTAGCGCAAGGGGTGGTCGACAAACGGTGCGGAAACCTTGCACTTCGGTACAAATATACACAAAATTATTACTGCGGCCAGAACATGTGAGTGGAGGTACTTACACACACTAATTTTGCGCTACTTTTACAAAGAGACAAACAATGTTAGTTACCAAGTACGAGTAACCCCGCGAAAAGTGTATGAATAGTGTGCTTAGGATTAGGTTAGGGAGCAAGTTCAGAATGTGTTTATAAAACAAAGTCGCTTCCCGCTGTGTGTTTGATCATCGGATCATATGCTTAGATCTTTAAAACTACGCTACGCAACGGGTTTTTATGCGTGTTTTAATAGATAGAATCATTAATGAGGAAGGTTTTAGTATATAATTTATCAAGTTTTTTTTTGTATACATTGGCTAAAATATAATGATATTTGTTGGAGGTGTCGGAAAAAAAAAGCTCCCAGCTTTCAACGAAAACGCTGCCTAAACCCTTTAAGATATAACAAAATGATGTATGGTGGAATCATGTATCTTTTATAGGTCTACAGAAAAGTCCGCAATGGCAATGTATCTCTTAAGCGTAATATACTATATCCATTTTAATACTTTAAAAATTAGTCAATTATAAAAGGGTAATTGGAAAGCTATTCCTGGGATAGGTTCTCCCATGGGTTGCGGGAACGGGATCAAAATTTCATGATAACTTTTGGTCGCGATAACCGACATCCACGCGGGGTGAAGCCGCGGGCATCAGCTAGTATCTATATAAAATGCGATTCAGTATACGGTATGTGTATTCGCGTATAAAAAATAAAAACACTTTTATTGATATACCATTACTTTAAAAGTTTGCTCCCGAAATGTGTTAGAAAGCGCAGTTCCCGGATTCACCTCAGTATAGCAAAGAAAAAATACACATTTTTTACGTACCATTAGGTACATTAATAAAGAAGACATCTTTTAGATTAAAAGTAACAAAACATCCGCGTTATTTGGCACTGCCCTCGGCTCGAAAGGCAACGTGACAAAAGACCTTTGAAAAATCGTGGACGCAAAATAAAGAGATATTAAAAATCTTATATCTTAGCGAGATGAAAGCGGAAACCTTTCATACAGATATTGAAATTTACGAAGTATCGTTAAACATAGACACAGGTCTAGAGCATATTAATGAGTCGGTGCCTGGGTGAAATGTTGCGCATACTATTTAGGATTGTAAAAGTTGGAATTTATTTATTTAATGATCCTTGATAAGATAAGTATACGAGCAAAGCATGCAGAAAGAGAAGTAAATATATAACCAACTTATAAGTTACCAACTGTCTGCACCGATGTTTATTTTTACACGGGATATATGCACTTTACAAAGAAGATATAATTTGCTCATCAGTAATAAAAAACTTACTAATCAACTAATGTTATTCATTTTAGCGTAAGTATTTGTCGAAACGCTTTGTACTAGAACTCAAATTATCTCAACCAAGGGCAAATATCAGTGAAGAATAAATAACTTTACAATCTTTTGTTAATTTAAAATCTGGCATAATCATTTATTCAGTAATAAATATCACTTTTGGTTGTATCCGGATAAAGATTTTACAGTAGGGTGAATTGTGATGACTAATGCATGTCATAAGAAAGGCGTACTCAATATCAATAATGATCCAGCTCATACAAGATGCATAGATACACAGCATTCAGTATCTCGGGGGAAACATGCTTGCGTCATAGTCGACGACGAACCCGGTACATCACGATCTTGACTACTCATCACACTTACAAAGGTCGAAGACCCTTTATTAAACGTAGAGGAGTTTATTTCAAAATAGGGACCGCACCCCTTAAAAATGTACAAAGTATAATTACTGAACAGTTGAAAAGCTTCGAACGATGAGGTTATGATTGGCGGAGGAGGTTTTCAAAATGAGTGATGTATTTACATCAATACAATTTTAGTCTGCATATTAGAATTTCTGTGATCACCTATTTGGCAGAAAGCCGTATTTTCCACAAAACCTGCAACATTGTGATAAAGCCAGTAAAAGGAGCTTATAACAAATGACGGACTAACGCAACCAATAGCAAACTACAAAGAGTTATCATCACAATACATTATGAAAGACGCCGCTTACGACCGCCACCGATCCGACATCCACCGGGAACCCGGCACCAAGTGATTTAGATGAATCACGCCATACAATAAACAAAGAAAATACATTATCTACGGGGTGGAAAGGAGAGGGGGGTCCACCTGAAAAATCCATTGAAAAAGAAAAAATCCCGGCTCGGACAGGGGACAATGGGGGGGGTCTACTGTGTGAACAATTAAGCTAAATGAAGGGAGATAAGTGAGGAATTTATCACTCGGCGAAATGGACCGGCAATTGTTTTAGAAGAGCGATGTAGCTGCGCAAGGTGGGCGGAGTGGTGATGTTTACATTATGCGCAATATTCGTAAGTGTTCGGGAATTGGAAACCGTATTTGATTTATTTTGAGAAAATCGTGTATAGTTAATAATAGGATTAATAGACAGTATATTAAAATATGATATGTGTACACCTAATACAGTACCATGCAGTAGAGCAACTCCAGCAACAGTCGCCAATTGATTTACAGACGACGTTGCGATCACTGTGGCCTCATGAATATGCTGAGACGGCACGCGTCAGCGTCAAGGTGACGTGTTTGTTTGCAGCTATGCTAATGTAGCTTTTGTTGGACGCGTCTTATATTACCACAAGATAACTTTCCATTTACAGCTGATAATTTATTGGTCACTAATAATAAAAATAACGTGGGACTCTCGACTTTATTGTATTCCCAATTAGCTACCGATAATATACAAAATTATGCTCTTCATTACTCCACACAGGAACGCAACCCTTGCGTAAATGCATTTTCATTGCTTTGATCCACACTCGAACAGAGGGGACTAGTTACCCTCATATTTTCCTCAATAACCCATACGCCCCCGTGCATTACGATGTATGTTACAAGTCAATCATCACCTCATAAATCAGCCTTTTCCCTCTTAAAACCTCGTAACGGACCGTTACACGGTGCGTCAGCGCGTTATTTATAACGTCAACGCAGAGGTCATGACTTCAAATGAATACGCATTCAATTTAAAAAGGCCACTCTGCGTTGACGGATACGAGATAGCTTTGCGTCAAACTCGACCATTGTTAGGTTTTATCTCGAGAGGGCTTTGTTTCATTTGCGGCTTTTTATTGGTTGTTGGGGTGTAAAAATGTGGATAGGAATCCGGTTCTGTTCGCGGCCGATGCTATCCACGTCCGGCGAGATAATGAGGCAACGGACAGAAAGCCGCCGCGTACGTCTAGGGTTGGACTGATCATCACACAATTGCTAGGAAATTTATTATACTTTGTGTCTTTTAACTAACACTTACACTAATAATGCACATTTCATGTCATTAGAATATAAGTTAATCTGACTTTTTTAAAATCCCGTGGATTTTTCACAACATTAAGCAAAACTGTTCAAAATTTAGTTGCCAATTCTTCCACTGCCCAACTATGGTCTGAGGTTTATCCCTAGACAAAGTTGCTACCTGGAGTCTGTTCCTAAAGACTAAATACTTAAAATATTACTTCTTACAAAATATGAATTTAGATTTATTTTGCTTCCATTTACTCTTATAAGTAATTAAATATCAAGTTTTTTTTATACATGTATATTTATAAGTGCTGATGAACCGTCAAACAAACAAAATAAAACAAAGGACTCTACCACCTTTTCCAAATGCATTTTCAATGGATAAACACGGGCAAGAAACTCCTTGGTTACACTTTTCCAAAAGCATTGAGATATATTTAACAACTTAGGTATATAAGTTATTTAAATATATCTTGTAGGACATTATCTTGTTGCCTTGCTACAGCAACCCTGCCTCATCCCGCACTATTGTACATTCAATGTTCGCCAATTTAGCCCCTCGCCGTAATTCGGCTCCCTCCTATTTCTCTATACGCATTTACAGCTTCTAAAATGTTGATTTGAGAACGTGAGCCGCTCGTCAAGTTTATCTCGTTTATATTACTTATTGGATTCCATTCAGATGCGGCTTTAGATTATTAGGTTCACTCGCGACTCTATCTAATAGAGGCGCTCTACTTCAGTATTAAGACCATACTCAAGTTTTTCAATATAAACCTAACAGTGGGCACACTAGATTCATTTTATATTTTTACTCAAGATCAGCCTTTTAATTATCTTTCATTTATTGTTATTTATTAATTGCTCTTAAATATTATATTATGATTGTGTCGTCTCACATACAGTAAACCTTAAATACTTACAAAACTGTAAGCGTTATATCTCTATTTGTAGAAGCAACATGATACTGTTGCTTCTGCAATGTTAATACCATATATTCATAACTTATATTCAAGCCACCATTCCTCGAAGCCATAAGCACAATTAAGGAGGTCCTTCCACATCAGTATTGCGTTCACAACGCGTATAAAACACTTAATCAAATGGAACTATAATTCACTGGCTCCAGTGACAAGTGAGGCGGATTTTCGCAAAATAGTTTGGAGCCCACTCACACTAAGTGCCTATAATTTTTGGAGCATGAAATCTACGGACAGGGCTCGTAATGAGACCGTTGTCGTCGCTCTCAAACGTCTGCTCGCAGATATTTGAATGTCTTTGTGACATTGCGATATACAACAAGCTCCAATTGATTGTGAGAATATTTTCCGAGAAAATATTAATATTGTAAAAATACTCAAGGGAAGTCAAACATTTGTCAAATTTAACGTACGAGAATCCTCTAGAGACTTACCCGAATCATAACAATACAGTTGTATTTTTCATGTTTTAAACAACACGGTAAAAAACACTTTTAATTATGGACTCGGTCAAAATTACTTTGCGAAGATCTATAGTGAAACAATTAGGGCCAAGGAACTACAAGTACTTTGCGAGATATCAATTTTCCAATCAAACCTTCGACTTGCCAACCTACAAAATTATTGATTAAATATTTCAAATCAATATTGTCTGAATATGTAAATCTGTATTGTCATTTGGCATACGTGCCCAGGAAAAGTACAAAGAAACGGACGAGTCAAGGGAAATGAGATAGGATCGCAATCATTGGCGTTCATTCCCTTTGTTTACGAACACATGTGTATGCAAACACGCCACTTGCTGAGTCAGCGCAGCTCCGAGTGTAGGAGGTACCAACTCATCTCGAACAACGGTACCTACATTCAGAGACGAGACAATTCAAACCCGCAGTTCCTATCCATCTATGTAACGCAAGCGTTGTATTAAAATAATAATACAAATAAAGGAAGAATATCACCAGTCGTAAAACATACGTGGATTGGTCTTGGGGAAAGTAGTATCTCTTTTGGGTTTTTTTATAATGTTCTGCCAAAACAGAAACAAAGAATTTATAATAACGTATAATAGACTTAAGTGTAGTAGCGATCATATTTGATATACTGAGACTTTTCCTTAATGTATTATGTGTCAACTGGACATGTTGCAAGCTTCGTTTTTAATATAGCTCTTTTTAACCGACTTCAAAAAGGAGGAGGTCATTTGACCCGTATGTTTTTTTATGTATGTTACCGCTTATCTCCGGCATTTGATGCCCGTTTTCCAAAACGTTTGTGGGCCAATTGATGTGTATATTTGCCTAGTCTGACGTAGATTGGCACCGACTCCAAATGTAATAAAGTTAGTGCTTATTAGGGTGAATATCCCAGCGGCTAATTTTACGTGTCCACGTTGAGAATCAAGGTGTAAAATGATAGCACGTTTTAATTTTTTTTTATAGTTAACTATGGTACTTGATTCAATTAGGGCCACATTAATTATTTAATAAGTACTTGTAATTAATCAGAAAAAAAAATATAGTCTTGAAATTCCAGTTTGGTGGCTTGTCCGAACTCCAGTTTTTGGTATATATGCCTTCACCAAAGTAACAATTTCAGGTACCATACAAAATAAGTTATGACGTTAGTATAAATATGTGATATATTATCTGAAAACAGTTAAAACATATTAGAAAACCTAATTTAAAAGCACGGGACCCTCGATCAAAGGTGTGTCCTAGCAAAAGTCGTCATTTTGGTGGCACTTGTTCAACTTAATATAACAAGAAAATTCTGCGATCTCAAGTTATCGAGTTGTATGATTTCGAATCTCTCAGACGTGCGCTTACCGTTGCGGGGAACAGTTATGTATATGTTATGTGTAATTAGTGCTCCGACTTCTCGCCAAAAACGTAAGTA
The DNA here is from genome assembly GCA_914767695.1 of Ptilodon capucinus. Taxonomy (NCBI): domain Eukaryota; kingdom Metazoa; phylum Arthropoda; class Insecta; order Lepidoptera; family Notodontidae; genus Ptilodon; species Ptilodon capucinus. The sequence continues at coordinate 14,322,255 of OU611808.1, read as the reverse complement.
ACATTATGGGTGGCACGTGGTCTGCGAAATTTTCAATTTTTGGTGGGTCGAATTGAAATTGATTCTACAGAGTTTTTAGTAAGTACTAGGTACATGTTATAATTAGTGATTTGGGTTACGTATAAATTATTGATATTCATTTAATTATAATTTGAAACCCCTATTTTTGATCATTTTTTTATGCTTGGTTTCAATTTTGGTGGGTCCATTTTGGTGGCTTTGGTGGTATTTATACCCGACCAAAATTGAAAATGAGCCAAAAATTAAATATGTACTGTGTATGTACTTTGCACCTACATAAGTCAGTTTTTAAGTTTTTTTTAAGCAAACGAATAAATTTAATGTTATCCTAAATGTTCAGTGAATCGAAATTGGGGTAAATCAGTATTTATGATCCACCGCATTGTGCAATGATACAGTGAGACCTATCTGACGTGTCAGAGTACGTGTAGATCAAGTTTTCTCATTCATACATTTTAATTTGCTTTTTAGAATGCCAAAACAGACCAACACCTAGAAGCTACATAAAAAGAGAATAGCAGAGAGGAGAAGAAAAGCCAGAACAAAAAGCAATCCTGAACAGGCTGAAGAACTACGAAAAAAAGAAAGGGACAGATATCACTGAAAAAAAGCAAGAAGCTAAACTGTTTGTTGTAGTCCATCAGTGTTTTTGATTCTTTTTCTTTTTTTGTGTATCTGACAGAATTATTGTATTTTAGTTTTAGTTGTTAATTATGTTTTATTTTTGTTTGGGAAACTGTTTAATTGTTGGAAGTGAATTTTGTTTATAATATCATGCATGTTGTTGTCAGAGTAATTTAATAGATGTCAGAAATATTTTTTAACAATAGTAACTAATAACCGATGAAACTAATTGGTTCTCTCTGTGAATTATAGATGTGATCAAAGTAAGCCAATAAATTACTTGATTATGTACTTGTTCTGTGTTTTTATTTACTCAAGAGTCTATGTTTAATCATTTTTCAAGATTTTGTTTTTTTTTGAAGAAGTGTGATTATGTTTTTTTTTTGTTATACAAACATAACTATAATAAAGAAATACCATCGCTTTGTGAATCCATCACACTTTAAGGGCTCCGCATTCAAAATTCATCTGAAGATTAAACCACGTTATTGCTGTATGTATCCTCAAACAAACGTTGTTAGATAATTTGTTTCCTAGAGGCATGTACAGAATTTATTATTAAACGTCAAAAATATAACGATGAGGCAACTTCGTGTTTTCCGCTGTGGGTTAAAAAACACGAACCCTTTTTACAAAACTGAAAAGGGTTTAAGTGAAACCGACAGAGAACAGTGATTCAGTGTTTTTGCGGGTCCTATGGGATCATCAATCATGGGCCTTTCATCTCGCCGCCCTAATGATAACCATCGCCGGAGATATCATTATATTTAGTCGAAAATTAAGTGAGAATCCTCTACATAGAGTGACATCTTTTTTATAGGTGTCTTGGCATCCAGTTTGATGGTGCGTTGATTTTCAGATTATTTCGTGCATTATTTTTAGTAACATAGGTACATGCGTAAAATAATTCAATTTCAAATATCATACGCGACCCGAGTAAAATGCGGTCGTATAAAAATGTATAAAATAATAATAATAATACATCATCACGCCTGTATTCCCCGAAGGGGTAGGCAGAGGTGCACTGCAGGTGCATAAAAATGTATAATTTTCTGTATTTTCATTACACAATTTTAAAATACATTTACAGAAGCTCGCTGCCAAACTCCGGTGCTAAATTACGTAATTTTAAAGTTGGGAAAAGTCGCCATGGCCGGCAGATAACATCAGAGTTAATCTTGTTACAAAACGACTTTGACGAAAAGGAAATAAGATCTTAATATTTGAAGTTCTGGGTCTCGGCCCCAATTAGTTTGGGATGAATGTCGCCTTTGATAATTGCGGCAAGATTGTCAAGAAAGGACTGAGGAAAGCGTGAAAGAGAACTTTTACAAAATAATTATGTTTGTTTAAATAACCTGACCTCTTTAAACTACCTAGCGATAGATTGACTTATCTATTGGGATGGGCATTCCTAGGACTCAGTTATACAAAGAAGAGACTAGACTCAACACCAATAACTTGAAATGATAATTTCTTCCTTCCTTTCTTATCTTCTTTCATTTTAATACGATCTTTCGCCAGTACTCCCTGTTGAAGTTTCTTTTCATCTTTCTATTTTTCAAGCGATCGCTTCAAAATGTGTTCTTTCAGATAAAACCATTCGAAGGTTCGCAGTGCAGTCGAGCGAGTGTGAACTCGTTATGTCAGCTGCGTAAATGAAATCCGTGCCCGATTTTATGGGAACTCTTTTTATTTGCAGCAAAAATTCCGTCAGATTACGACACTCATTTATTATAATATATTTTATATTATTATATATATCTATAGGGTGTAAGGGGTCCAACTAACATCTTCATGCGATCCAAGTCATCCTCACCTGCACGTGGTACACCCTGCCGACCGACAAACGAGGCTCTGACGAACTCTCCACCAACCCGCACTAGACCAGCGTGGTGGAGTATGGTCTAATACCCCCTTTTAAACAAAATATGGCAAACCAAATATATTACAGGCCCCAAGTGCCCGGCGGCTCTGGCGGACCGGATGGCGATGACGGTAGTCATTTGGACCCCAGAGCTAGGGGTGCGAAGAATCTCCGGGTGAGTTCGCTTTTCCGTCATACGACCCAGGCAAACACTAAAACGGACATAGATACGCTCAACATTTTAACATACAACGTTCGCACCTTGATGTCAGATGAACACCTACTGGAATTAGAAAATGCTCTCAAAGATATTAAGTGGGATATCATAGGACTAGCAGAGGTCAGAAGAATAGGAGAAAACACTACAGAAAGAGAACACGATATATTTTACCATTTTGGAGTATCCAATGGCATGTATGGAGTAGGATTTTTAGTCGCTAAAAAGTGGAAATATAACATTATTGAATTTGTAGGATACTCCGATAGAGTCGCCGTACTTAAATTCCAAATAACCAAAAAACACACCCTCACAGTTATTCAGGTATATGCACCAACAATGTCACACACAGACGATGAAGTCGAGGATTTCTACGACATTCTAAATAAAGCGTGTGACGAACACCGCGGCACGTGGAACTTGGTCCTAGGAGACTTTAATGCGAAGATTGGCCTAAGACAACCGCTAGAAAGTGAACAAATTATTGGTCCTTTTGGTTTGGGCAACAGAAATGAGAGAGGCAATCGTCTTATACAATTTGCTTTTGGTCAAGACTTGAAAATTGCTAACAGTTATTTCCCTAAAAAAAGTCAGCGTCGCTGGACCTGGATTTCCCCTAACGGTGCTACAAGAAATGAAATAGACTATGTCCTTTCTTCAAACAAATATATACTTAAGGATGTTAATATAATAAATAATTTCAAATACAGTTCAGATCATAGACCAGTCCGCACGAAAGTTGCTTTTGATATTAAAATACATAGAAAAATACTATTTAAAAACAAATTTCAAAAAGTTACTAAAGATAATATTTTAAATAATATTAACACATTTGACCTCGAATTACATAACTATTTTGATATCCTGAAAACAGATATAGACCCTCAAACATATTACAGTAAAATAACTGAAGGTATAACGATAGCTACCAAGAAGATTCAACAACAAATAAAGGTAAACAAAAATTTAGTGGGAACACCATAAAATTAATAGAGAGTAGAGAAAAAGTAAAAAGTAACCTAGAAGAATATAGAATATTGGACAAACAAGTAAAAAGAAGCATAAGAAAGGATATTAGGGATAAGAACACCAGATTAGTTGAGGCCGCTTTAGAAACAAATACGTCTTTAAGGGTTGCAAAACAGGGAATCGTCAGAACTAAAACCTGGATAACAAATTTAAAAGATGAGAATGGAATGAAACAAGGTAGTTCAGAGAAAATTATAGAAATAGCCACCAACTATTACAAAACACTATATAATGACCCTACTAAAAAAGCAAAACATCTAGAATATTCTACAAATGTACCTCCGATTACCAACATGGAGGTCCAAAATGCTCTAAAAAACATGGAGTTTAACAAGAGCGCCGGTGAGGATGGCCTAACTACCGAACCCTTAAAACTGGGAAAAACAGTTCTGATACCACATATAACCAATTTTTTCAATTCCATTTTATCTACCGGTCGGATTCCAGACAAATTTTGTCACTCAAATATTATTTTATTGCACAAGAAAGGAGACAAAACTGACATTGCTAATTATAGACCGATAAGTTTAACATCGCATCTGTACAAATTATTTATTAAAGTTATAGAAAACCGTACTGCTCCAATACTTAATTCACACCAACCACCCGAACAAGCTGGATTTAGCCCAAGTTATTCAACTACAGACCACTTGCATACCGTAAATCAGATAATAGAAAAGTCACAAGAATACAATACACCTTTATACTTAGCTTTTGTAGATTACTCTAAGGCGTTTGACAGCGTATCACACAATGCCGTAATGTCTGCTCTCGAAAATCAAAATATTGAACCACCTTATATAGACCTGCTCCGTAACATATACGACAATAGTACAGCAAACATAAAATTACACATCCCTGGACCCATATTTGCAATAGATCGAGGAGTTAAGCAGGGTGATCCACTCTCACCAAAGCTATTCACCAGTGCTTTACAGGAAATATTCAAAAAGCTCCAAGACTCCTGGAAAGCACTAGGAATCAATGTTAACGGCCTTAAGCTGACCAACCTTCGCTTTTCCGACGACATAATACTTTTTTCAAGTACAGCCTCAGAACTACAACAAATGCTTCAGGACCTGAGCACGGCAAGCCTTGAGGTTGGACTTTCTATGAACAGATCCAAAACACAACTCATGACTAACAGCACAAAACGTAGGGTCAAGGTAGATGGGCAAGTAATAAAGTATGTCGACGAGTATACGTACCTGGGCCAGATAATCTCGTTTGAAAACAGGCAAGAGAAAGAAGTCACTAGACGGATTGAAAACGCCTGGAAGAGCTACTGGTCCATGAGGGATCTCATGAAGGGCCACCTTCCGATATCCTTAAAGCGTAGACTCGTCGACATGTGTATCTTGCCCGTCCTAACCTACGGTGCACAAACATGGTCACTGACAGAACAACAAAAATCCAAACTTAAGGTTTGCCAAAGAGCTATGGAACGCAGCATACTGGGTGTGAAACGAACCGACCGGATCAGAAACACTATCCTGCGTGACATCACTCGCGTCACGGACGTGGGAAAAAAGACGGCGAAATTGAAGTGGGAGTGGGCTGGTCACGTCTCGCGCATGGATCCGCATAGGTGGGCTTATATCACCACCAGCTGGATTCCCAGTACTGGCCGCCGCCGCCGGGGTCGACCGAGAAGACGGTGGCGAGACGACCTTGACACCTTTGTGGGAAAAACGTGGCCGGAGGTTGCCAAGGACAGTGAAGTGTGGAAGAGGAAAGGGGAGGCCTTTGCCCAGGAGTGGGACACTACTATAGGCTAGTTAAAAAAAAAAAAAATATATATATATCTATAGAAGACAGAAAGTATTTAATATTGATCTAATTGACAATATGAACATGGAAAATGTAATATAGAAGCATCACGCTCAATTAAAACTCCCTTCACAGCAGAGATCCCTACCGATAGAGGAAGAAATGTAAGTATTCCAGCCGCGTTGTTCGTACAACACTGAATAATGAATTCTTTGTAATATGCTCCTTATCGGTGCGTTCGAGTGGTGGCTACCCGCGTCACGGGTGCCGATAAAGTGGCAGATTTATTGGCAGCGGCGCGCGCCACCGGCCATGTAGCCTTATTGTTGATGACCGAGCGAAAACGCCGCGTACCGAGGAGTTAGCCGGGATATAAGCCATGTAAGTAATGTTTATGCGAAGTTGTTGTGATCGCATGATACGGGAAGGCTAGGTACAGTCACAAAACTTACAGCATTATTAGTTATCGAAACTTTTCGTTTGCACAACATTTATTAAGTAACAGTATTTTTTTTATATCGCCAAAAAAATCATTGATTTATTTTTATAACAATACTATTGGAGGATGAAATGAAGCCGGCTGCAGGTGCTCGACGGACGATGCACATAAAGTGTAAGCTTATGGTGGTCAGGCTGTAGGTTTTGAGGTGGGACATAAACAATATGAACAATAAGAAAATGAGCTCGCTTATTCAAATAGACGTAAGAACTGATATACTTACTGTAAATATGAGCATAATTTTGTACTAGACAAGGATAAAGTAGTCAAATATAGAAGAGTAGAAGACGGAGTAGACAGCGGAGTGCCGGCACAATTGAATAACATAACAGTGGAATGTAATTGGATAGGTAATGTTGTGAGATAGAAGCGCGCTACTCCGCAATGTTACGCAACTCTCCGCTTGTAAATCATGCAAGTTCACGCCGCGGATGCTGCTAACACGCTTCTGTGTAAACACCGCCAACTTTCACATTACGACTTGAAAAGAATTAGCAGAACTCTTTAAACACTTTTATCTTAAATATAAATCAATAAATCATGCCAATTAACACATACTCGTCGTATGATCCCAAACTAAATAACGCTTGACCTATCGGTACCATTATATAATGGACTAGGGGATACCCCTTATTATATTACCCCTTGGCTCTAAAATGACCATTTTCGAATCGCGCCTACCCGAAATGGAACCCGTGTCCACCTGGTGCAGTGAACCAAGCGGTATATGCTCGAACCACTCGGTGACATCAAATTCTTATTGGACATTGGGTTACCTAGTAGGTAAGTGTAGGTGGTTACGTAAGTACACTACCTAATCGAGCATTCAAAGCATGCAATCTTATCTCCCTATCTTCTCATACATACCCGAGAAGCTTACGCAGGATTATGAACAGGTGTCTACTTAAGTACTCCCACCTGATATATATATACATTTTAAAGCAAACAGTACATCGCAAACATGAACAACATTTTGCGGGAACAAATACACAAGTGGATTGAATCCGGAACCTCTGGGCGCGCACATAAACTTGGCAGGGTAAACAGTTATAAGATACTTTTGGGACTTGGGATATTAAAACAGTACTGCATATAGAGCAGTAAGTAAGTATAAATATTTAGTACCTAACCTAAACTAAGTTTTACTACAAAAGGTTGGTACAAAGATTTTATTTCAAACGATGTCACATAACCATAACGTCTAAAACCTTTTCCATGAATGAATCAACCAAAATATGGACTGGCCAAGTTAAAACCTATGGGTCCCGTATATGTCTGCGTCAGGAAAGCGAGGGTACATGCACACCAACCAGGACTTTACGACCATAACCGCGCTGTCAAGAAAGAGGAATGTTGCTTGAATCTGTGAGGTAGGTTTATTTTTGGTTTATTATTATTGGAGGAAACTGGTGCCTCGTAGCGGGACGCAAGGGCTAATTATTTTCATTTTGTTATGAACAACGCAGAAAACCGATGTACTTTGATTAGGATAGAAACATGTGGAAATTATAGCCGTAACTGTCATATATCAAACCAATAAACTCAATACGCCTGTCAAACATATTATGGAAAGAATCGAGATTGAATAGCACTACGCACGTATCGTAGGCTTCTATCTTTCTTACGTGTATCGAGGAATTCGATATATCAATTTCGGAATGCCTGTTTAAGTTGTCATCTCACTCACAATATTTGTATTGTTACGTTATAAATCTATTTACATAATAAACACTTTTGGCATCATTCTTCCTGTTTAGCCCCGGATGAGTTGGAAATATTCGTTTTTGGTACATTTTCCGAGTTCTTGTACCTTTTGTGTGTCGACATTAGTAAAGTGTATTTATTATTTTCATGTGTGTTATTAGATTTGTATTTTGAGGCAAACCACATGTACAATACCTACGGTATTACTAAACTCGCTGATCATAAAGTAAAGTGAACTAAGTAATTGAAATATAGAGAACATTACGATGTAATACGTTGGTATAGATGCAATAGATCCGTACCTACAATTATAAAAAACACTTGAACTACGCTTAGTTCTTCAGCAGATCACGTCCCGTAGCTTCCGCCCTTAACACATCCATTGGTGGAGCTTTATCGATGACCAAAATTATTTCTCTCGCAAAAGTAACTGAGTCACGTTCAAAGAACTGACTTGTGATTCCTGAATTACTCGAGTACACTTCGGATTAGTAGTATCTGTACATAAAACAAGGAAGCACTGAAAATCCTTGAACATCTTAAAACCAACATAAACTCCACAGAAGTGGCAATCTTGTGCCGTGTAACCGAAGGAGAGGCGATAATTCAGCGATGGAGCGGGGAATAGCCGGGGGGTATCGACCCGCCGCCCTGGCCAACTTCCAAACTGACCAGGAGTTACGTACCCGGGAGTTAGTGCCACTCTGCCGTGCAATGAAGGTATGATGTTTGATGGTTTGTTACTGATTTTTATGTTGTTTTTGGGTACTGTTAGCTGTAATGGAATTGGCTGATAGTTACGACCTATTAGATTCTAACGTAGAGTCGGTGGAGTAGGTAGTGAGGCGAGCGGTGTTAAACGAGAACGACTTGATATTATATTAGAAGTGTCCATGAGATTCTACTCAAATGACATATAGCATAATTACAATATAAATTGGATGTTTACGTATAATATATTCGGTAGAGATAGCTGTAATTGAAGTCAGAACATTTAAGGAGAATGAATGAAAACCGCCGTTTAACCGAATCTATTCATCTGGGTGGCTGACCTAATATGAAGCTAACCAATTTTGGCCATGAATCAATACAGACTTCCTAATAACAGAAAATACCTCGAGGTCAGATATCGGAATTGAATTATTCATTAGGATCGTACTTAATTAATTTATAGGGTGTTTAATAGCGTGGTTTCTGGGGAGCTCGTGATTGGAATAATATAATTACTGACCTTACGCATTAGAAATTATTGTATATTATGATTAATGAACGCGAGGAACATTGAAATATTGCGTCGGTCATGGCGGTTCGGCCGTGCTGGTTTGTTGCAAATTTATGGACGAATATTTTATAATATTGTATTCAATTTACTAATAGATTATAGGTACTCGCCATGTATCTGTGACTCGTATAAGATTAGCAATATTATTTTATCACAATCAAAATTGGTCTATAGTATATAGTCTAAAAATGTGTCTAATATAAACTGGAAAACCCATAACTGGAGCTACTAGTAAGGCTTAATGCTAGTGTATCAGGTATAAACTTGTGTTGGGCTGGTTTTGTGTGAGCCAGTTTAATGACGCGAGATCAAAGGGCTGCCGACCCTTTGTTCCACGAGCGAGAACGCTCACTGCCATCGCAGCCTAACCACGGACGCGGGGCGCCGCGGCTCGCGCTAAGCCCCGCGCAAAATGTAAAACCCTGTAACGTAAAGGCCTGTATTACGTCATGCCCTGTATGTTAGGCCTTGCAAAAAGTTGGTCGCTAGGCGATATGTACTAAGGCGGGATGTTACTTGTAAATAAATAATGGAAGAAAGGACGGTTTGTTTTGCAGACATTATTTTGTCATAATTCAAGGCCTTAAAAATTGTTTACGTGAAAGCGGGCGCAGCTGACGTTGAGTTAATAAATTATAGTCCTCGCTCCAGGTAATATTATAGACACAATTTGTCATTAGTATTTTGCCTAAATATGTATTAGTTACCTACCTAGGTTACCTTGACTTGAATTTGACATAGTGAACAGATAATGAATGATTCACGTTCCCATCAGCACTTTGTATTACTTTAATTAGAAAAAAATACAAGTAAATATTGGCAGCTTACTTATAATACTTACATCATCACTACATTGTCCAGCTGAACAAAATATACGAAATAAACCTATACTTTAGTGCCTCATGATGAATTTACTGCTTATTCTAATCTATTTCGTTGCCCTCCAAAAATACAAACTACCAGTAGACTGAAATGGCGTTGGATCATAATGCGAGAAAGTCAGTTCCTTGAAGTAAACATAATCGCTGATAAAGAGATAGAAATAGTTTATGAGAAAATTTAATTGAAACATAACTTTGGTTGGTTAAGAGTTGGTTGGTTAATTGGTAAAGAGACCAGACTTCAAGGAGAATAGATCATAGTCATCGCGCAAGACAACACTAAGGATTCCCCAGCGTCTGGTCACTACCCTAATAGCAAAACACATCCCTAATTCTCGACCGCAACAGACATTCGCAAAAAGGAAACGCATTTTTTCCTAGAGCATAATCACCTCATTAACTGCGGAGAGGTAGGTATTATGTAATTGGTCCTTTGTGCCCCACGAAAAGGCACTCCGCACTTTGAAGAGTACTTATTTAGGGCTCCGGCATTCTTCGGCCGACGCCGCGGAATTTACATTAGCTTTGACCGGCGGCTCCTTTATCAAACGAGTGGGAGTTACACAGTGGATTAACCTTTCTGTAATTTGATGGAATCCCGTGTTAGTTGAAGGTATGATTTCCTAGTTTTAGGGTAAATCTTAATATTTTTGTTCAATTTGGGTGGGAGGTAGATCGAGTTAGCATTTGATATTGTGCTATTCTTTTATTTAGATTTTAGATTTTGTATGGCAGCTAAATTATACTAATAGCTGAATACAAATAATTATTAGAAATATTTAGACAAACAGTCTTCAGAAACCAACTATTTTAGTCTCATAATATAACCATATATATTCAATTAATCGACTCCGTTTTTCTCTGTCATCTGTTTACTTAGGTACATAAGATATTGAAATTGTCAATGTCTAATTTCTTATTTTTGAATGTCACGTTACTCAAGCTCCAATGGTTCAGAAAATGCGCCTCAATCAACTCAAATGGAGAATAAATACATTTCTAAGAATTTAATAAAATCTTTTCCAATGCTAGAAAGTTCTGTGATGTGACTCCGTCTTAGAACACTTAGCAGAAAACAGAATGAATTAATTCTTAAGATATGACATTCAATAATATGGACTCCTGGCGATGATATACATTGTGTGGTATAGACAACAATGTTGGTTTTATATTAATGGGATTTTTAATTATGTTCACCTTGACGTCCTTAAGAACTAATCTCACAAGCGCTATATTACATATTCAGAACTTAATCAAATTTGCCACTAATTTTAAAGTGGATAACATATTATTATGTGCAACTCAATTAAAAACACTTTGAAACTTAATCTCGCAAAATAAGTTTCAATGTACAAGAATAATTAACACCGCTATGCCTAATTGCTAAAATGTATTCTAATTTATTTTATAAAGAAACCCCATGAAGCAACCCCAAAATTTTTATGCAAATTAAAGTTCGGAAGCGCAAATTGTCAACCCCGGGGGCGCAAACAAACAAGCATAAAGTAGAACACGGCCGTTATAATTGAAATTCAACTTGGGGCTGTTAATTTTTAGGCCGTAAAGAAGGCACGTGGTCACCCCTGCCGCAGCCGGGCGCGGGGGCGAGACTATCGGACTAATCTTGGATAATTATTTTTAACGAGAATAATGAAATGTTTCCTGTTTATTCTATACACAGTATCAAATTTAATTTGCTGCTGAATTATTAAAACTGTAATTATAAGGATGGGCCTTTCATACCTATTGCATTTCTAGTGCAAAATAAAAGGCAACTAACCTTGGGTATTATTTTCAACGTAAACTATTCTGATATAAATATTACAATACATGTACGTAAAATACTTTTTTTCCTTAGAGCTAAAAGGAATGAAAATTTTAATAATGATGTCAGGTACTGATGGTGTTGGACATCACATCGTGTAAGTATTATTTTAGCTTATACAACTAGTACACACCACCGTTCGTACCGGAATCCCGTAATACCGTTTAATCCGTACCGGGATCACTGGCCCGCGGTCAGACGCGAGATACGCATCACAGAGTGTCCAATGTTTCATCTTGTTTGACAAAGCGACGTTTAGCTCCAGTTATAATGGATTGGTGGCAGCCGACATTTGGTTTCATTCAACAGTTATGTTTGTCCAATGTTGAAAAGTAGGTTAATAACAAAAGCAAACAACAGGATAACAAAAGATACGAAATACTGTGAAGTAAACAAGAGGTGTAACCATTGTTGTGCATATGAAGTATTGACATAACAATCGTAGTAACGGTGCGAAACTAGTACTGGCATAGTACACTCTATAATACGAGCGCACTAGTCAATACTGCTCAAAAACACCAACAGTTACACATCTCAACACGTTTATAGAACAAGCACAGATAAATAAATTTCCATAGGCTATACGTCTACAAATGACTATGGCATCATTCAGACTTTGGCATGTTTACCACAAATATAGGTCATGTTCATCCCCATAAGGCTTGGTATACATTTATATTTTAAAATAACGCGCACAATATTGTTGACGTTCATAACAATAAACTTTATTACTCCAGATGTGTCGATGAACAATGATCCTCAGCCGAGACCAGTGAGATGTGTCTTTGGTAAACAATATATAAAACTGAAGATTAATTAAATATACTACAATCCACGGAACTGCGCAAGTAAAGTCACAACTAAATAATACTTTGATCTTAATTTTGTACTAAAAAACATTTCCGCTCTATTCTATAAAAATAATTGCCACCAGCGAACGACGAATAATACAACAAACTAAAAAAACCGCCGAAATGAATTTTTCAGCAAGTAAGTCCCCGACTTCCTTCCAACCTCCATTATTGAGTAGAAAATAGCCGACACCAGGCTTCCGGACCGCCCAACCACTATGCCATTTGAATGCTCTCAAATAAAATTAAAAGACTATGGTATTTTAAGTTTCTTTGAGTACCTAGTTAAGTCCTAGTTAAGTCGTTATCTTAAACCTTTAATTCAAGTTTAGTTACACGACTTCACTTAAATAGTTTCAAAATTACGATAACGTCGCAAAGTTAGGAAACAATTTTAAAGTAAGTAGGATAAGCATCCAAGCATATTTAAATTGGTACAGAAAAGGTATTTTGGTATTTATAAAGGACCATAAAAAAATATTTGTGCGGGTAAACTCTATATCCACCACACCACAAAACAAAACAAAGCAAATATTTCAGAAACGCCCCAATTACACCTGATGAATAAAACCTTTCAATTAAGCACCATCATTACATCTAACTGCATAATTTCACCGTTTGAATTTATTAGAAAGAAACACTAAACAAAAGGAGACGAATGGGTGCGGAACCCGCGGCGATAAGGGCAACAATGGGAGGAACCCTGCCGGGTAATGGGGTCCCGCGGTGAATATTCATCGAGTCATTAGAATAAGCAAACACACCACTTGTGCGTGTCGCAACAAACACGCCGGTTACTGCGGGAGAGTATCCTTGATTTTTTACATAACTTCTGGGTCGCTTTGTGTCCTGCTTGATGGCAAACTACTTTATCGTCCTACAGCTGAACACCCTGCAGACATATTGCACTGCTCCTACTTTACCCTATAACATTTCATTTATTTAACAAAATAATTGTGGGCAACCCCTTTTTCATCAATTGTTTTTAGGGTTCCGTACCCAATGGGTAAAACGGGAACCCTACTACTAAGACTTCGCTGTCCGTCCGTCCGTCCGTCCGTCCGTCCGTCTGTCACCAGGTTGTATCTCATGAACCGTGATAGTTAGAGAGTTGAAATTTTCACAGATGATGTATTTCTGTTGCCGCTATAACAACAAATACTAAAAAACAATATACGACTCGCACTTGGCCGGTTTTTTTACAATGGATTTCCGTAATATTACGCCTGATTCCATCAATTTATTTACCAAAGTTCACAGCCATTAAAACATAATAATTATTTCTTATAAATACTAAAAGTACGATCAATAAAGTATTTACAGTATATAGATAAACATCATCACGCCTGTATTCCCCGAAGGGGTAGGCAGAGGTGCACTGTAGTGCGCCCACACTTCGCCGATGTATTTTGGTCCCAATGTAATAGGGGGCGAGCCTATTGCCATTATACCGGGCACATTCCCCCTCAATACGAGGGAGATTTGGGCCATAGTCCACCACGCTGGCCCAGTGCGGGTTGGTGAACTTCACACGCCTTTCTATAGACGTGCAGGTTTCCTCACGATGTTTTCCTAGTATAAAGATAAGGTCTTATAAACTTATGGAGTAGATTACTACAAAAAATGATGACACCTTTGCTTCATAGTATAGTAATTAAATTGTTAAAGAAGAGCAATGTGTAGACCCTTACGCATTGTGTCGCGTGGCGTGGGGGACATAGATTATACATATATACTAGGGAGGGGGAAGCATGTGAATCCATACCATGGGCGTGTGTGTACATTTTGAAATCAAAGTCTATACTGACTATTCAACAGCTGTTCGATTATCGCGGCATCTTTATATCCATTTAAGAGTAGTTCGGGCAATTCCTTTTATATATTTACTTTACCACCGGCGCGGTCTAGCATTGCCAACTACTGCCAAGCGCATGCATGCATGCAGGCTTTAGTGGACGCGATAAACTTTTATATCACTCGGGCTTCATAAACTGAAGCATGGTGATTTTATATTGCGTTTATTGGTATTTGTGCAGTCAGGATAAACTAATAATACTTGATGTCGATAAGGTTTACTGTCTTATACTTAGTGCAGTAAAAATGTATTTAGTATTAGTGTAGCTCTAGTACAGCCTAAAACCTGTATCGAATGGATTTATTCAGTAATTTTGATGTCATTACTAAACCTTACAAGTATCTTATAAATTGCCACTATTATAATGCCACTAACATTTAAAGAATACGGTGTGGAGACACGATTTGTAAACACGATCTTTGATTATCATGTACCAGATCCACAACATCCGCTCAGACAGAGAGTGCAGAGGAGAGGAACTTTTAGAAAGCCTCCGCGCAATTAGTCACAGCGACTCACCGCGCCGCCGCCGGTGCCGACACCCGCGCTAAAAAATGCGCACCGCGGCGGGGACGCTTTTTATCAGAAATAGGATTGCAGAGGATTATATTTGCAACTAGATGACCCGGAGATCTTCGTATCACCTACATATTTTTTGTCCAGTAAAAATTAGGTTGTGAACTGACTTTGCTGTCTCTAAAAAGAATGCTTCATTTTCTTACCGTCAAAATGTAACTGAGCTAACTATAGAGGGCGGACTGGATAGTAACTGCGGACAGTCATTGTTCGTGGTTCACCCTAAAAATGCCTAGGTTTTCTAAAGGATACCTTTTAAACGCAAGTTGTTAATCAAGCACCTGCTATCGAACATTACCATTACGCTTATCTGAAGGGCTCCAAGTCCTGTAACACTATCGTTGTGGCTTTGCTATGACTTCATTTTTTAAGGAATGAAAATATATTTTTTATCAATAGTAGCTAGAATATGACTAGTGTAATGTCTTCCAGGTGACAATACCTAATGTCCACACTGGTCATATTTTGAATTTAGTCCTCGAGTGTCGTGCGTCTTGGGACCAATTAAACATGTTTAAATGATATTGTTTGACTTACCGTTCTGTTGCCAAGGTTCCGGACCCGACAGCTGAGGTAGGCGGACTTGCCGACCAGTGCGGTGACGTTCCGTGGGGTGGCTGCGTCGAAAGAGGGCGCGAGCCGCGTGCTGGAGCCACTCGCGGGCAGCGCGTTCACCGACCCCGCCCCGCCAGCTACGTCACATGCGCCTGCACAACGAATAACACATTGTCATTTCTGTCTATGCTTATATTATTAACTGGTAAAGACTATATAGTTGTTTGTTGAGTATGGGGAACATTATTTAATTGTGGAAATATTTCTATACAGGGTGTATCAGAAGTCCGAAATAATACTTTGGGTGCATATACGTTAACTCATATGTGGATGCTTAGTGAAGACAGTTTATACCTAACTATCATAGTGTCTGAGTTATAGACCTTTAAATATTTGTGACAGGTATCGTATTCTGGCCTTTGGGTACATCCATAACCGTAATCAGCAGTATAAACTACACTTATGAGGGGTGACTACCAATATTCATAAAACAGAACATGCAAATTTTACATAGGACTCGAGATATTACGAGTTATAGAAATTGACGACGAAAAAAAAGTTGGAAAAACATGGTCGAATTTCGATCAAATTTCTATACCATTCAGTTGTATACCCGATACTGATGTAAATGTCGAAGTATTATTTCGGACTTCTGAAACACCCTGTAGACAGAAAGATACAGTATTGATTCCAGGAGCGTAATACCACGGGGACAATTTAACTTACTTATAACAGTGTGGCCTACCTCAGTAGGTACCTACTGTGAAAAGATGCCAAAAATAATAGAATGATAAGATACTAGTGACGGTGGTGAGGTGACATCTTTGAATAGAGTTCTAGTTATTTCTAGGTTAATTTAATCAACTAGAAGTGTTAGATTACGTGAGAGAAAATATTTAAATAAAAAAAATTGTGTCACTCAAGTTAAAATAACCGCAGCAAAATACTTTAAATCCGTAATCCAACTTTATAGATGAATAAAACGTGCGCTGTCATTACTTTGTGAAAAGAAGAAGAGTCGGAGACAAAGGAGACAAGTACACCTCCCCTGTCACATCTGCCCCCCTCCCCATCTGCCCCCTCCCCGCATTGTCTGTCGAGTGTTTTAATTAAACAATATAAAGAAGCCGTGCCCTTATTGTTGGATGTGTTTTACATAATTACGACAGTAAACGGTTATGGCGAGGTAGACGCGAGTTGAGCGCGCGGCAGACAGCGGCGTTAGATTTACGCACGTGTTTTGTTTTGAAGATTTAAAGGGGTGCATTCATTAATGTGAAAAGGGGTTTAAAAGAATGTCTCGTTATTCACGTAAGCATGAAAACATGACGAACACAGCATACTTCGATGAACGAAGTCTTGAAATAGATGCAGACTTAGTGCTCGCTAAGCGTACACGGCCTTCCGTCAAAAGAATAGCTTTTGTAGCATTTTTGTGGTATCAAATTAAATAAAAGGTGACAAGAGGGCTGGCTCTTTCCTCGCTAAGCGAATAGGACTTGCTATTCAACGAGGAAATGCAGCCAGCGTTCTTGCAATCATCCCGCGCGGATCAAGTCTTTTTTAATTAATAATTATATATGTTTTCTCCTTTTATTAGTTATTAATATTGTATCTTTGTAGCTTAATGTATAAATAAATGATTCTATGGTTATATCATAGAGATCATCGAGATAATTAAATTACTCTTTCAGTGTCCAATGCCGCCTTAAAAATTCAATGTCATACAGTGTTTATTTTTCTGTAGCGCTGATTCCACGATAATATACGATTTTGTAATAGCACTCCACAGATCAAACGATATCGTTCTTCTCAGCTTTCTTCACTGGCAAGAACGCAACCCTAATGTGCACATGGCCTACACACGAGTTTTAAAACTGGTTTACTTCTCCATCATGTTTTATCTTTGTTGTGGTATTACATTATTCACAGATCCTCATTCCATAGACTGACAACCCTGGCTAATTACGCTATGCAGAAGATAAGTGCCACACAAAGGTGCTAAGCTAAGCTTAAGTATAGGAGACGAAGTTATAGAGTGCGCAGTTGTCGTTATGAAGGTGGCTTTAACAAATAACGATGTCGTAATGATAGCGAGCGAGGCTGCAACCCCGGAACTCTGAATTCCCGGGAACCGGAAATCGGCGCTCGCAAGCGCTTAACGCTGAATGATGAATAACAGTTCCATCTATGAATGCTGAATTATTACGATGTGAAACTATTATTGGAAGCGGAAGTAATGTTATGACTACATAAATTGTTATGTAGAATCGAAATCGGCCTTACATATGAACATGTAATATAGCCTTAATTACTACTATGAACTACTATCCCACAAGATCATGATACTTGAATTGTAATTACCAAATTTATCCTAATCTGTGATCAGTTTAACGATGATGTTCCGTATTCTAAAAAAATACGAGTTGTTCTATCAGAGACGGAACATTTCCTAATAATTGATAATATTCACATCTGTTTGTTTGTGACTTTGACTGGTAAACAATCTGATGACTTTGACTTTGACGTCTAGACGTATAAGACTTGAAGGCCATGGCATCAATGAGAACATGTCGGTTCAATTTTTATGAAGGTGTTTTGGATCACCATGGTATCTATACTCACGAATTTAGGTAAGTGTACAAATGTTTGGCATTGCTCCCCACATTCCCAGACAACCGACCGAATAAATGAATATTAATTACCTACAAAAAAAAAATTCCACGCGCACCAAACAAGAGCGATCAATCTCAGGACTCCCGAAAAAATGACGTCCCACCAACTTAATCAATGACCCATCAATGGCCGGCCCGTGATCGATGTACCCTTAATTAACCAACACAGGAATGATAAACACAGCCCGATCGATCCGAAACCCACCTTAGTGACATCAAAATAAAGCTTACCACCACCGCATGATAAATCATGGTTCTACCGAAAGCTAGTTGGTATAAATGCGAATTCTGGGCACTCTAAAATAGACCTTACTTAGAAATAATAAAGGTAAGTTTATCCGGTTCGTGGTCTGGTCAGTTCTCAAACTGATTTGCGGACAGAGACGAGACAACGAGAATGATAAAGTGACCGCAGACCTGGCCCCCTGGTTCCCCAGGTCAATATTTAGGTGAATAATGGAAACTAATTTGCACCTACTCCGTGATTAGGACCACTCAGTTAATATCGAATTGGTTATATCTGATCAATTAGTATCTTTAGAACATATAACATGACATAGTTTGGGTTTCACAGTAATTAGTTTTTATCCGACTTCAAAAAGGAGGAGGTTCTCAATTCGATGGGTATTTTTGTAAATATTTTGGTGAATAAAAAAAAATATTTTATTTTATTTATTTATTTTTATGTTTATGTTTCCTGGCTAAATTTCATGGGAAATCAACTTTATAATACAACATCTACATTATTGTGTGATCATTTTTAGAGCTCTTCATTAAAGGTGTTTACACATACAAAAGTGAATATTTAATATCATATTTATAATAAAAACATATTTTTGAGAGTCATTGGTCCTACTATCTATGCCCAAAGAACTCAAGTAAAGGTTATTGATTACAATATTCCCGAGAAATTACTTATTTTTGAATAATAGATGTCGATTCTATTGTATAGAAACTAGTATTAAACTATATTTGACAACACTAACAATAAGGCAATCTCACTCACACTTTACGGCCGTAAGAGGGACGGCAATACAGTTTAGTGTAATTTAGTTCGTTGCCAACATAATCCACACTATTGCCCTCAACATAAGGTTCTTAGTAAGGAAATAATCTCTTAAATGATCCTTGGTATGCTCTACAACTGAAATACCTTATCTACCTTAGATTATCACTCGATAACTACAGTTGAAAGAACAAAATAACACACTAAATACGTATAGTGAGCTCCAAAATAAAACTGTACATAGTGCAGTACAAATTGTCGGATTAAATACAAATTGTGGCTCGCATAAACGGATATTCCGCCCCAATTTCTACAATCGAACTATTTTTATTCCCCTTTTATCTTTTACCGGCAAATAGTAAGCACGTGCGTGCTAATGGTAAACAATAAAGCTGTCAGTGAGCTCTGTTATGAAGGGATAAAGGGCCCATTCACGGTAAGACAATACGCATCGGTTAACTCGGCATTATAAAAATAAAACTGGAATGTTACAAATGTTACTGTAAAAATATATTATCATAAAGTTTGTGTTTGTAAAACGATTATAAAATAATCCAAAACTTGTGTATTAAAAAACGGTTATAGCACTAAGTTTCAAAGTTGTTTCATACGTTCCAAATGCATATCGAGGTATAAAAGGCTATTTGACACAAGCGACATTTTTTTACTTTACAGGAGAGCGTACTAATTCGACGCACAAAAAATACATTTTATATGTCAATTTCGCCCAAAATTAAAGCTTTTGATATGATGTTTTAGTGACAGTGTTAATGGCAAATCGAAACAGTGCAATATGTCACGTTTATTTATAGATCGCGGCAAACTGTCTGGTACAGCGGCCTATATACAATGGCAATCGATACTCAATAGTGGCAGTCAGTGCATTTGTAGAGGCTCGGCATTCACTTTGTATGAGTGGAGGTTTTTTAAAAATAGTGCTCTAATATCGATTAAATCCAAAAAAATCACCCGACTGTGTAAGAAGCAGGTATATATATTTTGTGTATACCTCATAGTAGTATTCAAAAAGTTGAATAATGTTTGGTGTTCCTGAATCCCTCATATTTCCTCTGCACAATTCTTTCAATAATCGCACCGGTGAGAAAGTATTGTTGACAATACATTACAATCTCGTCACCCCCAACGTTACCCATTGTCACGACCCACTCTACAGTCCATGTCTCCCATGCGTGAACTACATCAGATGTATAAATAGCCACCCATCCCGGGCCCACGCGAGCCGCCTGCAGCCGTCATTAGCTCTCATCACCACGTTACGTACGACTGAGGGATGTTTTATCCATCGTAAGACGAACGCGTCGAATATACGGGACTGTGATTGAGGCGGGAACTAGAAATGAGTAAGTTTATTTTTTTACCACTATATTTTCGCGCGATGTCACAGTTGCTAAATGTGAATATAATTCTAGGGAATGGTTCTTCTTTAACTGTTATAAATCCGCACGCTTATGTCCATGAGGTTTACTCTTTGGGTCTTCGATTCTCAATTTTCAAGGAACCGCATGGTCCCTACATGTATCTACGGACTGACCGTAGTATGGATTAAACTTTCAGAGAGACTATTACATTCAAAATATGCCTATTTATTGTTACTTCTCTGCTACAACAGGTATCTATTTTATTATTAAAACGATAAGAATTTCTATAAAGAAGAAGACTACGCCTACTTAATTGACTGATACGAGATCGACCTTAGGATCTAAATCAAAAATCCAAATCTGTTTTTTTTATTCGTGTAGGCCAAAAAGCACTTACAAATAGTCAGATTCTACCACCGGTTCGGAATGCTGCTTCCACTGAGAAGAGCCGGTAAGAAACATGCTAGTGTAAGAGTCATGCTCGTCGTTCCCGTACCGACACTGCATCTGTATGTTTTCAAGACAAGTGGTCCAGTCCGGTTCAGTTTGTGTTGGTAACTCCGACGGGCGGCAGTTTGAAAGTTGTAACTTGTTTCTGTTGTTGCAAGGGTGATTTATATTCGGCCGCCGCCGACGCCCGCGCCCGCGCGATGCCCGTTGCGACTGGCGTACTCCTCAAAACAAGTTTTTGTTTAAACTTATCTGTTTTGTGTTCCTTCGAGTGTTAATTAGGTACGGTTGAAATGAGAATAAATTATAAAATTATTAATCTATTATATTCATTGACGTTTATATTGAAGAATCAACAACTGAATAGATAGCCACTAACTATATGAATACATAATTTATTTTGATACATTTTATAATTATACGAAATGAACAAACACAATATTATTCCGATATTTATATCGGAAGCAGATGCCTCGTGGATTTTTTGCTCAATTAGTTAAAAATGTTGTCTGCAATACATTATTGCACGCGCAGTTAGTTGGTAATGATCCGCGCGGTTGGGCGGGCGGCCCGCGCGGGCTCTACGACTCACACGCACCATTGGGTGACAATGATCGATGATCCCTGCACATGTAGGTACGTTTATTTATACTGCGTTTCAGTACGTTACACGTATTTTTGTGTTTCAGGTTAATTGTTCGCGCTAATGGCTTCGTTACGTGTATACTGTGGGAAGGTGAAAATAAAAACATTTATTACCTGTTCAAGTAATTCGGGTTAATCTATTAAAAAATAATTAAGCAAATTAATTACAGCACAGTAAGTAATCGCTGTTGGTTTTTCCTTCCATCGTACCTCTCACTCGGGAATGTTTCCGGGAACAGACTCGGAATAGCCTACCCTACTCTGCCCCGTTAAAATCAAAATACATTTTAAATATGGATAGGTATCTCTTTTTCTAATGAATTCTTCCTAAACAATATATCCGCAAGTTCAAGTAAACTATCTCTATGTATAGTACATAACATCCCAGCTTACCCCAATACTTGGCTGCGTCGACACGTATGCGTGGTAATGTGTTTTACATATTGAGCGGAACTATAACGAGACGAACAGACGGTGGGTATAATAGGTGTTACGGGGGAGAGCCAATAACAATACTGAGGCAATGAACAGGCACTGAGTCCCTACTAGACTTTTTTTTTTTGAAGGACTTACACTGTTGGCCGTGAGGTGGCCTTTACAGCTTTACCGGAGGAGTGGCGAGCGCAGAATGCACTCCAACCATGGCCTTAAGTGCGAAAAGGGGTGGCAACTAGCTCAAGGGCGCCACAGAGGGCACGACCCTACTAGACTGTTCTGATAATGTCACATTAAGAAAAACAAGTGACAAATACTTCCTTAAAGTATAACTACGGGTTGGAAGGGAATGGGGTGTACAGTGGTTACTAATGATAGTTTGTGTGAGCGCTTTCATAGTTAATTCTGCTAATACACATCCGCTCCCACTCAACTCATAACTATAAGGCAATCGTGTGAATAGACCCTTAGTTATTTGTCTGACTATAACTTTACTGCAATCTAAGTTATCATGTAGAAAATTTATCCTCAATCAGCGCCTACTTTTTTTCTTTAGCATAGCTAACGGAACAAAACAGTGACAAAATAAAATAGGTAATAATACATCTGTACGCCTGTATTTCCCGAAAGGTACACCGCAATGCACCCACACATCGCCGATATATTTTCATATATTGAATGTGACACACAACCATAACGACACACTAAACAGTAAACACCATCATTGCAAAGTCAGATTAATATTAGTTACAAAATGATAATAAATCTCGTGTCGCAGACCTAGAGTTTGGCTTTAATATCCTGGTGTGCGGAGATGACTTCCCCCCTTACCCACGCTACCCCCCATTCACGAGCATCCCCTGTACCGTTAATTCCGCAAGCCAGCAGTCCCGAATAGTCGTATACACATTGCTTTCGCAGATTCGTCGTTTCAAAAGTTGACCAAAAAATCCCAACTGTGGCGGATATGTTCTATTTTGCATGAACATGTAAGCGCTCGATACCTTTATATTTTTTTATAAATAGCCTCATAACTATATCAGCTGAATAACACAAATTTGAAAACGTTGTGTATTAATAATATTAATGGTGATAATTGTGTTGTAAATAAACTAAACTGCAGTAGACTGATCGCATTGCCGTCACTCTTACCTACGGCAGTTATAAATTAGCAAGGAGAAACGATTTTTAGTACTGTATAGTAGTATAAGTATTGTCGTAGTTTTTATACTACAGAATAGACACCGTTGTCAGAATATGTATGAAAATTTAACAATAAAAGACTGCTGTATTTGGTACAAATTGTAATCATAGAGATATGGCAACTGATTTAATTTGTGTACAAATGAAACAATTCAGTTCCTCTGTCCTACTTTAATGTTGAGTGATGGCCGCCCTCGGTTTCCCACAGTAATCCTGCAAGTTCAGTCGGCATGAACACCGCAATATGAATTCGGCAGTTAATCCCAATTGCTTGTTTACAGCGTGTGATTGCGAGCGGAATGCTTGTTACTCACAATATCTTATACTTAAATGGCGCTCGGTAGAGTTCGCCAGGGTGTGTAGAATGTACTGTACAGAAAATACAAAAACATAAATTAAATTATATTTATATTATACAAATTATATATATTGCAGGGGTAGCCGAGTGGTCGAACGCACGCCTTGCAATCGACCTCTGGGTTTCTTGGTGTGAATCTAATTTTCATCCAAGATTACCTGCTAGGAAAACATCGTGAGGAAACCTGAACGTGTATACTAAGGAAAGCGTGGTGGACAGCTCAAAATGGCAATAGCCTCGCCATCTATTAAATTGGTAGCAAAATACATCGGCAAAGTGTGGGCGCACTGCAGTACATCTTTGCCTGCCCCTTCGGGGAATACAGGCGTGATGATGTATATATGAAATTATATTAATATTGTCCGAACTATTGACAAATTAAAACGTTGCTACAAAAGCCTATATCCCTAGGCGTTTCTTTTCATAGCCAGTTTAAATAAATAAAAATATCCACGTTAATCTAATATCAACGTTTTCTTCTGTAATTTCTACAGAAATATATAATGAAAGATTATCAACATTTACGGCCAAGCCAACACAACCTAGTCTACACCTCTAAGTAAATTGAGCCTAAAACGCCCGTGATTTGTGTTAATGAAATAGTCGTGTAATTCAGCGTTAGTAAACACAAACACCGAGGACAAGGAACAGTTTACTGTTAAAAAAGGTAACAGACGCCAGACACCCTCTTGACAGAACGCAGACGCGAAATAGAATGTTTATTTACCGAGGGATTGGTGAGAAGTATTAATTGTGTTGAGGTAAAGTTAAAATGGGAGAATTTGTATAAGACTTTTGCACAAACGGTTTTTTATTTTGTATAATAATATTATATGAAAATGTTGAGAGAATTTTAGGGCTCTTATGCACTATTTTTTTTAACTATAGGGACGAGCAGAACCTATATAAAATATAAATGCCTTGAAACTTCGTTTGAATATGTTGAATTAGTCGTTTTAACGGCTTTAATTAAACTATTATAAATTATGGTTCTGAACAAATGACACCCAAAGCGAGGTGACGATGACCTTTTTTATTCAATACCCTATACGAGATATTTGCGGCACGTTCCGGCCATGTGAGAGACCAGTTATCTCAGCCAACTCCTATTAACTTGTTATTGATGATCCAACTTGTCCGGGCCCCTGCCTCGGGCCTCGTGCCCCTGGGCCGAACTGAAACTACGGGACTACGATTGTGGTACAGGTAAATAGTTTATAGTCGAAAGTTGGTAATACTGTTTATTGCCGAAATTATTGTAGGGTCTGCAAGTTTAAAACTATGTACACTATAATGTATACTAGTATGGAAAATCTGTTTGTGTTAGAGGTCACCAAATGATTTAATTGTATTATTCACTCCATTTTTTTTACTAAAACGAAGAACCACTAGAATTGTGCTAAGGCGGGCTGCCAAAACCATGTAATTCAGTTGAAGAGTATTAGCAATGGCCTCAAACTGCTGGGCCTCAAAACTACATGTAGACTGAAGAAGCACTACTTTAGACACTGTGAAAGTATGGAGTGTAAGTAAGTGTTACTGTAGATGTGCCTACTCAATTTCGCCATGACAAACTAAACACGCGCGTCCCAAGAAGATAGGGGAGTGACGAACTGTGAAGTCTCAAGAGGCGCCCTATCTTTCGTATTGAATATTTTGTGGCTGAGGTATGAATGGACTAATATAAAAACACGATAGAAAAATACATGTCCTCGTACAAAGTTCCTTTAGGGTACCTATTCCAACAGAATGGCAATAACACACAGGCCCAGTATCCGACGTATCACAGGTTAACTGAATAGATGCTAATTAATAAACGGCGCAAGACAAAGCCCAGCTCCGCACAACTTCGGAGAGCAATTAATGTTGCCATGTTTCCATTGCTATCTACAACTATTTCAAACAGTCAGATTCAATTATATTAATAGATTTACCGTTTCAAATGTGTATTTCAAAGGGTTTTAGTTTTGTTAATACGATTAAATTATTATATTTGGAATGTCATGAATACTGCAACAGACAAGGATATTTTTTAAACTATAATGCCGCATCAAGATACTTGCTGAAACATAAAGTCATTAACATTTCATTCGTGTAGATTGCTAGTTCGTCTGCTAACAAACAGCAAACAACCTTGGTGCTGTGTACCTAATAATGTTCCTCGTATCTGATGAATGGGTATCTAATTTAACGAAGAAAATATATCTATCCATCCGCCTCTTATGATACAGTTAAGGTAGTAATTAAAGAGTTATAGGTAACACGGAGATGTTATACACTGAAGGTCAATAGTCTTTATACCACAGACTCGAACACGAACAATATCTACACGAATATTTAAAAAAAAAATTGATCAAAACATGAAATTTTTTAACAAGTTTTAGGTAGATAGATGCATTAAAATGTTTTAAGGGCAAAACAAAATATATATTACTATTAGATAACAAGTAATAAGTGGAAAGTTAGTTAATGAAGGCAGGAAAGTACCCCGGACGAGCACTTTATAACCTTCACGTCATGTGTTCATGAATTATTTACTCCGCGCTGACTCAAGTCACCTCGTATAACTGTTTTATCCACTGCTTATAGAATGAATGCACATAAAACGGCATTAGATCTGAATGGACGTGGATAATAAAACAAGAATGTTTATGGCATAAGTACTGACATATCATCAAACATCATGCCGTGCAGCACTATTAAGTAATATCTGAACCGTCATGAAACATAAATGTTCAAGGACGTATGCGATAGTTTCGTAAAATGAAGTTTAGAGAGAACGTTCTTGTAATGCCTTAGTATGCGTAAAGACCCCTCTAGTCTACCCCCTATTACACCGAGCAAGCCATGTCCGGAACTCATAATTTCTGCATACGACCCCCATGTATCCCGCGGAGCTTTTATGCTGACATTACGGGCATGTAAATAATGCACCGTAATTTGCAGTAAATAAGTGAAATAGAAAATAACGCGGAAGAAGGGAAGCACAAGCTTTTTCCATACGAACGTGCGCATATAAATGAATTTAAGAGACATTACAATCTTAATACAACTGATCTAACTATCCAGTATTATAAAAATAACCAACACTCTAGCATTAAATTTTTTACTATAGCCAATGTTTTACTTTTTAGTTTCTTGCAAGCTCTACTCAATGGAAGCTGCCATTTGGAGCAGCTGTGGTAAGTTTTGTGTAATGTTAAATATGTTTCAACTCTTAAGTACTTGCTAAGGTACCCAAAGGGTAAAACGGAAACCCTATTACTGAGACTTCGCTGTCCATCCGTCCGTCCGTCCGGCCGTCTGTCACCAGGCTGTATCTCATGAACCGTGATAGTTAGAGAGTTGAAATTTTCACAGATGATGTATTTCTGTTGCCGCTATAACAACAAATACTAAAACAAAGAATAAAATAAATATTTAAAGAGGCTCCCATACAACAAACGTGATATTTTTGCCGTTTTTACAGATAATGGTACGGAACACTTCGTGCGGGAGTCCGACTCGCGCTTGGCCGGTTTTTTTATTTTAATAATTGACCAAGTTCATGGTTGACAAACATCTCGACAATCGCCCCTAAAGAGAAACAAACGATAATACTCATTTTGTGTCAACAAACGATATTTAACTCATTTTACATCATACACATAATCATCATTTTGTATTAGGTATACTTCAACAGAAGCAGAGTGATCTAGCTCACTAGTACCTCTCCACGTGATGTGTATGTATTCCCAGATTAGCGAAACCTCCAACAAGCCTAACTCGATGATTATAATACCGCACAAAACAAAAAAAGTTCTGAAAAACGTACATCAAGGAAAGATGCGTATTTATTTCCTCGTATTTTATGAATTCAACTGACAAAGAATGTATTCACACATTTGTAAATGGGCGGGCGGCGGCGGCGGCGATGGGCGGGCGGCGGCGGCGGCGGCGGCGGTGGGCAGGTGTTGTAACTATTGAGTAAGTAGTTCTGAGAGTGATGTAAGGCTTAGTTCTCGTGTTCGTAACTGCGGAATGACTTTGTGAGATAGTCACGGCAAATATATGGGGCTGTTTGTTTGACAACGATATGTACTGACAGAGATATGAAATTTGCCTACACTCGCATTTATAGTCAAGATAGTTTGCCCACAAATCGTCCATGACTATAAATTTGAGTTTTTCTTACCAATGTATAAAAATGTCAAGCATTTTACATCACAAAAATGCGATTAATTTAAACGTATCGTACTGGTTATTATCTAGCGCTAAAATATGCATTATGGAGTTACACTTTAAATGAACTATAAATATTTACAACCTGAATAAAAATCCCATGAATATAAATTTAATCTGGTTTTCAAAGCTGTTTATCGCTTAGCTGTTTAACATGAGAACATAAGCAAATTAATAACTTTCAAAGGTATTTTAATACTTAGAAGTGTCTAATGGCATTGAAATAATGACAATAGTTCATTACTATTTTAGTTCGGACGAAACATTTTTGTTTTTCTCCAAACTTAATTAGAATATTGTGTTACTAGATTATTATTCAGAGACAAAAGATAATCTTATAAAAATGTTAGGAACACAATTTAATAATTTTCTAGCTTCTTTACTTAGTTATTTTTGATATTTCTTCGTGATTGTGACAGATTTCTGTTTAATGGCTCGATATTCGCGAGTTTATTTCCCGTCCACGATGCGATCGAATGATTTATTTGTATTATTATCATGGTAGAAGTAATTACGATGTAATACAAACATTTACAAAAATCAGGTCGGTGAGGACGGTTTGGTCTGGTGGGCGCTGAACGGTGAGGACGGTTCGGTCTGGTGGGTGCTGAACGGTGAGGACGGTTCGGTCTGGTGGGTGCTGAACGGTGAGGACGGTTCGGTCTGGTGGGCGCTGAACGGTGAGGACGGTTTGGTCTGGTGGGCGCTGAACGGTGAGGACGGTTTGGTCTGGTGGGCACTGAACGGTGAGGACGATTTGGTCTGGTGGGCACTGAACAGGGTGGTTGTGGGTTATATTTCTTACAGCGGAAAATTCCGGAAATGACCTTTACAAAATTTGGCCTGGTCTGGAGGTGACTAGGATCGCCCCCAGTCCATTGTACGGTACCCATAGTACAAGCTTTGCTTAGTTTGGAATCATACAATGAGTTTGTGTTGTCTGGCAATATATTAATAATTATGCATACCTACGTTACAATTAAGTAAAATATATTAGTAGGTATTTACATCTCTTCATCCGATCTCAATTCCCTCCAATTACTTTGCGGCGTCAGACGTCGTAATCAAAGGCTCGGTGTCATCTATTAGCCACTAATTGCATTTCGATTTATCAATATGGCCGTCGCTAATCACACCCTCGGTTGGACATCGCTGTCATTAACGCAAGGGTGTGTAGCTTTGTGGAGATATCTCGGATCTGTAGGATATCTGGTCTACTAGTAACGAGAACTTATGTCTTAATAATGCAATTGTATTGTGGTAATAAAATCATTACGTTATGAGGATAGAAGTGAATAAAAAAGTGTCTACTACTTTTTTCAGAACTACTTCATTGGCAACAGTCCTAGACAATGTATAAATTCACTTTTCTAAGGCTCCAAAGGTATTTCTCAAGGTACCAATGCCACCTTATCATAAACCATCCTATAATCCAGCGCCATGCATCTGGCAACACTAGCCCGGATCTAAACACCGGATCACAGAGCCACTAGGCGCTAATCACAGCTCGTATTGAGATTGATACGCCGCAGATACTCTACAGTGTAATCCTGCTATTGGTCTTATGCCCATTGAGATGATATAACAGTATATAAGGCTATGTTATGTTAACATACTAACAAAGTTTTAATATAATCCTATTAACGTAAAGAAAACCTACGGTCATCACTTTCTTACTTTGTCACACCAAGATTGCGTTCGCGGCTGCATACGTGCCTCTCACTCGCACTGACCAACGTTTACCAATTCTAGTGTAAACAATAATCGGCACAACAGAAGAACTTACATAAAACTTTTTTCTGTCTCAGATCTTGAAAGTTTTACTGCGTTTTATTTAACCAATACTAACAGATTTAAACTTACAGAAAACGAGTGCTGTTCAACTAAACTTTACAATAGATTAGGTGAATTTTATTTTCCACACACACATATAGTGACCATTACTAAAACATTCAAGTTATATCGCCTCGTACAGACATCAAACGCTAATAAAATATTCCATTTATTTGACCCAAATGCAATAAATGGTCGTAAATTGTGAGCGACCCAAATCAGCGACAGGTCGCAAATACCTGTCGCCCCCGATCTGAGCGCCCGCGCTGCCCAACTTGTCCACTGAGAAAACGTTGGGATTAATTCCTCCAGGATCCGCAGGCCGCCTGATGGGAGATATGCTAATGAAACACAACAATTTGATAGTTATAGAACTTGCGCTACATAGAAACGATGCTTCGATACATTTTTGACACGACGCGCGACGTTTGGAACGATGACTAGACTTGCAAATAGTTCACTTTATACTTTGATAAATATAGTTTGTTAGGTTTTGACAGTTTGTTAGGCTAAGTCTCAACGATACAGGCATTCAACAGGCAGGCAAGCGTAAAGGGTTATGCGAAAAATAGTAAATTTAAGTCAATGTTAGAAACCCTTAAACATTATACTAGTGTTGTTCTAACGGATCACAGATCAAATACACGGTATTGTTATCTTTAACAGAAGGAGCAGACATTTTATCTAGACATCTACGAGTATTTGTCAATTTCGAACACTGACATTTTGAATGTTTACCTAAAATATCATAGACATATATTTTAAAAGTGTGAACCAAGTGAAGTCTGAAATCGTCCCAGTTGACCCGAGCGAGTTTCTATTAGGTTCGAGGCGAGCCGAGCCACAGGAGCAAGATGGCGGCGCGGCCTGCGAGCACCACTTTGTAAGTAACATGCTCCGAAGAGCACGACAACTGGCAGATTATAAATTGCGAGACAAAGTATTTGAAAGACTAAGGTTTGATGTTGACGCGAAATTGGCTTGGCAACAAAAATTTCTCGAACAATAATTGCTGTTAAGACTTTTCAACACAAAAAGATCTGACGTTCAGCTATTTGTATTCTGTTACGTTTCTAAAAGTTTTTAAAAAATTTACTGGTTTAAATATTATTCAAGTTGATTAAAATAGTGTATTCGACCATAGAACATTATTATATGAATCACGCGTAATCTAGGCAGCAAGTTTTCCAGCCATAAAAGAAAGGTGCTAGGTACTACAAATTATTACAAAAAATAATAGGATACGTATCAGCGTGCATCGCCTCCACAAACACTTTGTTCCCGCTTCACAAACAGTGGTTCAATTTGCCACCGCTCCGGGAAAACTTTTGTTATTCCTATCAGGTTGCTCCGTGCAGCTGACGTCATGGTAGTGACGTCATGCATCGCCAGCCGCACAGGCCACGCTTTGTCAAGAGTACAAGTTGGATGTTTGCTTTAACATAACTTAGATAGAGATATTTTCGTATAAACTCTACATAATAATTTGCGTTCAGAATTCCTCGTCATTTGGTTCACATTAGCTAGAGTGGCGTCTTTATGAAAGGGACAGAGAGAACACACATACGAACAATTTTATGTATAATTTATATTAATGTAATGGGTGAATATAATTATATTTTTTATTATAACTTGCCGGAACATTTGGAAAACAAAGACCTTTTAAAAACAATTGGTAGTACGCTGAGCTAACAATAACAGAAAGTACCATAAAATTTTACGTGTATTTGCCCTTCGTTAAAGGCCTATTTCACGAATTAAAATCAACCTTCCTCCCTTTATAGGCAACCACTCGCGTTGTTCCGCGGCGCGGCGGCGTCACTTCCTGGATATTGAAGCTTTATTTATTGTTCCTATTTGATATAACTAGCAACATGAAATACTTAAAGGCACCTTGCTATATTAATAACGTAAAATCAAAAATAAATTTACACGTGGCTTAACAAAGAAATAAAATGCAAGTAAAAAAAACTTTTTAAAAACAAGCTTTTATTAAATTGCTCTTAGTTTTCGTGTTCTCCTTAGCAAGCCCTTTCATTTGATACCCATACTGTGGTAGTGCAGAAAAATACTATTCCGCCATCTTGGATGATCCGCCATTTTGGAATTAGAATGACGTCACATAGCTAAGCATGCATTGTCATCCAAAATTATCATGTATATCAAATTTCAGATCAATCGGTCAAAGATTACTAATTTAAAATTCAGTTGCTAGATTTCACCCGGACATACATTGCAAGTTAATATAAAGCTTGTAAAACGGACTATAAAAATAGCAGCATGCCAAACCCTTTGATTGTGTGAGACCACGCCCGGATAAACTAGCACAGCATTTATTTTTAAAAATACTAGACTAGCAAGTATTTTTGTACTATTGGTATTTTTAATTGAACGGGGAATTGCTAACAGACGAACTGACGGAGCGACTATAGGTATTTGGTGGATAGTATTCAAGGTATCGTATCTCTATCATGTCAGTGTCCGTATCATACTTTTTTAGGAGATATGAGGATTTGTATAAACTTGCTTTATGCCAAGTTTATTTATTGTTAGGCGTCCTTCACGTGCCAGTCAGGAACAGTGTAGCCTTTTATCTTGAACAAAGAGTGTTAGTATTTGATCTCTTCATAATATTAGTACAGATTGGTATTTTATTGTCATTAAGTATATGAACAACTTTGCTACAGATACTTGGTAAAAATTAAATAAAAATATACGTGTCTATACCTACTAACACATTTCAAACATCAAAGCATACTGGACAGTGTAAGGATCAAAAGCCAGTCATTCTATTGATTTCAACACCAACATAATTCTTGTAAAAATAATGTAACGAAAAAGGCTGTAGTAACACCTTAGCCTACATTTAAAAAAGTAGGGCAACTCTACAGCCGCCATTGAACGGTATTGAAAACATTTCACCATGTGTACTCTGAAAGCTGTAATTTGTATCCGTCGTAACGTATGTACAATGTAATAAATGGCAAGTATTTCTGTTCACTACCTTCCCCCCACCACGCCCGCCCCCTCAGCCATTCATTAAGGAGGTTTTATTCCGCAGCGCAAATGTTAATATAACTGTTTATTCTACTTTACTCGTGTTTACGCAAGTTTTTAAAGGATTGGAGTTAAAGAGGCTTGCCCCTCTCTTCTCTGAGTGGGGTTACCATTTTACCTACTAATGAAACGGATTTAAAATCACAGCCTCTCAAAAAAAACTACTAAACAACACAAGGTTTTTTAACCGACTTCCAAAAAGGAGGAGGTTCTCAATTCGGTCGGTATGTTTTTTTTTTTTACTTTAAGATTTATGTAAATTAACTTAGATTATTTTTATTTACTACTAAAATTCTCGAAGTATTTGATCTACATTAAAAAATAAATTATATTATTTGATACAATAAATCATTTGACCAACTTAAAAAAAATATATGTCAAAACGTATCAGGCGGTAAAAAAGCAAGCCGAGATGAATGATGAATGAGCCTAGCTCTTAAGAATAAGAAGAAGATTTTTTACATTTTTGAAAGTCTTACAGACCCAATGACTAGTAGATACGTCTGGTCACCCTATTTCAGGAGGCATATAGCGTTAATTAACGGAGATTTTCGTTGTTGTTTGTTACCCACTGGGATGGAAATAAGACTTGGGGCCGGCACTTTCCTTTCAACCTTAACCTGATTGTGCATTCCGTTTTAGGGCTGCCTAGCGTAATGAATGAATTATGATCCTGCCGAACCGTGTAAAGAAACGTTCAAGATCAATTTTTAACACAGACTCGAATGGGAATTTGAGCTTTTTCGCGTGTCTATGGTACCGTATTATTTGATAAACATTTATATTATGTACAATCTTCTCTAGTATACTTTCAATTTACATACATAGTTACTATGACCGTACGACACACGGTAGCGTGTAAGTAAAAATAGTCAGATTTTCAGTTTTAGTTCGCCGTACAACTATTTGGCGCTTTTGCTACGGACTGACGAGCTAAAACACCATTAAAACTCACGGTAAGAACCATAAGCAATGTTGCAAGTGTACAACATTTTACAAGGATCCGGAGTGGGTAATTTTTAATTTAAAATATTTTAATTATTACCGGCGGTATAAAATTCAGAGGGTGGTAATAAAACAGACCCAGTGCAGGTACTTGAGAATCGCAAATTAGGTGCGACGATCTATATTGTATCAGCTGAAACGGTGCGCTGTAAAAATCTCCGCGAGACCGTAAATCAAGGGTTATTAAATTAATGTTCGGGGTTTTTATGGCCACCTTTGTAAATAAGAATATACGATATGTTATTTGTTCTAAACAATGGAATGACTGCAGCCTACTGAGAGTTGTAATTACATGTTGTAACTATATCCTTCTTCTTTATTTGTAATGGTAATATTAATGTGAATTTTAGAAGTATTTAAAAAATATCATTTGGTGTAGTTAAACCTTATTGTCCATTCATTATCAGATGTAAAGAAAAGGCAAATCAACTTCCAAACTCCAAAATTACCCTCAAAAATCACTAAGAAATCCACTTTCCTAACAAATAAATCCCTTTAATTATATTTACAAGGTAACATAAGTCGGGCGCCAACCATCTTGTGTACACAACTTAGCGCACAAATAAAAAGACCGACAGTCGGCCCTCGCAAATTCCCCTTAATTAATACCCCTTTTTAACTCCCCCCTTCCTCCCTCCTCCCCACTACCCGGCTAAAAAAACAGTTACTTGAACACTGTAAAGAAGCGTCGACTTAACGCCAAGTATTTTTCGGCAACTTTTTTGCCCTACGAAAACTTATTTCAATTTTAAGTTAGCAACATTAGTCAGCCGACGCAATTAACTTGCTAATTAAACCGACCATTCATTTGGATATCTCGTTAGCGAACTCGGAATTATGGATGCTGGATAACAAAACATTGTAATCCGGATGTTGCGAGTTTGAAGATTATAGCCCGTATTGTTAACGATTTATTGTAATTCAAGGATGTCAATGGAAATCATGTTTTTAAAACGCAACTTAAAAAATGTGTCTTCCTGATTTAAACATTCAATTATAGTAGGTAGTATTGTTTTAATATTATTTGCCGTATTTCGACAGATTTAGTTTTACGTAAACTGTCAAAAGATCTAAGTTGTATTGAAACAATGACTGCTAAAGAGATAGGGTTTGGGTTGTATTTTATCCAAACTTTGGACTACGAATACAAACTTTTCTTAAAATTCAAGATAGCAGTCATATTTGAGAATACAGTTCATTTATTAAGTGGATTGATAGGCATATATAAATCGTCGTGTCACCATTCTACGCAATCGTGTTAATGGTAGTACCAGTAAGCGTGACTGGAGGGAAATGAACTAATAGTTAAATGTCATTGTGAGCTCGATTGGTCTGACTATTGTTTTATAGTTGGCGACAGGTGGTCGCGTTTAAGAAACGCTTAAACATTGTGATACTGACATTACTGGCTGAGTTCGAGTATTCGTTCGTTTGACTACATAGATGGACTAGGTTCAGGTCATAATTACTTCTTTATCTACCTACGAAATTTTATCAGAATATCCAGTCATAACATAGAAGAAAATGTAGGCTCCATTAGTTGGGTACTAAGTTACTAGCACGTACAGGAGCTTCTTATATCGCTAGTCACGGAAATTATGCTTCACCTTTGAGATGGGTCACTTTGATAAAATGTGTTAATATATTCTTTGCACGTTATGTACTTAGATGTCATTACCAGTTAATTCAATACCACTT
The DNA here is from genome assembly GCA_914767695.1 of Ptilodon capucinus. Classification (NCBI taxonomy): domain Eukaryota; kingdom Metazoa; phylum Arthropoda; class Insecta; order Lepidoptera; family Notodontidae; genus Ptilodon; species Ptilodon capucinus. The sequence goes on along the minus strand of OU611808.1, from coordinate 14,286,734 downwards.
TTCTTAGCGTTTGTTACACACGTTTCTCGTCCGTCCGGCTGGGTGCGTGTACGATGGCACAAGTCGAACATCACAAAACATCACAATCAATACGATGACACATTTTTCACAATCACAAACACGCATAGAAGGAAACGATCGTATATAATGTGTTTTCAAAATTCATCAATGTAAACTGGAATACCTGATCATTTCGGACCCGATCTCATGAACGAATAGTGATAAAATTAGTCGTTGATAGACTCAGACTCGCTGGAGGAACTGAACTCTACGCTCGGTGATCTCAACAGAGTTTCTCAACAGGTAGGTCCTAAAATGAACATGGATAAGACGAAAATCTTGTCTATTGTCCATGTCGCACCTCACCCAATAGTCGCTGGAAACTCTACTCTCGAAGTTGTCGACGAGTACGTATACCTGGGACATACAATCCGATTAGGTAGATCCAACTTCGAGAAGGAGGTCACTCGACGAATCCAACTCGGCTGGGCAGCGTTCGGGAAACTGCGTCACATCTTCTCGTCCGATATTTCTCAGTGCCTGAAGACAAAAGTCTTCGAACAGTGGGTGTTGCCAGTGATGACGTACGGATCCGAGACGTGGTCGCTCACAATGGGACTCATAAGACGGCTCAGAGTCACTCAACGTGCAATGGAGCGAGCTATGCTGGGAGTTTCACTGCGCGATAGAATCAGAAATGAGGACATCCGCAGAAGAATCAAGGTAACAGACATAGCTCGAAGGGTTGCACGATTGAAGTGGCAATGGGCCGGACACATTGCCCGGAGAACGGACGGCCGTTGGGGCATCAAAGTCTTAGAGTGGCGGCCAGGTGTTAGAGTGACGAACAGGGAAGCGGAATGTGGGACGACCCCCGACCAGGTGGACGGACGACCTCATCAGGGTCGCCGGGAGTCGATGGGCACATAATACCAAGACCTTAATTTGTGGCGATCTATGGGGGAGGCCTATGTCCAGCAGTGGATGTCCCTGGCTGATAGATAGATAGACTCAGTTTATAACACAAGGTCGATGTAACAGGAGAGTGTTATCCACAGGGCGAACGCTGTGTTTGGGTAAGATTGGTGATGCTATTAATATGTCGGTACATTTAGTCTGGACACGTAAAAGGGACGAAAGAAGGGCCGATCCTGTTTTGTTTTCTTTGAAAACTTTTCGAGTGTGATCTGAACATCCTTATTTCGAGGGTTTCTGTAATGTTTTTCTTAGCTGTTTTGAAACGAAATTCGACCATATTATTCGTAACTTTTATTGTTGTAGGTATATTGTTTCATTAATTTTGCTGTTCCACGTTTCTAATGAGATACAGAGTGTCTGGTAAAAAAGTTCCCGTCTATAACTTACCTACTAATAAAATGAAAAAGTAAAAATTCTGAACTAATTGTATTTAGTACATTATCTTAAAATTGTATATCACGTCCTTAAGAAAAACAACTACAACTAGAATACTTTTTATATCTAACATTACTAACAAGAACTCAAAATCTGATGAAACTTGCTTCAATATTGAGCATCGGATATCCTGCCCACCTTGTCCATTCATCTCCACGACCCGGGAAATCGGTTGAGAATGATTTGTATACCTACCAACTCGAGTTACGGTCTACACAGACGAGCCACTTTTGCTTTAATTGAACCAATGATCAATCTGCTACCAAATACACTGTCAGCCACGTTGAAATTCTGGCGTAAATTTAGTGAGTTTTGTACTTTCACCGTGTCGAATAAAACTCCCCATTGGTCCTATAGCCTTCATGTTTGATGAAATACAAGATTACCAAGTGGTATAACTAAGTAGTTATTGCCAGTATTGTGCCCTTATTTGGAGCGCATTGACAAAAATATTTAAATATGGGTATGTAATTTTTTTTATATGTAGCTATTGACTAGCTGTTGACCGAGTGGCATTAACAGCGTCACGGGAGGGGGTTTGTCAAATAATGAGCTCTCTCCTAGATCAAGACAATCTTTTGACGACGGCTCGGTGTAGTGGTTGCGGGTTCCATTCCCAGCAGCGACAAATTTTGGAAATGGCCTTTTCGGAATTTGCCTTGGTCTGTTACCCATAGTACAAGCTTAGGTTAGTTTGGGATCATTTATCTATGCCTACTTCTTTATCGTATTTAATAATATCTATGGAAACTCAACAGTGTACGTTTTCGGCGTCGTCGGTCTGCATTACATTTCTGTGTGAAGGTGACCCGGTTTCTGGTGGCCCTCTCGACGTGGAGTAATGACAAACAGGCACATAATACTAGGAGTGTGCCGCCGCCGCCCATACTACCCGCTTTCAGTATTTACAGTTTACAAAGTGATATGAGTTTCTTATGATAAGAATACACACCGTTCCAAAATAGCATACCTTGAAATAATTTGTTATAAACAATAGATAATTTTCTCATCTTATGGCATCATAGTTTTGTGGTAGGTACAAGTTCGTATAGAATATGGATAAAGTTATTTAGTCTCATGTGAGCGATATAAAATATATATTTCAGTAATATTAAATTAAAACTCTTCATATTTTGATGTGAGTTGATTTAAGATAAACGAAGAGCACGCTACTCATCCACACTTCATTATGAAGTATTAATATTATCAAGTTTAATTAAAACCAGGGAGAAAATGTATAGCTCATTAATTCCCAGACCAGACGCCGCTATTATACATGTTTTTTCTAGACGTTTTTGTTTGTACCTGGGTAAGGCTTTCATTAGCAGCCGTTCCCCTGCCTCCTCGTGGTTATGTAAGGTGATATCCACACGGTAAAGCCGGCTGCGGCTTTACGCGAACGGATGTGCAGAGGCCTTAACGCGAGCTGTCGGATTACAGGGCTCCTATAAACCGTCAGCTCATATGAACGCTTCCAAAGATAATGTTCTGAGAATTCTCATCTCTAGCCGTTAAAACCGTGAACACAGAGTAGCCGGTTTTATCGTGTGAATTGACCCTTAAGACGTAAAGATAAGATGTTTACGAGATACTTAAACACCTTGACGCAGGGTTAACGAGAATGGTTGGAAATGAAATGAGTGATGGTGCCGCACAGGTAAGTTTATTGTTTATCTACGCGCAAGTGAGTTCTAAACTTAGAAGAAAGTAGAATCCTCCAAGATAAAGCCCCCTAACCACACTGGGGCGTCAAAACGCAAGCCTCATTTTTTAGGGTTCCGCACCCAAAGGGTAAAACGGGAACCCTATTACTAAGACTTCGCTGTCCGTCCGTCCGTCTGTCCGTCCTTCTGTCACCAGGCTGTATCTTATGAACCGTGATAGTTAGAGAGTTGAAATTTTCATACATTATGTATTTCTGTTGCTGCTATAAGAACAAATACTAAAAAATAGAATAAAATAAATATTTAAGGGGGCTCCTATACAACAAACGTGTTTTTTTGCCGTTTTTATAGAAAATGGTACGGAACCCTTCGTGCGCGAGTCCGACTCGCACTTGGCAGGTTTTTTTCCAATAACAAAACAAACAGAAATGTATTGACTTATGAAATAAGTTTATTCTATAACGATACGCCATAGACAGCAAGAGCTAATTTTAACGCCAGGGCGTGGCTTTTACAAAAAAACTCAATATTTGTGAATAATGACACTGAGTTTATTTTGGCAAAATATTTGACCCGCCGCTTCTGACGCTCCAGTTTGCGCGGGGCTTAATGCTTGTGTTGTTTGATTTTTGAGCCATCCTACAGACGTAATTTTTAGGGTTGCGTACCCAAAGGGTAATGGGAACCCTATTACTGAGACTTCGCTATCTGTCCGTCCGTCCGTCCGTCTGTCACCAGGCTGTATCTCAAGAACCGTGATAGTTAGACAATTGAAATTTTCACAGATTATGTATTTCTGGTGCCGCTTTAACAACAAATACTAAAAAACAGAATGAAATAAATATTTAAGGGGGCTCCCATACAACAAACGTATTTTTTGCTCGTTTTTATAGATAATGGTACGGAAACCATCGTGCGCGAGTCCAACTCGCACTTGGCCGGTTTTTGAATATTAGATACAGTTCAATAGAATAAACTACTCATAACTTCTTACCTGTATCAGGAACCTTACATATGTTACGTAAATAAATATACCAGATTACGCAATGATTAGCCACCATCAGCCCGTAACGGGCACATATTTACCACGTCTACGTAAATTGGGGATGAAACAACACCCTCCATTAACCTGCGGATAGGGTACGTAATAGCAGTTGAGAGGTGTGTTATCATCAAGCCTCTTATTTATTGACGGATAAACAAGAAGTTAGAGCTTATGAAGGCGTGAGATACATGCACAAATTTCTTTTCACAAAAAAAAAACTGTTCGCACCTCCTCACTTCCGGCTGTTAGCGAGACAAAATAGATAATTTTTAGGGTTCCGTACCCAAGGGGTAAAACGGGAATCCTGTTACTAAGACTTCGCTGTCCGTCCGTCCGTCCGTCCGTCCGTCACCAGGCTGTATCTCTCCATGAACCGTGATAGCTAGAGACTTGAAATTTTCACAGATGATGTATTTTTGTTGCCGCTATAACAACAAATACTAAAAAACAGAATCAAATTTATATTTAAGGGGGCTCGCATACAACAAACGTGAATTTTTCGCCGTTTTTATAGATAATGGTACGGAACCCTTCGTGCGCGAGTCCGACTCGCACTTGGCCGGTTTTTGGGTCTTCCTTTTTTATGAAATGAAATAAATTGACATACAAATTCACACACAATCACAAGTTGTCAAGATCTAAGCGGTCCGTTTGACAGCTTTTTATGGCAATAAGATGTATCTTAGCGTGCAATCAAGATAATAACTATTGAACTAACTTGATGGGTTCATCATAAGCTTGTTCAGGTTTCGTGAGTTAAAAGTTTAATGTAATCAGTGTTAGGTATTTTTCTAACTGTTATCGGAATCGTTCAAAACTGACATTTCGTTGTTTGTCTTATGACGTGTCTCGCCCCAGGCAATATCGCGTGGACTGATTGATAGATAAAGCACTGGGAACCTTTAAAGTCGTTCAGCAGATTAATTTTAAAATATTTTAAGGGTATTTTTGCACCCGGCTAGGTTTGCCATACGAAGACGCCTATTTTGAAACGAAGAAGCTACGCATTAGTATGTTCATGTAAATACAGGGTGTATCAGAAGTCCGAAATAATACTCTGGGTACATATACAGCAGCTCATAATATGTGGATGCTTAGTGAAGACAGATTATACCTAACTATCATAGTTTCCAAGTTATATATCTTTATATATTTGTCAAAGGTATAGTCTTCTGGCCTTTGGGTAGACTTATATAAGCTACACTTATGAGGGGCAACTACCAAAATTCACAAAACAGTACATGCAAATTTAACATGAGACATTACCAGTTACAGAATTTGACGACGAAAAAAAAGTTAAACACATGGTCGAATTTCGATCAAACTTTTATACCATTCAGTTGTATACCCGATACTAATTCAAACGTTTGCATTAGCAAACGTTAAAGTATTATTTCGGACTTCTGAAACACCCTGAAAATATATACAGGATGTATCTTAAGTCCGAAATAATACTTTACAGCTTGCATGAGTATCGGGTATCCAACTGAATAGTATAAAGAAATATCGATATTCGAACATGACTATACGAATTATTCCAATTTTTTCGCCACCGATTTTCATAATCTTGGTATATCTCGAGTCCTATGTAATATTAACAGTCGCTCCTCGTAGATGTACTTTTCTGTTAAATATGATTATAAGTGTGCCTTAAGGCCATACGCTATTTGTGACAAATACTCAAAGGTCTGTAACACAGAAACTATGATAGTTAGATATAGTCTGCCTTTACTAAGGCTCTACATATTAGGTACCATATTTTGGACTACTGATACACCCTGTATATGACTCTATAATATATTAGATTAAACTTATTTACAAAAGCCTCTGAATTAGGATAAGCTTTTTATTATTACTTACCATAAATCACGAAAAGTGTTTGATTGATAGTAATTACGTCACTTTCGTTACACGGTGACACACCTCAACAAACATTTGATGTACACAAAAGAAACTTGCCTTCACAAAATAGCTCAACCATGTGACATATTTTATACCAGCACCCTTTACAATCTATACTTTATTAGGCAGTTAAAATAATATGAGAGGTCGAAAACTTCGATGTAGCGAGTTTTGAGATGTAATCACTCGGATTTTATGTTCCCCACTTTGGGCAGCAGTCGGAGCCGGGCCCCAGGCGCGGGCCGTATCTGCGTTAGGTCCGGAACTTTTTACGATTAGGTAAATTTTATCGAGTTTATTCATAGAGGGTGCGGAGGTTGGGCCACGAGAGAGGGGAGACATACGACAATAGCTGATTTCGTTAGTATAAACCTAAAACTACAGGAAAAATATTGAGTTGCAATTATATTGATCGGCCGCGTGGATTATGCCACAGATATTCAATCTTTAATATAAGTAGCACAGAGTACATTTTAAAACATAGGTATAACTGGCACACCCGTTGACTATCAAGGCTTGATCAGCATGTCATTTACTTTAAATGCACGAAAGGAGTTTTAGCTAGTTGTTTAAGTAAAAGAGGCAAGTTTATTTCTCACAAGTACCTAGTGGAAACTCCGCCATTAGCGGCGTCAATACTAGTAGCATGCAGCGATCTCCCGCCCATGCGCACAGTGCATCTCCTGGCCCACGCTTAACCCACTGCTTTTCAATTTTGTCCCAGATCGAGCTCATGGACACGCCGATGAAACTTCACAGATAAAACAATTTTTGGCCGGTCGAGCATCAATTTCGCATTTTATTGGCCATTTTAGAGACGTGCTCGGCGAAATTTGAACATGGCTCCCTTATTTGAACATGGCTCCCTTATCGCGAGTGTTACGACAAATAAAAACCGATGAATACGAGAGCAAATAATATTTTTGTTCGTTCACTTTCATATGGAAAAGCCCACGTGATGAACGCAATGCGGAATCGAGATTAAATATATTCACGTTGAGTAAATAACATAACACTGAATACAAATCAACCAATTTAATATTGACGTGGATTCTGTTGCCACCAAACTAAACGAATCGTATTACCGTCTCTCTCACGGCCGTAATTTATGAACAAGACGGCAATATGTTTAATACTGTCAAAAATAATTGCCAGAAAATTTTATGTTTTCACACTTTCATTACATAGTTTACATACTCATATGTCCCGTATGTGCAAGCCGGGTGTCATATCTACTATGTTGGTTCTAAGGTTGAAGTTGTTCACTAACCTGGAGATATAAGATGCGCCAGCAGCAGCAGCAGGGCGAGCCGGGGCGGCGCGGTGCGCGCGCGCATGTCTGCGCTAGCGGGGTGGGCCCCGCGCGCCGCGTGTTACGCTCATGTGCCGCGCCGCACTACACGCGACTTACGCGACACCGACACAACACTCACACACATAAACTACGACGCGCGCGCCGAACGTTCGCACACACCTGTTGAAGATAAATGTAATTATAATATGTAGAGTCGTAGAGGGGCATCCAGCTGTCACTAACCTAGTCAGCTTAAAGGTACACGGTAGAGACAACTGATTCTGAACTATGCATATGGGATCAATTATTAGTTTAGTGGCAGTCATCGCCATAAGTCTATATTCGCAATATGCTTCGAATATCCGAATCTTTTATACAACTACGAGTAGTATACCAAATGCAACAAATTAATTTAAGTAGGAACACATAAAAAGGAATGTAAAAGAAACATTGATTGCTGTGAGAATTGCCATACGTAACAAGTTTTTATTTGAGTTTTTACCGAAAGCTTTAAAAGGAGCGCTCGAACGAATTTAATTACCGTAGTACATAATAAATAACTCAGTGGAACTAATTAGTGACGGTACAGACGAATCGGAGTTAAGTCGGGTAATGAACTTCCCGATGCATTGCGGGTGGCGCCGGGACTGGTGGCCAGTTTCGGTGACCTTTGAACACTGCTTCTCACCCAAATGAGGTGAATGAATGACTGTTTATTTCTCCAAGCATTAAAGAGATTTTACACTAGTTTACACAGTACAGTTTACACTAGTCACACGTCCTTTCAAATACTATTAATATATTGTTGTAGACACCACTTAATAGGATAGATGTTTATTGGAGCAACCAGTAACGGTAGGATTGATGCAGACATATTTATTTCTAAGGCTCTTTAATAAAGGTAAAGCCGGCTGGCCGATAATTACGGGGATGACTGTGCAGTGGAAGAACATTATGAAAGTGACACCGACAGCCCGTGTGAACGCTTCCATACCAAATGTTATCCCACAGCACATCCATTCCAGTCAAACTTGTATTGATCGAGCAGCCGGATTCACCGTGTGAATAAAGTCTAGTACGTTAAATTGACTATAGTGTATCAGTGTACTCGTAGAGTTTTTCTAAATGTTCAACTTAATTTTACCTGGGATTGTACGGTCGTTGGAAGAGCAATAAAGATAACTAGAGAAAAAAATCTTATTGATAGAATAATGGTGCTACAATGCAGGCGTACAAATCTATTAGATTGCAATAGATAAAAGAGTAGACGGGAACTACACTGCCAAGTTTATTGAAAAATAATAACTAAATTTCCAGGTTTTTCTCAAACTAAGAACATAATATATACTATTTCAAAGGAAATATTTTTCGTTTCTTTGAACCTTTCTCCAATTTATACCGGATCGCTATAAAAACAAACAAAAAACAATCAGTGGTAGCCGAGTGGTAGAACGCACGCCTTGCAAATCAAAGTGTGTAGGTTAAAACACCGGCTCGCACCTCTGGGATTTATGTGCGAATCTCATTTTCATCCGAGATTATCACTTGCTATGAAACGGTGAAGGAAAACATCGTGAGGAAACCTGCACGTCTGAGGGAACTTGACTAGTTTTCGATAGATGTGTGAAGTCTGCCAACCCGCACTAGGCCAGCGTGGTGGACTATGGCCCGAATCCCCCTCGCAATGAGGGGAGGCCTGTGCCCAGCAATGGGACGTTAAAAGGGCTGTAGTAGTAGTAGTAGTAGCTATAAAAACTAACCATGAGTAACGATTAGATCTTTTGAGAACAGTTTCGACGAACGTCATGTTGTAATGACGCATTTCTAATAATCACAGTTACAATATTGTCGTCACGTTACAAGCAAACTAATTGATGCCAATTCACAACTTGCGTTTTTTAAGTTTCTCTATCGTAAAAATGTTCACGTTATTTGGCAATTGGATGGCTGGATTTATACATTAAGTTAACGCATTGCCGAATCGGTATCGTAACTTCAGACTTGTCATAATACTATTGAAAACAGGCATTGCTTAAATAAAACAAGATAATTGAGACTTGCGAATGAGACGAAGCCACAATCAGCATATTCTCAGTTAAATTCATAGCAATGGTACGTGTAAAATGATGCCAACTGCGATGAACACAGAATCCGTGCTTCGAGCGTGCTAAGTGTGCGCTGGAGGTGGCATACAGACTGGAATGGTTTGTACAAACAAAACGGAAGAGTTGTCTCCGTATCGTGGTAAAGCGATTTAGCAAAATGCTGTGAGTAAAAATAAATAAAATTATATGTCAGTGCCACAAAACGAAGAATTTATAAAATTGACACTACTTTGACCTTATCTTCTCCGTAGTTAAGTAAGAATAGAATAAATAATTAGCTTCTTGTAACGTTCCAGTACTGAGCACGGAACTCCCCGCAATGCGAAGGGGATTCAAGCCATAGTCCACCACGCTGACGCACACGTTTATCGACCCTTGGACGTGAAGGTTTCCTTACAATGCTTTCCGTCGGCATGCAAGAATGCGCTTAGACTAAAAAGTGGGCGTTCAACCGCTTGGCTACTGTTAGTAAACTTACTGAGGTCAAACTTAACAGAAATCAATGAATACGTATCTAAATTACAGGTTATGTTTTGTATGTTATCAATCACGTTAATGCACACAGAGTATTTACACTTACTTATACAGAACAGATCCTACTATAAATCAAAACGTAGCTGTATAAACTACTAAATAAAACACTTGTCAATCTTCAGACTGAAAGGGTATTCAACATTCCTACCTTTTAAATAATTAATTCCATTTTTAGCACTTGTACTCTGCACACTATAAACCGTACACTACAATATTTAACGCATAAAGTGCAAAATGTCTTAAGCTTTAACGCAGAACGAACTATTTATTGCGGGAAGCGAACGCGCCGTAAAATTGATGCGATGAGTTTTGAAACTACCCTCAACACAAAAGATACAAGCCGGCGCTCGTAAAGCGAGACAATCGTGCCACCAACGCTATTAATACTCACACTAATGCTACACACTGTAGTAGATGCTTATTATTGTTCAACAGAGATCATAAAAATCGTTTGTATTGAGATGTTGACTTAAGAGTATCACAATAAATTAATGCCTAAAGTGTAGCAATGAGCCACGTTTCCAATGGGACAGATGTTTTTTTGTTACAAAATATATTTTTTCTAATTAGTAGAGCGCCGTAAGATTTATACCTCGGAATCCAGGGCCAGTCAATGAATCTTTATATAAACTTTCGAAATGTGTATCTAATAGTAAATGGAAAAATGTTTAAAAAAAATGAGGCTCTCATTTTTTTTACATGACTTATGAATTAGCTTCTTAGCCTCTTTAAAGATGGTGAAATACGAAAAACAACAGAATCTATATTTTATGACCTATTCCCAGAAGTGTCAGTGGATGTGAACGATGTACGAACATTTTCCTACGTAATTGATGGAGGGATGTTACTCCACCGTTGCAAGTGGCAATTTTTTTTTAACATTGTTCTATATACTATTAAAAACTTCCAAAGGTTTATATAAAGACAATGAATTTGTCTGGCCCTGGATACCGAGATTTCACAATTTTTATGCCTTACGGCGTTCCACTAAGTATCTCAAACATAGTTATAAATTCCTTTGTTTGTCTGACTGCGGTGTCGTAGCCCTAGGCAAATGGGAATACTTCAATGTGATTTTATTTCGGTATTAGCTGATTGCTGAAAGGATTTTTAGCTATGTTTTACGGACAACAGTTTAACCATACAAATCTCACGCGTCGTCGTGTTGAAACTCAAAATATAAAACTATTTGAATTATCCTGTATCAAGTTGGACTTTGAAATGTTGTCTATATCCTCATTCCAAGTAAAAAGGGCAAGTATTTCATTTTTTCCCTGACTCAAGGGATCAAGGTGTGGGGAAAAGAATTTGTGTAGGGTCGGTAGAGGGAACACGACATGTTGCAGTATTCTTTGTTCTTATTATTATGTAGATAAATTGATGTAACATACGTACCTACCTACAGGTTATTCCTTTATGTGGAGAGGGAATTGAAAATGGTTGCTATATTTTGGGGGCATCGTTTTTATATATTCGTGTGTATAATGTATATATATAGGTAAGGGTTATAATTTCTACGAAATACTTAAAAAGTACTAGTTAACTCATATTACATTTCAATACGTTCAACTTTCGTTTAACAAAAAATCTATTTCCAAATAACTTGAATAGCAGCCTCAGTGGCATAATATTTCGCTCATTGTGACGTCAACGCCGCCATGATGGCGTTCTTTTTACGTCACAACATGTGTCGGCCCATTGTCGCCTAACGCATCGCCCCATCAATTATTGTAAGAATAAGAATATCTTATAAAAGCCGCGGCTCGAGCTCGAGGTAAGTTTGGTGTCACTCTATTACTACTACAGGCCTTTTAACGTCCCACTGCTGGGCACGGGTCTCCCCTCAATGCGAGGGGGATTTAGGCCATAGTCCACCACGCTGGCCCAGTGCGAGTTGGCAGACTTCACACATCTATCGAAACCTAGTCAAGTTCCCTCAGACGTGCAGGTTTCCTCACGATGTTTTCCTTCACCGTTTCATAGCAAGTGATAATCTCGGATGAAAATGAGATTCGCACATAAATCCCAGAGGTGCGAGCCGGGGTTTGAACCTGCACACTTTGATTGCAAGGCGTGCGTTTGAACACTCGGCTACCACTGCTTACAGCGAATAACTCCTGACAATAATTGTAGAGTATTATTGAGCAACATATAAAAAGCGCCACACATACAATACACAAATGTATTATCTGAGTAATTTATACTACAAATGTATTGTTCATTTTGTCATCGCTCAAAACCTGAATAATATCTATTCGGCAGTCGAGACGCAACAGTATCAATTGTGAGATTTTCAATTACATTTTTGTAATTAAAATAACTCTACGTCCGCTAAAACTTCGCCTAACAACCCGCGCTCACCACTCCTTGGTATTTCAATAAGAATTTTGCCGAAAATACTCGGAATCTCATAAAGTACACGTGATACTCCCCAAAATATCATGGACTCGGTATTAGAAACAAAGACAAAAACTTTTTACGTTTCAAATGAAATCCTACAACTTTGGAGTCACGTTCATAAATTGACGACCATTACAAGGTAGCAGAGTAAAGTGCTACCTGCTGGGTAGTGTGTCATTATCGAATTAAGGTTACTTTATGTAAAGGAACTGCCCCCTTACCTTACCACCTATCTTGCAGCAATATTTTTAATCTTACTTTCAGTTTTCGACAGTTAACTCAGTCAAAGTTACTATTGAAACAACAATACTTTTTAATTTTGGTTAAATCAGTAAATTCAAAATTTTAAACTCGAGTTATACATTTTAAATTTAAAAAAGGGGTCGAATTGAGAACCTCATTTTTTATTATTCGCTTAAAAAAGAACGTTATTCTCGTAGTGTGGGGCCGGAGCTCGGAGCAACGTATCCGCACTTTCCGCAGTATGATCTATGTTCCTCCTGGATGTGTGCGCTCGCCACAATTTTCATTTTTCTACGTCCGTACCGGGTTTGTTACAAGCCCCGGCGTATTTTATTTATACGACGCCGAAATTTGATTCCAAAATATAGAAAATCCTTTTTGTTTGTTTCAGTACCTAACAGAAGTTTTCTCCTATTTTATAAGTACCTAGATTTGCCTACAGAGATTGTGGTGTGCCTACGTTCAGTGAGGTGACATTTCGTACGTTGACAAGTGAAGGTGGTACCTATTGTCACTCGTCTGGAAATAAACTATTGCGTGATGTGAATAACAAAATTTATCTCGCATCAGCAACATTCATCTACATTCCTTAATGCCTAATATTTTCTTACAGATAAAACCGTACTTCACAAGCTTGTAGTTATACAAGTAGTTATACCGTCACTTACTTGTATACATTCGAAAAAATTACTTCAATTTACAATGGCTTCAAGTTCTTTGTAATGACACGTAAGTACATGAATTTATATTTTTTATAAAAATGGTGAATATACGTCTCTAATCATTATTACTTATATCAGGAGTAAGTACCTACCTATACCTACGCGGAGACTACCAAGGAACCACACTACATTCTAGTAGATAAATGGCTCCATTTCGTTCTAACCATACGTCACCGTCCCATCCATTTTGTCCGCAAACGACGCTTTGATTAAACAATTTGGCGGCGCGCGCCAAAAATAAAAGATTTTTTTTGATCCGTGCAACGGGGGCGGATGTGACGCCGGCAATCAGGCCGCGGACAAAGACACACGAAACTGGAACGCGATGCTGCTCGTCCGATTTCTGAGTAGCGGCCAGTGGGAGTCCGCACATCACATGCGACTTAAAAATATGTGGTAATAATTGAGGACCACTTTCAAATAATTAAGTCGATACGTTGTCATAGAAAACCCCCATCCCTAAATCATAAAGGCACGAACTGTACTATTTTAGGTCCAAAATAAAAGCATATAATATTAAAATACTAGTCGCGCTCTCTTAGCTTGTTGCGTAACTTTGTTCGCACCCTGCGCCTCCATTACGATACGATACGTATCAAATCCCTTCTATCCGCTACACATTACACACAAGTCGGGAAAAATGTTTGCCCACCCATCCGAAGTTTGTTCCGACCCTTAATGGACATGGGAAGTCGAGCCCGCCATGGCTCACTAACCAGCTAATGAGTATAGTGCAGATAGGATTAGTCATTCATTTAGTTATTTATTTTATATCAAACGAGTATCATCGACTATTAACTATCGAACGAGAATACATACATGGAAGATATTCTATTATACATGGAAGATATTCTATTTAAAATATCAAAGTCAGACAAAACGTTAATTATCTGTGGAGACTTCAATATTAATTTATTAGATAATAACCCAATAGTGGAAAAATTCTTATTACTTTTCAAATCATATAATATGTACAATGTTTTCAAGGAACCTACTAGGATAACTTCCACTAGTTCCACATGTATTGATAATATATTTACAAACACAATACCTTCACAAAAGATGATCATAAATAATTTAGAATCTGATCATTGTGGACAACTAGTAGTATTTCCAAGAATCATTAATAAGCCCCAAAGAAAAGAAATAAGTTTTATTCCAATAAATAACAGCCGCTTAGAACTTTTAAGAAGTAATTTAATACAAAAAGTCCCAGAGCTGTCTACGCATAGTGACCCAAATATACTTTATAACTCACTGTTCCATCTTATCAGTGAGGAATTCAGAAAAGTATTTAAATCGAAGTCAATATCTATTGAGACTCGTACTAGGTTTAGTGAGTGGGCAACTCCTGGAATTTTTATAAGTAGGCATAAATTGTATGAGCTTTACCATGAAAAAACATATAATCATAATCCATCTTTTATTAATTATGTTAAAAATTATTCTAAATTATTTAAACGAGCCTGTTCCTCTGCCAAATCGATCTATATACGAAATAAGATAAAACATTCTACAAACAAAATAAAAATGACATGGAACATTATTAACAGTGAAACGGGTAAAAACATAGTACGTGACAGAGACTTTCATTTAAAAATAAATAATGTGGATGTAAAAGCGGATCTGGATGTGGCGACGGAGTTTGAACATTTTTTCACTAATGTCCCTTTATTAACAACCAAAACCCTGAAAGCCTCTCCCACATCCGCTGAACGTTTACTTAAACAAAGTGTAGCTTATTGTGCCACAGCTTTTGAATTCTCGGCTGTTAATTCGAAAGATATTTTAAACAGTTTTAAAAGTCTTGGTATAAAGAGTACGGCAGACCTATGGGGGCTTTCTGTGAAGACCGTTTCCTCGATCATAGATATTATTGCACCAAATTTAGCAGCCGTATTCAATAGTTGTGTGGCCAGTGGTGTTTTTCCTGATTTAATGAAACACAGTAAAGTGGTTCCTTTATTCAAATCGGGTAGTACTACAGACCCATCAAATTTTAGACCTATTTCGATACTGCCTACTTTGAGTAAAGTTTTTGAAAAAATTATACTCAACCAGTTATTACGTCATTTCAATGACAATTCGATTCTTCATAAAAATCAGTATGGTTTCACAAGAAATCGCTCTACTGTAGACGCTGGTATTGAGCTAATTAAAAATGTTTTCAGTGCCTGGGAGAATTCGCAGGATGCCTTGGGTATATTCTGTGACTTGTCCAAGGCCTTCGACTGCGTCCACCATAAAATACTCATCAGGAAATTACACCACTATGGTATAAGGAACATGGCTCTCAATCTTTTGACTTCCTATTTAAACAATAGAATTCAGAAGGTTGATATTAATGGTAAGATATCGCCCGGTTCTGTAGTCTCGATGGGCGTTCCACAGGGTTCGATACTAGGACCATTCTTGTTTTTAGTCTATATTAATGACTTACCTTTCTATGTGGGTAATCATCACGAGATTGTGTTGTTTGCAGATGATACTTCGCTATTATTTAAAATTAAACGACAGCTCTTGCTTTATGACGATGTAAACAACGCTCTTGCTAAAGTTGTTGATTGGTTCAATAAGAAAAACCTGCTTTTGAATGAGCAAAAAACTAAATGTATTAAGTTCTCGACGCCAAACGTGCGAGAAATAGGGACCAGTCTTCATCTAAATGGAACGGGATTGGACCCTGTGGAGTCAACTGTCTTTTTAGGTATCACAATAGATTCCAAATTACAATGGGGTCCCCACATTAAAAAATTGTCAGGTAGGCTTAGTTCGGCGGCTTTTGCTGTTAAAAAAATTAGACTCCTAACGGATGTGGAAACAGCTAGAATAGTTTATTTCAGTTATTTCCATAGCGTTATGTCTTATGGCATATTGCTCTGGGGATGCTCTGTCGACCTTAATTCTATTTTCATACTCCAGAAGAGGGCTATACGAGCCATTTACAACTTGGCTCCGAGAGATTCCCTTAGAGAAAAGTTTAAGGAGATAAATATTCTAACTGTCATATCCCAATTCATATTTGAAAATGTAATGTATGTTAAGAAAAATATAAGCAATTTTGAAAAAAGAAGCGATGTTCACTCCTTAAATACACGGAATAAGCATATGCTATCCGTACACGTTACTCGTCTCCACAGAATAAATAACTCTTTCATGGGGCAAAGTATACGCTTTTTCAATAAACTTCCAAAAGAAATCAGAGATTTGCCCATTAACACATTTAAAATTGCAATCAAATCCAAATTGTATCAAAAGGGATATTACAAAATCTCGGATTATTTAGATGATAAATCAGCTTGGGATTGTACAGCTCAGGTTCAAAACAAAAATCGAAATATTGCCCGTCATGTCAAAGTGTAGCGTGTGTTGCCTTACTAACGTATTATTATTCTATCTTTATTATTAAACGCAGCTCTAAAGGCAACACACTGGAGCTATATGTACCTGTGTATTTGTAATAAGTTTTGGCGATTTAAAAAAATTATCAGCCCACTGAGTTTCTTGCCGGATCTTCTCAGTTGAGGTCGCGTTTCGATCCGGTGGTAGTATAGTAGTATATAAGAAAAAAATGTAAACTTGACAATTTGTAAGTGCCCCCATAGGCCTATACAAAATAAATGATTTGACTTTGACTTTGACTTTGACTTAGAATCATACGTTTGTTAAAATCGAAGTAGAACTGAAAAACTAATAACAAAACGATAAATATTCAAAAACTTGGGAGTAGTAGACCGTAACTTTGATGTTTAAAAGTTTCTGTATTACCCAATCAGAAGCGAGTTAATTAATTACGAATTTAATATCATTTTTCAAGTCTATAGATCGATCAACAAAACTTTGGCTCAATTTCATAACTTGATTCTTAAACCACATTATTAAATTAAAATTTTCTTTGTAAATCGACTAAAATTTAAATCAACTCGAACAATCGATTCGCTGCTCGTTTGGGCCCATCCCTAACGCCCTCAAAGGCCGATATTGTCCTCAGGGCGACGATTTTTAAAACTTTCGTCCCCCTTCTTTTGTGGCTGGGATGGCATCAGAAAATCGCTTTACGTACACAACGAGAGACGATGAATCTTTGTCGAACTTGCCGACAGACTATGGGAAAAGTTTGTATTTTGAAAGTTATAAGCGATAATGATCAATCATTGTTCACGAATTTTAGATATCTGCGAATAAATATGGATCGTTTGGCGGAAGCCATAAATAAAAAATGTTATAGTGCCTTATTATAATGCTACTTAAGTAATTTGAACTTTGTCATCAACAAGAACTAAAACAGTGAAATCAGACATCAGTTAGTAGTTACCTACTTCTTATTTATGAGGTTGCCTATCTAAATTCTCAAGATAGTTTTTAATTAATTTAAGTAATAATTAGATTTAAATTTTAAATAAGCTTTACTACTTAATTTCAGTAGATATTGTGTTATTCTACCATTCCACCAAACTCCAACAGCAAATCATTTAAATTGTCTAATCTACGAAACGTAACTGGCAGGAATTGGGAGCTTGATAAACTCGAGTGGCTTGGAGGTCTCGAGCAATAAAAATCTTCATTTACAACCTCAACGTGGCAGTTAATCCCGGAGTCAATCAAGGGAGCCCGGGAGGCGCGGCGGCCACGACTTGCCATATTTTAATAAGCCCCCATTGCCGGATACATAAACCGAAGTACTCAGTATGAAGTGGCGCTATAAGCTCGCAGAGTTATGGCTACATATAAAATTACTCAAAAAATGCCGATGATCGTATAAAAGTAAACACACATGGACGCCCTACACGTCGATCTGTGATGTAAACATAATTATGTAAATATTTTTACTGTTAGAGCTCCTAATTCTAGACACCTAATTAGAATTTTCGCAAACCGTTCAAATCATACTGGAATAGGCTTCGATCTAGCGCGGTAACACATTATAAATCTTCACGCCTGTATCCCCCAAGGGGTAGACGAAGCTGCACTGCAGCACTTTGGTCCTAATATAGTTAGGGGCAAGTTAGTATAGCAAGGTTTTGTTAAAGCATGTTACTTAATAAACAAATAAGTTAATTATGTAATGCCATGCGAGTGCAATGCCGTACCTACTGACTACTAATTTTGAATTAATAGACAAATTTTTCCGTAATATAAAAATCTGTTGCTCGTTTCATACCATATTTAATATAACCATAATCATAATTGATATAATTTCAGTAACTACAGATAAACGGACGCGCGCACGTTTTTTATTATAACGTAAACATTACAATATTAATGAATGCAACTGTTTTCATTAATTTTATCGCACGAAGCGTAATCAAACAGTCCGTAAGGCCTACTCCGGTTAACCGCGGGCAGTAATCATTTAAACGAAGTTATACGATCTAACTAAACGATAGTCCTGTTTATATCCGTTTTCATTAGGAGGAAACGGAATAGATAGCGGTTAAAAACTTCCTTCATCGTGCGGTTCTGTGTAAACTGAGAGTTTACGACCCAGGCTGTAATTAGTTTAGTACCTGCCATTATGAATATATTCGATATTAAAATGTAAATTAAATATAACTTTGACCAATTGAGACCAAGGAAAACACATAACGTCAAACAAAATAGCTAAAAATAAACTTCAGAAATGGCCTTTTCGGAAATTTTCTCGGTCTGAGTGTCACCGAGCCCCCAGTCCATTGTAGGGTTGGTTTGGGATCACAGGATGATGATTATGGTGATTTACTATAAAGTACTTTGTCTACTTGATTAGACGACTCTACATTCCAATTCAATATCTGTACAATAATTAATAATCTTTACTAAGACCAAAACTAGACAGATATAAAACTAAACAGGTACAGATGTTTTCTACCCTTGTATTATAATTTTCTTTGAATTTAGTTATACTGTAAATAAATAAAAAATAATTCAATACAGATAATAACAGTTGTTACTAAAGTAATAATTTTGATATTTGTTTAACCTAAAGTCTGCAAAGTATTTAACGCGCACCTATAAAGGAATTTAAAAGCAACTCACATTTTATAACGACTATAAAATATAATCAAAACTGAAATTTATTAAGTAGAGTCAACAAAGTCTCACTTTAACGCAGTTAGTCAGAGTTTCGTCAACACGATTTATGTAAGGTCCAATAAAAATCTGAAAATTCAAGTTTTGTCAACAAATTATTGTTAACTTTGATAAATCGAGACTTGATGCAATGAATATAAAATGGTTTTAAGACAACATATTAAACTTGCGCTGTGTCAAAAGTAATAAAGGATTTTATTATGTCTTGGTACACTGATATTTATAAGAGAGAAGATAGACGTCCTAGAGATGTGATGCTGGAGAAGAATGCTCGGAGTATCGTGGACTGAATTCCGTACCAACGAGTCTATACTTCGAGAACTCGGCATCAAGCAGCGTTTATCATCTTTGGTACAGTCCCGTATACTCACTTTTTTGGTCACAAATGCCGCCGAGGGGAGGTGGCTATTGAGTGGTCCAGGGAAAGGTTGAGGGTACCAGGCCACGAGGAAGATCGCCTATGAGGTGGACTGACCAGATAAAAGCGGAAATACATAGCTCATCATCACTACATGAATGCACGAGGAAGGCGGCCATCAGAGAAAAAGTGGCGGCATGACCACGACCACTTCAAGAGTGATACCAGCAAAAAAGAAAAGATTGATATTTGCATTGATTTCTGAAATACATTTACACATCTTACCGGATTTGACAAGTATGCACTTCCAAGATAAGCAGGTTTGTATTACTTTCTAGGATTGCACTGTCAAATAGTGGTTACAATTATCGGTAAAAAACAAGTGACAACACGATGTAGTTAGCTTCTATTATAGAAGCTCTTTAGAGTAGGTCCATGAATAATATGTTACGTTATGAGGCGCCTACCACTGCCATTAGAGTTACACTACAATTACTTGCGTACAATACTGCTTTTAAATTTGAAATTTATTTGATAAACGACTAATAAGTAAATGGAAATAAATCAAGCTCGGAGCCCACTATCACACTGAGCCCTACTTGTAAAATATTTGATTGAGAATCGTTTATTAATATAAAATAAATTCAAAAGTCCAATAACTTAGTTGACAATTTAATATTGTTCGCAGACATATAAATCACCATTCGTGACATTGTTATTGTCATTGCTTTTTTATCAATAGTAGGTATTGTCACAAGATGTTTGATATATTTAAAACACAAATATGTACAAGGTATGATGGAATAGAATCAACCTTTTCGAATAATAAATGTATGGGCAAATGGAATTTGTGAATCGCCACCAGTGGCGGTCGAGACAGATTTAGACGACAACGGGGTGAGACGCTACGGACCCAAAAATTGCATGTATTAAAACAAATTTATGGATCTAACTCTACATCCACTTCGGCAATACATGATTGCATAATCACAGATTAATTTAATATTTACAACCCCAAAAGTGTAAACAAGTATTATTATATTCCCAGGAGCATAAGGTTACATGTAATAAGGTTTGCTGGCACTGAGTTCGTTACGATATAATTCTCCAACGGATGATTGTAATTCAGAATGCCTCGAAATAACAAAAACGTTAACGATAGCAACGAGTGTAATGCGGGCCGGTGCGTGCGGGACGTGCCTCCGTTGAATTAAAACACAGATAAAACTGCGCCGATATAATGAAGCCAACTTTTGGTTAACGATGTCACGAGGGCAGGTCGGACTATGATGCCGCAGGTCGAACAGCGGACCAAATGAACTACACTGATTTACTCTTTAGTGCTCTTACACACGAGCGGTATGTTACCAACGGCATAGGCAACTGCAGCCGTCGACACGCGTCGGCGGCAACCGACGGCAGCCGTCGACATCTCAACTATAGAGATCAGCGGCAGCCGTCGGCGACTCTCATAGTATAAGAGTCAGTTGCAAAAGGGATTCCGAAGAAGAAACACTGTTATTATTTTTACTTCATCGGCGCCGACAGAAACGAAAAATAAAAACACGGTCTTTGTGGATTCAAGAAAAATATTTATTATTAAAATCTTTTACAACTTCTTCACATACCGACATCCATGCTCTGTTTTTATTATTTTATTACTGTACCCCTTTAATTTATAATTCCAAATACCTACACGTATTTTTCTTTACTGCCACAATTAGCAATTCAATATCAAAGCCGTCGACACGCGTCGACGGCTGTCGACGGCTGCAGTTGCCTATGCCGTTGGTAACATGCCGCTCGTGTGTAAGAGCACTTAGAATGCGTATAGCTTAGGCTAGATGCACATTTTATATTTACATATCTACATATCTCGATAAAGAGATTAGTAGCTACGTAGAACCAACTTTGATGGGGTTTTATATTATCATTATAAAGAATAGTCATGTAATATGCAAGACTTTTAATACAAGATTTTAAGTACTTTTGATTGAAATGGAAAGTTTTAGCGATTTATATACGGAGTATGAGTTTTAACACAAACATCCAACTAAATCTCTACAAATCTGTAGATAAGTACACAGTGCATTTAATTTTATAATATAATTGAAAAGGTTAATAAAGCGATTAACACACATAGTAGACATTCGTAAAACATTCAAAATTGGCAGTTTACCTAGTCAGATTTGCACCTGGCTTTGTGCCAGCTAACTGAACGCTTTAATTAAGCCGACTTATAAGGGTGCGTGGCCAAATATTACTAACAGTAGTGTGTGCTCAGCTCAGATTAAAGCTTAGTTTGCATATCGCGTTGAAACGGGGTTGGTCCTTTACGACCCATTTTTTCGGTAATAGGGACACGCGTAAATTGTTTGCCTTACTTTTAAACAAACTAAGCAATTAATTGAATATCATTTGTGAATCGAGAATACACCTCAACACTTGTTTAACCAAGAATAGTGTAATAATACAAAATTTCTGGTAAATACACTTCTTAAAAACAAGCTTTTATTTGATTGCCCTTAGTTTTCGTGTTCTCCCCAGCAAGCCCTTTCATTTGATACTCATACTGTGGTAGTGCAGAAAAAATAACTATTCCGCCATCTTGGATGATCCGCCATATTGGAATTAGAATGACCTGACATAGCTAGCATGCATTGTCATCCAAAATAAGCGTGTATACCAAATTTCAGCTGAATCTGTGAAAGATAATAGATTTATAATTCAGTTGAAAGATTCCACCCGGACATACATACGTTGCAAGCTAATATAAAGCTTGTAATAATCATAACAACAACGAAACCTAACTCACATCTAAATTGCACAAGAAGTAATTTAGAATACAGACAGCACAAGACAGCTCATTCTAAAAATAATGTTGTCTAATTGCGATAAAGTCAACTCTTCTTAGTTGATTATCAATTTTGAACAATCTGCAATAGTTAATGGGACATTTCGTGACGTCAAACTGTAGCCACCTGACTTAATCCTTTGCATTACATTGTGTTATGAGGTAATATTATGTTGTTAAGAAGCTGCACCACGAATGATACGTATACAAAAAATCGCTAGGCAGTAGCGCCTACCTTCAACCTGAGTATGAATCTGGTTATATCTCTGCTTACATCTTCTAATAGGCGTGATGATATACAAACAGCACCCCTACCCGACCATCTGAGGATGTTAACAACTCGCCGCTCAATTACTTTACGCTGCATGCACGTAAAACATACGTTAAACTCTTCGAATAGCCACGGGCGTTTAAACTTTGCTTAAATGTTAGATAGCTATTAGACAACATATACAAATAATTTCCCTCGAATAGAACTAACTACGGCTCTAATGAGTTTATTACACGAGTAACTAAGAAGTATAATAGAAGCTTCAGCGATATAGATATCTATAACATATCAAAATCCATTTTCAAATCACGTGTACTTGAGAAATTAAACTAGATTAACTACATAAATATAATACACAAACAGACCTCATAAAATTCAAGTGTTTACCCATAAATATCATTATTTCTTATTATTTTATTTTATTTTTACCTTGTATCTTATTCTCCTACCACACCTTAACTTACACTCCCCCACACACACCCACTCACAAACTCACACACACACAAACACACACACACAACACACACACACAACACACACACACACATCTCTATAGGCATACAGCAAGCACACACTAAGCAAGACTGCAGTTACGGTTCTACGACTATTGTTTAATATATCTACGGTATCCTGTAATTGGCATCTATGTACAATAATTTATAAGTCTACCATTTATGTTCAGAACGCTGTTGGATATCTTAATAAATAAATAAAAAAAAAAAAAAAAAAAATAACAGATACTTTACAATCTAAACTTAATGTTCAAACAATATCCACTCAACTAACATAGCTATTATTTGTTCAATTATCTAAAATGCCTAATATAAGTCACTCATTTCAATAAAATGAAATAAATTACCAAGTATGGTCTCGCAAAAAACCTAATCTGTTAAATGAAAATATGATTATTTCAAAGCCACGTTTAAGTATGATAGCCAACCGAAGCCAAGAACCGCTAAACCACTTTAAAACTGCGACCTAACAATATATATTTATAGCCCGCCATTATTTTTGTCCACAGAATATAGATTAGTCCGGTCTAGACTTTAAATAGTCTGAGACGTTTTATGTCTTTTAAATTTGCAGTTACTCAAATTGTGACTTTAAAGACTTGCTAAGAGTTATGACAGTAGTGTGGTCCCCCACTGCCACCGCGCTGCAATACTGAGTGCGCCACCAGCATGGAGTGCAAGTCTCCATATATAGATCGTTCATTCCCGTTCGTTGTCGATCTTGACATCATGACATCGACGACTTAACATCGCAGGTTGTGAAAAAGAAATATAACTTCAGAATCAGAATAATACTTATTTGAAAACATTTTAACTTAATGGAGAAGAATAGACATAATACACTAAACTTTTTTGAATTCATATGAATGGTTTTGCTAATTTAGAAGATGTAAGAGACATCTTATTAATATCAAATTATCATTATTTTAGATAAAAGGAGTTGAATTAAGAATGTATAAATAATTTGTATACAAAAACAGACTAAATAAGTACAAATATTTGTATCCAACAATCAAGGCAGAAACAATGCCAAGTGTTAAATCTCCGGCGAGCAGTTTAAATCTAAACGTTAATTGTAATGTCAGCTGCGACGGTATTTCCTGCAATTTAGGAGTTCATTCCGCGGGAGCGACTCACGCGCTTCACCGACTAATTTTATACTTTCAAGCTACCCAACAGGCTTCACGAATTTGCACATGTTAATATTAACTTGTGTTTTGAAGAATTTTCTAAAGCTGGAATAAGACTTTTGACACACACAGAGTTCAGATATTCAATGCACATTTTTTTTGTCCGGGCGCTTGATGGCCCGGCCCGCGAGCTAACCTCTGACATTATCAGACTCTTACAAACAGGTAGGTACAGACTATGGTTTATAATGTCCTAGAATTTCCCAATACCCCTACAATAACATAGTCTCTCTTTACATGTCATAATATATTTCAGGGATTGGTAATTTTGAGACTAGCATTACTAAACTATTTAATATAATTGCAATCCATAACAAAACTCGAATACCAACCTTGCCGATACTCCACGAAGCTAGAATGGCAACCTTTTGACATGAATGCAAAACTAGGTCACGGTATTCGGCACAAAAATGTTTGCAGAAAAAGTCGGGAGCCAGAATTTTTTGTGCTAAATACACACTGGACAACAAAGCAAATTGTTGCTTTAAAATAATACCATTTATTTTCAAAAGTTGAAATTAATTACTTGCCGATCGTTTTTTAACATAAAATTAATTATACAATTACAACAAGTGTTAAAAAAGTCAGTATATCAAAGATTTTGTACCGCTTTTGCAACGTCTCCGCAAGTTGGATTCCCCCTTACTGCACCCATTTTTTCCTACACACCAATTATATAGAGCAGTTGAATACCGGAAACTCCAGTATTTTCCAATATAGTCTGGAATCGTGTTACCAATTGAAATGGAATGCCAGGGCGCGCAGGAATTCCAATATTCTGGCCAGATAGCTTCTTGGGGTTCAGGTAAATATTGGAGCCACTCGGAGCGGGCCTAGTGTCCTCATGACAAGTGGCTAATGTATGCCTTTGAGGCTACCTAGGGTAGGGAGTACGGTGAATGGCATTCGTATTAAGTACTAGAACATAATAAATATCAAGGTTCTATTATTCTTTCCTTTAAAGGAAGCCTGCGAAATTCTATACGCAACCGTACAACTACGTACAATATTTTTCCCTGGACTACCTGCGTATTTTCTTTGTAAAGGTATTCCAATCTTGCTTAGCTCGATAGGATAGATGATTAGCATTACAAAGAGATTCTGAGGAGGTACTAAGGACGTGACACTTAGATAAAAGGACGTGCCGTGTCTGTTTTACCCACAAAGCATTCTCGTTTTTAAATTTTAATTATTATTGCTAAATCAATACAGTTATATCATCCATAGCCAAAACTAATTAAACAATATGTACTGTCTAAAAACTTGTTCCGGTCACGGTACAATAAGCTTTCCCATAGTCATCATAACAGTATCGTCTACTTGTAAAGTAGACGATACTGTTGTAAAACTAGTCTTATTTGAGAACGAAAACTCGCCCTTCTTAAGAAACATTGTTTCTCAAAGCCGACTTCTTCAATATAATCAATTCGCCCGCCTCATTTGGTTCGCTTTTTCGCCAGCGAAAGGGTAGAGCTCCGAGCTTTGATAATAAATTGCCGTGAAACTGGCTTTGTTCCTGCCGGGGCCCTCAATGAATACCATATGAGAGTGGCAGAGCTGTGAGTAGTCTATGCCAGAGGTTCTCAATCTGTTTTGCCGCCCACATCGTCAGAGCCACTGAGTATCTATTATATACTGTCTTAAATTGGAGACAACATTTGCTTATGATATTGTCGTGGTCTTCCTCGATAAGCCGTCCATACAACTACAATAATTACAACTTTTAATAATACGTTGATTTTTAAAAAATAATACGTCCCAAAAATATTACCGCATATCACGGTACCTCAATTCTAAATTAATAAAAATGTTTCCGTCTTCGGCATCGTAAAAGTGTGATCACAAAATACTCTCGCGTTGTAGGATACCGCACAAGTTTTTAACGTCAATGTTGTCCGGGATAGTTGGATTGTGTTGTTACATTGTTGAGATATTTTATTATTGTCAGATGTAGACACAACAGACAATAAAAAGTTTAAAACTAGATAAATCCCCTGGCTCAGACAACATCACGAACGAAGCATTAATAACAGCACAAACAATCTTAGCCGCACCATTGGCACAACTATTCAGTTCAACCTAATACTAAAAACATCTGATACACCTACACAATGGTCCGAATCTAATATCATTCTAATATATTAGAAGGGCGACCCAAAAGACATAGAGAACTATAGACCGATAAGTCTACTACCGAGGCTATACAAGTTGTTCTCCGCCCGCATAAATGCAAGAATCAGCCCCGAAATGTAAGCCCGATAACCAAGCAGGGTTCACGAAGGGGTTCTCTACAGTAGATCATATCCACACCTTGAACAAATTCCAAGAACAGCAGAGACCCCTGTATCTTGCATATAAGGATTACAAAAAAGCTTTCGACACGATAACACATGCAAGCTTATGGGATAGCTTGGAAAAACAGGAAGTCAATGAACGGTACATAGAAGTCATCAGAAGTATATATAACAATAATATGGGTAAAATCAAATTAGAAACCCTGGGCCAAAGCTTCCCCATAACGAGAGGCGTCCGACAGGGTGACCCACTATCCCCTAAAATATTTATAGCCGTTCGTGAATCCATCTTCAACAGGCTAGACTGGAAAAAAAAACTAGGAACCTATATACAAGGCGCTTTCGTAAGTCATCTGAGATTCGCAAACGATATAGTAATACAATCCGAGAAAAGCTCTCAGCTACAGTTCATAGTGGAATCCTTACAAGTGGCTAGTGCAAAAGTAGGACTAAAAATCAATCTCACTAAGACTATGACAATGACAAACTGCAATATAAATATGTTGTTCGGGGTATTAGTATGGTGGTGTAGGCAAAGTCACGTGTCTTCTTTGTTACATCTTATTTATTAGTAACGTAGTACATTAACTAACATTATAACTTCTTATGTCTAGCTATCCAATAATCTAACTCCACTATGGAGTGGCTATTTTATATACTAGTACCCCCGTATAATTACTTATCTTATTACGTGCTAATATGTACTTTCTATAACTGCTTTGGTATTCCCAATTTACCATGTCCGCAGTTATCGCAGTACGTGCTTACTATACTACAAAACAGTAGTAAAATACCAATAAGAGTTATTAATAATCCACTAGAATACACCGAAAATACATATACCTGGGTAAAACAATCAGTTTTGACAAAAGGTTTCTTTTGTCAAAACTGATTGTTTTACCCAGAACGACACAGAAATAGAAAGAAGAGTACAAACTGGACCTAAATCACACAAAACCGAGAGAAATGGGCATCTTTGGAAGAGACCTTCACCCAATCTGGGGTTCTTGCAGAAGAAGAAATAGAAAAATAATAGAGAATAAAACTAACATTACAAACATAACATAACTAAAGTCAACTAACCCACTAAAACATACCTAACTAGATATAAGTTATTCTGTATTTCCAAGAAATAAAAGGCTTTTTTTTCTAGACACAATGCTTTTCTCGTGGTTGTACTGCACTACATTTTTGGTAAACTTTCACAAGTAAAACAAGCTATAGTTAGTTATGATATCGTAGAGTATAATATCTAGATCCACGTGCCCGATATTCGAAATAAATATGATTATACATTTAAAATTAAAATAATTACTGTATCTACTATAGATAAGTAATGTATACTGAAAGAAATGTGAAATAAACTTTATACCCAAACATACGCATACCAAGAGCGAAAATCCACTCGAAAACAATGTATGGGGAGTAATAACGGAATGCAGCGAAACGCTATGCCGCTTTGATTGTCCTCATTAAGCGCTGCAGCCGCCTCTTGACCTTATTACCTACTTAATAAGGGCGGTTTCCGCACGCCTCCGTAGTGTAATTAAGTATCTTTGTATTGCTGCAATAGTGGTGAGCTTTTGTTTCGCGATTCGAGATTCGGAGAGCATTCGGATGTTTCTAACAATGATTATACTGTTTTAATAACGTGTTGCGGTAGTCAAAGCGTGTATTAGATTACATATACGATAGATATATGAAGGAGGTTCTCCGTTCAACCCATATGTTTATTTAAATGTAAGTATCTTAATTCATAGCCTTCATTTGTCAGCGATTTCCGTCAGTTTACTTTTTGTTTAAACGTGAATTTAATGTTGACTTCTATTTTATTAAACTAAAAACAAAGCAGTTATAATATGATTTTATAAATAGTTTATTGAAATCATATCTAACTTTGTATCGATAATCCGCAGTATGATAAGATTTATTGTTCTAATAAATCCAAAAACTACAGCTTGCAAATATTGATATTAAAAGGAATAGTCTACCAGCGAATGGCATATCAGTGGTATTCAAAAATTATTTCAACTTTTATCGTTGCCAGGGAGTACTGATTTAAATTGTACAAACGTTATTTATAAAGTAATTAAGATGAGCTCGCGCGCCGCAACACGAGGTGATGGCGCGGAACGGGACGCGCACTTAAACGATGCGAATCTATTTACAGAACATTGAGAAGTGCCCACCGCAAGGACTGCCAATAAATTATACTTAATTAAGATAATCTGTCTTAACCCACCGCTGGACATAATGCCTCTAATGAAAGTGTAACGAAGAATACGAACTTAAAATGCAGGAATAAAAAGAGAGTTGCAAATAGTCATAAATCTGTCAACTCTCTAATCTGTCATGGTGTCTATAATAAACATCAACGGCCACGCACACAAGCTAAATAACCAGCACTTGTATTCTGAACAGTGTTGCATCTATGACCCTATAAATCCAAGAGAATCCATATACCATCGCCTCTTTTAGAATTAAAAATAAAAAATCCGTATAACTTAATCCCATTGTTAGCCGGGCCATTACCGACGGTGCGCGAGTTAAAAATAGCTGTAATTAATAATAGTTATTTCGTCCTGTTACCTACTCGTTGCTGTTATATTAAATCAGGAGGCGTTATTTCTGTACCGTACAGTCTAGTGATGTACACAGATCGCTGTTGGATAATTTTATACTAAAATTGATTCTCATTAAATATCGACAATTGGTAGACAACATGAAGGTTCCATAGACATACATAAACACAATACCGTAGTGACTACGTTGTCTCTGATTTAATTATAATATATTATTAAAAAATAAATTGATCAGCAATCTCAACTAAAAACTGTTTCTATTTATTTTCCATTTTATTTTATCGAGATGTGGGAAATATCGATCTAACATTAGACCGTAGCCATTACGGAATCATCTGTATCTTTAATACATCACGCCCACCCATCTGAAATGAGGGTGCCACCATGAGCAATCATCAGCGATTTATTCGGAGCTTTCTGGAGAAGCGGCCGACGCGGGCGACCGGCGGCGCCACTGTCGACGATCAATCATTTATATGCGTTACATAAATCTGAGTTATTGTTAACCAGATGTTTGTGTGCCTGTCCTCCTTATAAAGGATGAGATCATAAAAAGGATACTAGTAAATATATATGTTAATTAAGATTTCAAAAAATGTTCACGCCTGAACATCGTCCTAGCGACCGCGACGGTGTCTCCGGACCGTGCTGCGGGACGAGGAAGGCGCGGTACAGCGCCGGACCGCGGGGAACTTCGCTTCAATTCGTTGACCGATTATGTTTCGAGGACTGAAGCCTTATTTACTCGCTCATTGGGTGTATCGCGAGGAAAAATCTTAACATCGTGATTGACAGCGCTGCTAAAACGCACCTACACATGCCGTGATAATGTAGAGCCATGTTTTTAGGGTAAACACTGTCAAAAATTCAACGAAATATTAAAATAAGTAGTAGGTAGTAGGTAATACGAGGTGACCAAAGGCCTCTGGGACCCAATTCGCACATGATCGACATAGTTTCTAACTCTATGTCGAAACAAAACGTCAAATTAGTCGTATTTTTAACCGACTTCATTTCCTTTTGTTTCGATATAATATGTCGAATTTAAGATGATGTCGATCTTGCGAGAATTGCCCCCCAGTTCTATTTTCTTTCAAAATTTCCCAATCATTACAAGTGTCATGAAATATTAATCGTAATAGAGTATTGGTACTTATATACCAAGTTAAGGCTCTCGAGGTGATCCATCATAAAACCAAACACGATCTAAGCGTCATTTATTTGCAAATGTTTGTCGATAAAGTCATGACAAATTCTTTGTGTAACGTTCACCGTCACCGCTTTCAGTTACAAAGAGTAGAAGTGAATATTTGTACGTTCGCGTTATGTCAGCGACATCTAGTATTACCCAAAGGAACTACGCTTCCGAGCTACGCCTTACTAAAGCGACTCCTCTTGTTTTATTCATCAAAGGTCTAACTTTATTCTTGGAGACCGTCTAGCCTTTGTAAGCTATCTACGGATCCGTCTTCAAAACACCCTCGTATATATTATATATCTCATTGAAGTGAAATTGAATTCGTAACACAAATATTTTTTCGGTGAGAGTTAAAATATTACTTTTTTAAATCTCAAGTCTGTGACGTTGTATCATAATGTTGTACGAAGTAAAGTATCAATGGACTGTGTTACTTATCATCTACTCTTATTTAAAAATCAATGATTTGAACGTAGTTCAAAGTTTTAAAAAGCGCAAGTATGAAATTAAGAATATTTTCAGTTCACTTAACTAAAATTATTAGTTAAGTACAATTAGTTAAAACAATATTTATTTATAACATAGGTATAAAAATTATTATTGTAACCTCAAAAAAATATTACTTAGATAGGAAAACTGATTTGATGAATTATTACCAACACTATCTAGCCCCTACAATGTGACTTAAATTGCACTTTTCAAGTGAAAATTTAGTCCCTCAACGCTTTAGAAAGTAACAACTTTACATTTTGAATTTCCAATCGTATCGACGAATTAAAGTTTTATATAGAATTTGCACAAAAAATAAAGCTTCTTTTCTAAATACAACAACGTTTTACTTGTGAAGTTAAGTTATGAGTACTTCTACTTTCCATACCCGGCAATATTATATTATATGTATGATAGATAGGAGTAATGTGTTTTATCGGGCAACATTTTAAAGGTAATGCGTGGAAACTCACAGGCCCCGGATGCCGCCCTGGCGTAATCCCGTAAAACAGGGAAGCTCACCCCGCGCACGACACCCGTGACCTGTTTGCGAATATTGTGATGGGCTAATGATCGTGTGGCTCCGGAAACAGCGGGCTCACCCCCACAACAACACTAATTAAGTAACTACCTAGTCAAATCTAAAACAAGGCGATTGCAATTTTGATCACCAATTTAAACTTGCGATTACTAAGCAGGTCGAGGAAGCAATCGGCTAAGAAATAGCTTTTTCAATATGTTTATATTATTAATCGAATCAAGAAGACCTATCAAATAAATATAAAAGCCCCCCATCAACAAGGTCTTTTACTCGGTTCAATAATCCTGCGTGCATTTTATCCGGATATCAACGATCGCTAATCTAGAAGCTGTACCCGCGCCCGGCGCACCGCGCTCACCTTAGTATTGACCGGCCCGGACCCGCTCACAATACACTGCCAATTGAATCCTTACCAACTTAACTAACATCGTACATACTACACACGCTGGATGCAATCAATACCCTCGCTTCACTCCGCATCCAGTCGAGGAAGCCTATTAGGTAGGTAGTAACATCAAAGAAGGAAGCTAGTTGTATTAGCTAGCGATCTCAGAATCAATCTCAGATTGGATAATGTTGGCTACTGGTTTCTGGTACTATCTTGTCGATGGCCTCATGACTTCATCGCTAGATTATGTTAATCAACAATTGGAAATCTAAAAGAAGTAACAATACTTTTAAATTCTTTATGTACCTAATTTAAATGGTTAAATTGTGAAGACTGGAAAAGTATGTACAAAATGTCGGATTTCTTTTTTGTATCCAACAAATCTCTCAGACTTTAATGCGAAACTAACGAAACCTCTTTATAAAACCTTGAGTACCTGAGCTTACAATTCTCATCTCGGCCATTGTTGAACGTTTAGGTGGCAAAAACAATAGAAAAAGATTTAATTTCCTGTCGCGTTCATAAAATATTATTTTAATCCGGCAACGCGATGCTGAATATTCAATGAATGCGAGCCGGTCATATTTTATTTGAGGAGTTTTTATGCAAAATAATAGGGATCCAAACCGGGCGTGTAGTCCGGATATTTTTTAATCAACCCGCCGGAGCCGGTCGTGCTGAAGTCACTTGACTTATTTCCTTATTTCATTCACCGTCAGATTCCAATACGATCGAGTATTGCCATCTTTATGTAGTATTAATGTGGGGAAAATGCGATGTTTATTCATTGAGTGGAATTTGCATTTGAGGTCGCCGAGTCACTGTGGACCGATGAACCCCGCCTATACAATTCGTATTTCATTTCAATGAGAATAGAAAATGAGTGCGATGTTTTGTTTTCTTTTTGCGCGGTTCATGTTTCATTATGTCGTTCACAGCTGTTGTACTACAGAATGGTACTTATTAGACAAATTGTTTTTCTATGAATGAAGTTCGCCACTGATATACTATTAAGAACATTTATGTGTTGAAGCACCTAATGTAATTCGGTTGAACGACGCGCAATTCATAATTATTTTTTATCATAGGTACGGCGCTCGATAAAACGTAAAATCTACTTCATCCCGAAAGGCCATTATCTACCTAAAAATAAATCCAAATAAGGAAAATGCTACCGGAAACGCGACGCAGAAACAGATTTATACGAAGGATTATCGACGCGCAATAAGTTGGGTATAGGGTATAGAGGCTCGACGGCCGCGGGAGCCTCTACAAAAAGTTAAATCAAAAACGTGAGCCGGCGACAAACAAGTGTCGTGGGTGAGGGAGGGGAAGAGGGAGGAGGGAGCAGAAAAAGTGCCCGCGCAAGGATTTATCGCCTCCGCAACGCTCGACGCGGCACAGTGAGCCAAGAGCCACAGACAGAACGGAGAGTAGGGCCCACGTTACGTTGAAGATCAAGATCCGAATATAATACCGGTATTACATGGATTGGAGTAGTTAACTGTTCCAACACCCAGCATCCTATGAGATAAACTCTGTTATCCGTTATTATTTACAATTCAGATACTTTTAATTATAAAATAATAATGAAAAGGCATGCACTATAATATTGTTTCTATTATTCTATTGTGTTAATTCTATATTAATTTTAGACGCAGACTGTGGATTCTTTGCTTCTGGTTTCATAGTAGGTACACCGAATATCTATATAAGGCGCCCCACCGTACGAGAGGGCGCACTGAACGGTTATTCTTATAAGCCCACTCGTTTGTCTATTTAACATTACTACTATAAAAGCTTTGTATATGTGTATTAAAGTTTGAATTTTGTTATGAAATGCCCAATTTAAATGTTCCAAAATTAAGAGCAATTTTAATTCGCTTCACTTACTTAATTATTTTGGAAATAAACGTTTGAAGAATCGTGGACGAAATGTTCGGGGTAATTTAATTCCACAATATTTTGACATAACTACGCGTAACTACGAAAATAGCTACAAAGTGTCTATGCGCGGCGCGCTACAGCTACGTCGCGGCGTCGTAGCGGTGATCACGCGTATAGCCTACACGCTACGAGCACTACGACGCTACGAAATAAAGTTGTTACGTCTACGCATTCAAAGTGTTAAAATGTGAAAATAATCTTTGCTAGGTATAGAAATTACATTAAAAATAATATTCTTATTATTTCATATTAACTATGAACATATGCAAAAGGTAGAGTTACAACTTCGAGGGCAGGAATATCATTAAAAAGTTCATGTTTATACGTAGATCAGGTTTTATAAAGCGGGATTATATTATTAAAAATACGTTTAGCTAGAAATGGTATAGATAACATGTTTACACTCGCTGTTGGTAATTGATAAACGCAATATATAATGTCACCTTCATCTGTCACTGTACTCGTGACTGTCATTAATGACGTTTCGTTTCGCTGTACGTTTTTTAACTTTTCTATCTCACCAGAATCTTTTACTGTATCATTATATCCAGTTAATCACATATATTTTCCTTATTTACCCATAAAACCCTTAACTCGCTTAAAATAATCAGGCAAAGAGATAATATGATAATATGCTAGAAATATATCGTTAAACTGTTGTAGCATGTACTGCGCAGCGGACTGACCTTACTGTACTAATTACTCAATGTGTAAAACAAACGGAGAACAACAATTGTTTTACATTTAAACATACTGAATTCATAATGATTTTAAACACAAAACAATTTCAACACTAATCAAAAAGCGTTCAGAGTAAATATCTCAATTAAATTCTAAACACGATCAATTAAACGCTACTAAATAATGTAAGGCAAACAGTAATGTAACTAGTTAATCAGCGCTTATGTAAACTGATAGCAGTAAGTTATTTAATATCAGGAATAACTTATGACATGTTTAAATATCATATGTAAATTCCGTAAAATAGGTAACCAAACTATAGAGCACATCAAGTTACTATTCTTCTTTTATTTACGAAATGACTGAAAGGAACAAGATGAGGAATGCCTACTCCTGCAATTAGCGGTATTTATGGCAATTTTGATGAATAAATAGCAAGGACTAATTCAATAAATACACATCACTATTACTACATAGTATAAAACAAAGTCGCTTCCCGCTGTCTGTCTGTCCCTATGTACGCTTTTAGTTTTAAAGATCTTTAAAACTACGCAACAAATTTTGGTGCGTTTTTTAAATAGATAGAATGATTCAAGAGAAAGGTTTTAAAATATAATTTGTCTAGTTTTTATATACAATGGCTATAATGTAATGATATTTGTTGGAGGTGTCGGATACAAATAAGCCGTCTGGGAGCTTTCAACGAAAACGCTGCCCAAACCCTTTGAGATATGACTAAATGATGTATGATGGAATTGTGTATTTTATGTATATTGTAAGTATTATATCCTTAAGAGGATAACATATTATATCCATTTTAATACTTAAAAAAATGGGAATTATAAAGCGGTCATTGGAAAGCTATCCCTGGAATAGGTTCCCATGGGTTGCGGGAACGAGATCAAAATGTCATAATTACTCGCGATAACCGACATCCACGCTGGTAAAGCCGCGGTCATCTACTAGTTGTTAAAATAGATGATGATAGTGATAAAGATGGCGGATGAATCCGAAGTTAGTATTATATTAAAAATAAAAATAAAATCCCCCAGACTGTCACAGTGACACAAATATAGCAGCTTTTTTATCATGGACGCGGTGGATGGAGGTCAAGGACAACTCCAGTAAAGCCCAGAATATGGCAAACTACGAAGAGGTAACTTAGACAATTAAAAACAAAAAATAAACTCATATTGTTTAATCTATACAATGATATCCAAGCATAGTTGGGGCTACGATATCTATATAGTAAGTTATGGTGCTTCCCTGAAATATAACACTGATTCCTGGAGGAAACGGGGAAATACTTAGAAGGTATCCTTAATCATTTTAGGATAATAATTCAAGGATTGTAAATTAATCTTACATATTGATGTTGATATTTCACATCTTGAGCAGTGGTCACAGGATCTGATCTTACCCTTAAGTACTAGCTAGTAAGTGGAGATTTTCTTTTTTCGTTTACATCATACCTCCGAGATCCAAGCGGGTTACGGACGCCAGAGGCCAATCCCCTTGTGTAAATATCAGTAATCAGCCAAATCGTGGCAGACTTGAAAACGACCAAAATATAAATGGGGAAAGGACTGGAGGAAGAAGATATTAACTCAGCTCATCCGCTAATCCGTACGTTAAAGCAACCATGGAGTTTCTTGCCCATTCTTCTCCTTAGGAAATGCATTCCGAATGGGTGGTGGAGATACTATTATTATTATTTATTGACGATTAGTTTACATTAATAAAACAATCTGATTCTATTCGACTCAAGTCAACGGCAAATTTTGTAAATGGTATTTTCAAAATTTAGTCTGGTTTTGCTGTAATTGGGATTGACCTTAACCCCTTGCATGGAACTCGTAGTATAAGCGCCGTTAAGGTTGATATCAGACGGAGAGTAGCTATGTATTGGCTGGCGATATTAATGTTTATGTGTTAACTCAATACCACACGATTTTCCTCTTGACGTATTTCATACAAGATATTACGTATTTATTATTATATTATATATTATATAACACATTTTCACTTTAATTATACCTACGCTATAACGAGGTTCAACAGACGTCGCAACTCAATTATAAACTGAAACCAATAAAGAAACACAAAAGAAATTACCAATCGTTGTCCCATTAACCCATCAATCATGGGGTACGATTAAGTTTATTGGATGGGAGGCCGCCGCGGCCGGAGGGTCTATGTTCGGTCCCGTGCCACGCACCGCCACCCACTAAATGTTCCTAATTCTTCGTGCAAATATAATAATCGTATTTGTTTGGCAAGGTTGGCACGGTGCGCGTAGTATTCGTTGTTTGGTCGATCGAATTTCAGTTAATCATGCATAAGAGCAATGAGCGATATGGGAGTGTACCTACAGTAGCAATTGATTTTCTCCTGTTCGCATTAAGCCCCCCGCACATTGGAGCGTCTAGACCTGCGCGTCGGATTATTTGCCAATACCAAAACGGACTGTATTGACTCATAGACAAAGTTCATTCTTCAACAAAATGAAATTAACAGCGCGAGCGTATTTTAACGCGTGCGGTGTGGCTTTTACCACCGACATTCTATGCACAGAGTTGGTTTTGGTATGGGCAAAACAATTAACGTGCGACTTTTAGACGCCCCAGTGTGCCCGCGGCTTTGAGGCAGCAAACCGCCTCATCACTGCCGCCTCTTTTGCTGCATTGTTTTTAATTGTTTATATTTATTTTTCGAATGTCATTATCCCACCGTGTCGGAAAAGTTTGAATACATAACATCTTAATCGTAACTAAGTTAATATTGATAACGTCATTAAATTAAACTGATACGTGAACTTCGTGCCTCACCTCTACTTATCTTTATAAAATATCTACTAATCAGATTAAAAGTTCATCAACTTTAAAAACTTTTCATCCGTAGAGCGTGAACTGGTTGATTTTACATGCAGAATATTAAAACTTCTCAAATGGAAGAACATTTGGTCTATAATAACACTACACACCGTAAAAAAGCATATCATCACCATCTAGCATCTACCGCTTGTCTCTCAGATTTTATTTATTATTATTATTTTATTTACTTTTTAAGGATTCCGAAAAGATATTGCAACGTTTCCAGCAAGAATAAATAAGGTAATTATTTATCAATATTTATATTGTATCCATTCGCATCATAATTGGTGTGATAAAGCTGATGTGGACCAAAAACCTTGAATTTTACGCTTCTCTATAGGTGCCCCTACGGGCAAGAGACAATTATTTTGCTTTTCTAATCAAATTTATTTTTTTTCAAAATTATAACTTTGCGAAATCGTTTTATGAGTCGGTATACTTTAATGCTTACACCAGTATCATCCATCAATTTGTCTACCAAATTGTTTGAGAAATTATATTAAAATATCAATTTATTAATCATACTAATATAATTATTTTTCGCTACCCCATAATCCTTAGTACACATCTCGCTCCGTCCGCGCACATTCCCGCGACCGAGAACCGTAAACGCTGAAATATATTTCTTTCCGACGTTAATTGGTTTCTTAATCACGCGAACCCATCATAAATCCTTTAGTTATTTACTAACATATTGTACACGAGAGCCTTACGTAAATATTACCAGTTTACTTATCAGGGACGCGTGTACCATCCATAGCGGGGTATGACCACGGTACACATATGGCAATTCTCACAGGCACACACACATATTATGCATATTTGATAGAACACAATCACCGCGGGATGTACGTACAGTGAGGTTAACGTATATGAGGGTACCACCACAGTCAAGGCCGCCACACACACGCGTTGCCGGTGCGATCGTCGCTCGCTTACTGCCGGAGCCGGCGCTGTGAGCGAACCACCGCCCCTCCTGCTCCCACCCTCCACACTCCCCTCTCGCCCCGGAGGCTGAAAATCCCTTTCAGCCACGCGAGTATCGCTGAATCCGCCGTGTAATAAATTAAAAATTATGTTCGAAGAACACTTTGATATTAATCAATTAATATTAGTACCCGAGGGAGAGTTAGGTCGGTGTTTTCTTAAATTATAGAAGCGTTTTATTTATCTTCATATCGTATAAGTAGTCTTCATATTGCAAAAACCATGAAATCAAATTGCTGATCAATCGACTACATGTCTGAATTGATGCCTGTTTCTCTTTGATTATTCTGATGAGCTTACTGTAAATGTATACCTATTACTTGCTTTATTCCCTATCCACAAGCGACTGAGCATGACTGTGAGGTGCTCCGAGCTGTACCTTCCGCTGTTCCAATTTCCGGTGAACGGCTTAAGCCTATCCTAAGCAGGAGCTTAGAGGTAATATTTCAATGTAGTTTCAAGTTATTATATTAATAATTAAAACTGAAATCTCACAAGTTCACGATCGATAATCAACGTTACATAAAATCACCATTTGTACAAGTTAAGGTAGTACGTATGAGTTGGTTTGTACATACCTAACTTCTAATACGTGTGTTAACTCAGTCCTAACTTCACACAGTACGTAGTGTACCGGTGTGTATATATACGGTGTGTATGTGTGTATACAGTGAAGAAAGCACTACATACAGTCTCAGTAGTGAACATTGTAATAATATGACCATAGAAAATAAGAATAAAGCATGTACGACGGTATAGTTTTTTACGAAAACCAGTGTCACCGGTTGCACACAGTTAAACAGTACGGTATTTTACTTAGAATATCATTGGTTATTATCAAAACTACATTAAAAGGACGGCGCTCATTGGATGCCTTTGTTACTAGCTTAAATGGCATATAAACGCCTTTCATGACATATAATTTTAGTGCATATTATATTTAGCGTTGACACCTCACATAGATCTACAAAATTTCTTCCATTTCAATGTAAATCACGTTCTTATAATAAATAAAACATGAAGTCTATGCTACCTTAATTTCGTTTCTAAGCAATACGTACCTTATTTCGAAGACATTTGCCAGCAGTGGGGCGATTAAGTAGAGACATATATTTATACCCTTACCTTACGTACGTACCTGTTACACTAACCTTAAAATACAACAAGCCCCCTCATTTTCGTCCTTGACTAACAAGAACACGAAACAAAATTAATAAAACAGGTAAATTATTAGCCCTATATATACCTAAATACTGAAAAGTTGGAACATAAAAACTCGCTGATATTTTCACGGATTAACAAATGAGGCTAAAAAGGTTTCCAAAACTTTTTATATAAAAGCCTTCGGAAGTATCGACGACTGAATAAGCCAAATATATACGTGGAGTGCTGGCGTGACGACGAACAGTAGGCAACATTGAAAATTTAACTCAGTATTATGTAGATTATCAGTTTAATAAAAAATATATATATTATCCAAATAGGTAGGTATGTATGTACTGCACCAGTTTGTTGTTGACCAACACATTGTAGGCAATGGGCTATACGACAAGTGTCATATCTATTTAAACACTTTATTTATACACTGTTAACTTATTAATGTTTGCTTTCAAGAAAACCAAACACATTACACAGTCGCTATAAAATGAAAGAATACTTATCTTAATTAATAACCCCCAATTTATTTAAGTACATAAAACATACCGTACCAAGCATATTCAAATATGAAAGACACACGCGATGAATATAAAACCATATTGGTAATAATATAGTATTATAATACCTTAATTGGCCCTCCCTGCGAAACATTACTTGACTGATACGAGTTCCATTAAATACATACCGTACCAAGAGCAATAATATAACACATCCCCCTTAGATACATTTAATTACATATCTGAAATTTTTACCATGCTATTTACATATCTGGTAAGAATATCAGATATGTAAATAAAATATAAAGCTTCTCTATATTTACGCATTAATGTGCCGATGTTTACTGCCCTATTTACACTAGGAGACTCGTTAACTTGATGTCTAAGTAAGAAGCAGTGGCCAGTTGAACTCATATAAATATTTAGGCACCACGGTAGGCATCTCCTAGTGTTGGTGAAATCGCACATTTGCATCAGTCATAACACAAGCCGGTGTCAAGTCAACTGCAAAATTGAAACGAAAATTAAATTTTCTTAATCCATTTAAGCAAAAAGTTCATGAACTCTCTAAAAGAACGATTCTATTTATAAACGAACAAAAAATAACAAGTCTAGCCAAATGTTTCAGATATAAGAATATATAAAATTCGTGTGTCCTATCTACAAGGCTCCGTGAGGGCTCGCGTTCGATGTTGACCGATTAAAATTGCACGGTGTCACGCTCTATGAGACCTCGTTGCGATATTCCACTCTGTACACTGGATTTATTTATGAAATAAACTGCTGCAAAGGTTATTCACAGTATACCAGTTTGTTTATTAGTGATCTAGTAGAAAGAGTTTAATGGATCTAGTGTTAACGGAGCGGTTAATGGACAAATTACAATGTCAGCTCCCCATGTATCAGGGACTAGACGACGAAGACTCTGCGACGATGGGATGCTGTTATTATTATATAATTATGAAATATAATTAGAATAATTGTAAACTTGACAAATGGCGAAGGCTACACAAATATTAACGAAAGCCTGAAGCCACCGGGTACGTTCCATTATTGCTTCACTTCAATAGAAAATCCCATCTAAGTGTAAGACAGGAGAATGCTCTTTATATGGAAATTGCTCTAATTTGATAAGGAATAACTTGAATAATAATGTAAGCCCTTTGCCAGATAAAGGAACGTTATGGAGATTTTTTTATGTAACCGAGTATTGCCGTAACAAGACTACGTACCTAAGTTTGTTATCTATAAACTGTTGATGGTTTTGATTAGAATACCATATAAAAATATTTTCAAAATCGTATGAGTTTCTTCAAGTAGTAATTGCCACAAATAACATAGATAGGCACTTAATATTATATATATATTATATATCTACGCAACTCACACCGGCGAAGTAACTTTCACTTCACTTTTTATTAATAACTGGCAATTAATGATGAGACAAAAATAATGACAGCATTTTCAACATTCTCATATTCGATGACAGAACTCTCTGTGCGTATATAATGTCAACGTCATCATAATTACGTCCATTTTCATAGTGATGAGACAGGGTTCCTAGTATGTCGTGGTGAAATGAAATGAAATGAAATGAAATGAAATGAAATGAAATGAAATGAAATGAAATGAAATGAAATGAAATGAAATGAAATGAAATGAAATGAAATGAAATGAAATGAAATGAAATGAAATGAAATGAAATGAAATGAAATGAAATGAAATGAAATGAAATGAAATGAAATGAAATGAAATGAAATGAAATGAAATGAAATGAAATGAAATGAAATGAAATGAAATGAAATGAAATGAAATGAAATGAAATGAAATGAAATGAAATGAAATGAAATGAAATGAAATGAAATGAAATGAAATGAAATGAAATGAAATGAAATGAAATGAAATGAAATGAAATGAAATGAAATGAAATGAAATGAAATGAAATGAAATGAAATGAAATGAAATGAAATGAAATGAAATGAAATGAAATGAAATGAAATGAAATGAAATGAAATGAAATGAAATGAAATGAAATGAAATGAAATGAAATGAAATGAAATGAAATGAAATGAAATGAAATGAAATGAAATGAAATGAAATGAAATGAAATGAAATGAAATGAAATGAAATGAAATGAAATGAAATGAAATGAAATGAAATGAAATGAAATGAAATGAAATGAAATGAAATGAAATGAAATGAAATGAAATGAAATGAAATGAAATGAAATGAAATGAAATGAAATGAAATGAAATGAAATGAAATGAAATGAAATGAAATGAAATGAAATGAAATGAAATGAAATGAAATGAAATGAAATGAAATGAAATGAAATGAAATGAAATGAAATGAAATGAAATGAAATGAAATGAAATGAAATGAAATGAAATGAAATGAAATGAAATGAAATGAAATGAAATGAAATGAAATGAAATGATTTATTATGCACGAAACGTGGTGTAACATAAGATCTTAAATTAGTAAGCTCGGCACATTTCACCATATGAGATGGTATGCATTTAATATAATAAGTATCTGGTACACATGCAATTCTAACAATAAAATGTTTTACAATCATTGGGATAAATAAAAAATAATTCTATAAAATTCATGTCCATTTAAAAGTGAAAAATTGATTGAGAGTATAAAAAGTATTATCTATTAGCCATTGTCTCAGTTGTCTTTTCATTAACATCGTTGGCGACTCTCTAAATGTCTTGGGTAAATTATTAAATATTTTAATGCACATTACATATGAGTTTTTTTCAAACAAGGCTGTCTTACAATTGTGTAATAACAATCTGGTGGGGTCTCTTTTCCCTATTACTGAGTTATTAGTAGCAGATATGAATTGGCTGGGGTGTTTTTTGACAAACATGCAAACTTCTAATATATATAGTCCAACCAGGGTTAAGATATTATTTTCTTTGAATAGTGGTCTACATGATGCAAGCGGTCCTGTATTGCAAAGGGCACGTATGCATTTCTTTTGGGCAAGGAATACATTGTTTGAGTCTGTCGAGTTACCCCATAACAATAGTCCGTATCGTAGAACCGACTCAACATAGCCGTAGTAGGCAGTCAGAGCTACATCTTTCCCAGCTATACGCTGAAGTCTGCGAAGTGCGTATACAAATCTATTAAGTTTAGTAGAAACTTGTTTGACATGTAATTTCCAGTTGCAATGTTGGTCTATGGTGAGTCCTAAAAATTTCATACTAGATGCTTCTACAATATTTTCACCATTATATAAAATATTTAAGTTCTGGCGTTTTGTTTTGTAATTACTAAATTGTATAAATTTTGTTTTTGAGATATTAGCACGCAAATTATTATCATTCAACCAACTTATTACTGATTCAACTAAAGTGTTTAAAATGTGCTCATGTCTATTTAGCTTGTCATTGTCAGGTATAATTATAGAGATGTCATCCGCAAACAATATAGTTTGGTGAGTTGTTATGTTTGGTAAGGAACTTCATCCGCCATCTTTATCACTGTCACCATCCATTTTTATTTATAATGTGTATTTATTGAATTTGTCCTTGCTATAATTACTCGACATTGCCATAAATACCGCATATCGCAGGTGCAGGCATTCCTCATCTTATTCCATCAAAATATCATCATTTCACTCATTTCGTAAAAAAAGAAGAAGAAGAAGAAGAAGAAGATGTTTGGTAAGTCATTTATGTAAATTATCCATCTTTATCACTGTCATTATCCATTTTTATTTATAATGTGTATTTATTGAATTTGTCCTTGCTATAATTACTCGACATTGCCATAAATACCGCATATCGCAGGTGCAGGCATTCCTCATCTTATTCCATCAAAATATCA
This sequence comes from Ptilodon capucinus, assembly GCA_914767695.1. Taxonomy (NCBI): domain Eukaryota; kingdom Metazoa; phylum Arthropoda; class Insecta; order Lepidoptera; family Notodontidae; genus Ptilodon; species Ptilodon capucinus. The sequence goes on along the minus strand of OU611808.1, from coordinate 14,242,680 downwards.
TCATTTCACTCATTTCGTAAAAAAAGAAGAAGAAGAAGAAGAAGAAGATGTTTGGTAAGTCATTTATGTAAATTATCCATCTTTATCACTGTCATTATCCATTTTTATTTATAATGTGTATTTATTGAATTTGTCCTTGCTATAATTACTCGACATTGCCATAAATACCGCATATCGCAGGTGCAGGCATTCCTCATCTTATTCCATCAAAATATCATCATTTCACAAATTTCGTAAAAAAAGAAGAAGAAGAAGAGTTGTTATGTTTGGTAAGTCATTTATGTAAATTATAAAAAGCAGAGGTCCAAGAACGCTGCCCTGTGGTACACCAAATTTATTTGGTATAAATGAGGATTTGTACGATGTAAAATTTTGGGATCTGTCTATACGCGCCACTTCAACACATTGTTTGCGTTTTTTAGGTAGCTGTCAATCCAATTTAATGGTGGTCCTCGGATGCCGTACCTTGAACATTTATCTATTAGTATATTATGATAAAAAAAAAAAATATATATACAAAGATTCAACAGCATCAATCCAGACTGAAAAAAAAGGCCCAGCATTTAAAATAAAAAAAAGAGTACGACAAGGAGACCCCCTCTCGCCAAAATTATTCTCAGCGGTACTGGAACATATATTCAGTAAAATTAATTGGGATTCATTTGGAATAAATATAAATGGCGAAAAGCTTAACCATCTAAGATTCGCAGACGACCTAATTCTACTTAACGAAAACCAACAAGGCTTAAAAGTAATGTTAACACAACTAGAAATTGAAAGCAAAAACGTGGGTCTGACCATGAACCTAGATAAAACGAAATTAATGACAAACCATGTAAAAAAACCTATATTACTAAGTTCCAACCAAATAGAATATGTCGATGAATGCACATACTTAGGACAAATTATCGCACCGGAAAACCAGATGCAGAAAGAAATAAACATCAGAATAAGTAAAGCTTGGAAAAGGTTCTGGTCCCTAAAAGAGGTAATGAAAAACCCTCACATACCCCTGAAAGATAAAACTACAATATTCAACTCATGCATACTACCATGTCTAACCTATGGAGCGGAAACCTGGGCCCTTAATAATAAACAGAGTAGAGCACTTAGAGTGTGTCAAAACAAAATGGAGAGAAGCATCTTAAACATCAAACTAAGGGACAAAATCAAACTCACAAACATAAGAAACATGACTAAAGTTGCAGATGTCACATTTACAGTGAGAGAACTCAAATGAAACTGGGCAGGCCATATGATCAGAAACATGAAGAAAAAATGGACGAAAGATGTTACGGAATGGTGCCCTCGAGATGGGATCAGAAAAAAAGGCCATCAAAAAACTAGATGGGAAGACGATGTCAAGAAAGTAGCTGGAGCAACATGTCAAAGACACGCCAGAAACAGAAAATCGTGGAGAGCCCTAGGGGAGGCCTATGCCAAAGGGCAAGCGGATAAGGTTACCGATGTCGACGAATAGAACTATTATTATTATTAATATTATTTATAATTAACCCATAGATTCAAGAATTATTGTAACTTATCGATTTAAATATAATGCATGTAAATTTAATGTCAATAATATTGAAGAATTATGTATAATAGTGCGATCAGAAATCATTGTAATGAAATTAACTTATTATCCGAAATAAAGGCTATTTGAATTTGAATATTATGATCAACACAGTCAAAAGCTTTGGTCATATCAAAAAACTGTGACTACACTAAGTTTGAATTATAAAAGATCAAAGCTGTGTTGATTTGCCGCAGTCGCCGGAGACACGGCGCGGGCGCGAGCGCGGCCGAGCACGACAGTCGGTCATCGCTGCGTCCACTAATTGGGATTGTTCTCGGATTTTAAACGATATTGTTTGAATATTCTTTTCCATTTCATTTTTGGACGTCTAATAAGTTTTTATAAAGTTCTAAAGGGCTGCCACGGCTGAGTTTTTGTAATTATCAAATTTAATTTTGGCATATTCCTCATATATTCCTAGCAGTGGTAGCCGAGTGGTCGAACGCACGCTTTGCAATCAAAGTGCGCAGGTTCTATCCCCGGCTCGCACCTCTGGGTTCCATGTGCGAATCTCATTTTCATCTGAGATTATCACTTGCTAAGAAACGGTGACGGAAAACATCGTGAGGAAACCTGTGTGCCCGGTATAATGGCAATAGGCTCGCCCCCTATTACATTGGGACCAAAATACATCGGCGAAGTGTGGGCGCACTGCAGTGCACCTCTGCCTACCCCTTCGGGGAATACAGGCGTGATGATGATGATGATGATGATGTATATTCCTCATATCAGAGTCTGTCTAGCAGTTAGGCATAATAGACTATCTATTTGGAAATATAACATATTTTAGTAGATCAAGATTTAAAAAAAAACTACACCGACAAGAGCCTAGCTCTTAAGAATAAGAAGAAGAAGATTAAAAACAAAAAACATAGTAAATGATTTGAATAGACACCAGATATCCCAAGTTCAAGGAAGATCCCTTTGTTTTGATAACAATACCGCCTCGCAAACCTCTCACTGTCCGCAATTGTCGCCACCGACAGACCTCTCGTTTACTCCATTGTGGTAACCCTAACAAAAGCTAGGTATCGAGTATTCGGTTCGGCATCGAGTCGCAATCGTAATCAATCATCGATTAAAATCGAAAAGTAATTAAACAGAAGTCGAGAGCGCTTTGCTGCGAATGTTTCAAGTCTCAATTCGTCCGGTCGTTTGTTCGTACCTAAATACAGAATGATTGTAAAAAGTAAATTAATTTTGAATACAAACGGAGCATGAATTATACAGTTAAAATTTTATTGTAGCTAATGTTTTTATCGACCTCAAATATTAGTCAGATTTAATACAATTAAAGAAAAGTCAGATGAATATGATAAAAGCACTTTTCTGTTGTAAGTAATTAGGAATTTGAACCATTGAAGACAAAATCTCGGTCGTGGATGAAAATAAATGAATACTTGGTATACAATCTCGGGAAGCGCACCGTACAACCTTGGCATAAATGAAGGCATTTCAATTCTGTAAGTTGGCACCCTCCGCCAACAAATCATGAATGTTAGCAGTAACGCGTAATATCGCGAGTGATGGGGCGTCATGTATCATACATACCCCGCCCTGTGACGTCATTGTTTGCAGTTTCCGGTTACAGATTGTTTGGCTACACGACTTCCGGCCGTAACTTCCGGCTTAAACTCGAATAACTGGTGGTTTAATTGGACTTGATGTTTGTAGTATATACTCATTTGATAAATCGAAATGTACAAACTTAACGTTTTGTTCTTATAATCTTGTTTGCATTGCGGGCCATGAATATATTTATTCAAAATGTACTCAGGAAACATTGTTTTCGATTGGCCTAAGTCAAGATTTAAAATTCATGTTACGTTATGCTAAATGCTAACGTTCATCATCGCTTCATCAGAGAAGAGTGGCGGCGTGTTGTGAAGCTTGCCACCAACACCTGAAGTGATGACCACGACCACTCTGTCAACAGTGATACCGACAAAGAAGAAGAAATGGTAACACACTTTACAGTGATAGATATCTCTGTAAATATTGTGGAATATCACATAGCAAGAATGCACAAGGAAAATGAGATTAGTCGTATATACCCAGCTTATAACAATAGTGTCTGAAAGTAGGCACGGTAACTAGGTACCTCGCTCCTTACGGATCTGAATCTAACATTTGCAATTGTCAGGACATGAATACTTACATCTTAATGGAATAGGTACCACCATAATATATTTATTTAGCCTGTGGAGGGAATACTCTTTATAGTATACCCCTCTCGTTGATACAGATAATACATTATTTTATAATAATATCCATCAGACTGTTATAAAGTTCAGAAGGTTTACAATTCGCATAAACTGGCGCTTTATACGGTGGCTTTATAACTACGAATGAATAAATTATAAGCACTATACTGAAATACGTTAAAATGAAGTAAAGAGGATGGAGCAAGTGTCGTAAAAAATGAAGAGCTGGACAACTAAATTCGAATAGCTGAAATTCACTTGCCATTTCGTTTTGAGAGAACATTTAAGTTGTATTTATTGATATGTATGTATCATCAGACGTAGTCTTGAACAGCTGGATAGATTTAATTTAGGTAGGTATTTTGTTGTTAGTATAATAGCAGCTGGGAACTTTGAAATTGTTCACAGCTATGTTTGAATTAAAAAAATATTTCTTTTTTGTTCAAGACGCAGATTTTTTTGAGGGATTTAAGTTTTAAATATAAGTTCTTTGGACTTTCAAGTATACCTTTATATTATGAAATGTAAAGTTAAATTGCATAAAATTATAAATGATTAAACGCTAATAAACGATATAGAATTATATGAATCGACAACAATAATTGGACGAGATGGCCGGCACTTGATAATGTTTAAATTGCGGGCTTTTATTAGTAACATACGTTTAATGGTGGTTTCAGACCAATATATAGTACCTAAGTAGAATGTATATTCCGTCGTTCCTTTTAAAAAAGTACCACAAGCACGCTAGTACCTACTTTATTAGTGTTCATGGCCATTCGCACATTGTAGTTTAATATTTTTATGTGAGTATGTAGTATGCATATTTTGTTTTGGATAACTTTACCGTTCATACGCACTGTTACAGAGACTTTGTATAGTATGAATTTTAAAAAATCTAATTTCTGATTTAAATTGTAGTTATGTTAACTAAACCAATGAACAACGATCGAAAACCAAGAGTATTTTTGTATAAATTATTTAAATACGTTTTAGTAATTTACGCAAAATAAGAAGGTGCACTGAAACTCTAATAAACTCGTTTGTAAGAACTCGTTTACAGTATGCTGCGAATTTCTATTTATTTTGTTCCTTTACAAATTGTAGAGTCGCTATGCGATCATTATTCAAATAAATTGTCGACACTCAAATACGAGACAAAACTTATGTGATACATAACGGAAAGTTACAGATAGCTACTTTGCATTTCATTCATCTAAAGGGTATGTTCTGGGTACTATTGATTAAAAATTATTGTCCGAGCCGCGCAGCATGGTACCTCGCAGAGCTACTGGCGGTGGCCGGCCAGCGCGTGGTCGGCGTTTACTAAAACTACGATATCTCCTAAGATATTCTTTGAAATGAAATGATTCCAAGGGCAATTTCGTTCAAAATTTCATACTTATGATGAATAACGTATTTATTTAGATAAGCATTAATTTCATGTATATAAAAACACCTTCGCAAAAAATGCATTATTTTAGAACAAATTTGATTGCCATAAAAAGATAATAGTGAGTTAACCTTAAAAGATAGGCATATACCATTGCGGACTTTTCTGTAGTCTTTAATAAGATACACAATTCAACCATACATCATTTTATTATGTCTCAAAGGGTTTAGGCAGCGTTTTCGACCTCTGGACCTCTGTTTGTATAGTAGAATATTTTAAAAAAATGTAAACTTGACAATTTTTAAGTGCCCCCACAGGCCTATACAGAATAAATGATTTGACTTTGACTCATTTTATTTTAGCCAATATATACAAAAACTTGACAAATTATGTACTAAAACCTTTCTCGTGAACCACTCTATCCATTGGTAAAGACAGCAACCGCAACATCAAAATCCGTTGTGTCGTTTTAAAGATCAAAGCTTTATAAGGACAGACGGACAGCGGGAAGCGACTTTGTTTTATAATATGATGTATGATTAAGATTAGGTAGTTAGTGATTAAATACAAAAAATAAAATAATTCGCCCACATCATCTAATCCAGTATTCATATGATATCTTCGGCGACGTCCCTTCGCATCAGCTTCTATAATTTGGTAATGAACAGCATCATAACTGGCCCAGCCGCTAGTGCTCGCCGCTAAGTAGTTTGCTATTCATGAACCAACTAATTATCGTTGACACCAGTCCCGCCGCGACGACACACCTACCACGTAAATTATATTAACAATCGATTGCAAGTTTGCCTCCTCTGCTTGATGGGAATAACATGCATTGTAGTTTGTGTATCATTTCTATCATTTTGAAGATTAATGAGCACTACAATTGTTTACTTAAATAAAAAAAATAGATTTATTCGTAAATGTTGTTCAAATCCAGAATTGATTCAACTCCCTATTCAGTGTAGGACTGTGAATAAAAAAATCACATAACCTTCTCTAGCAATATTTTTTTTTCACTCTACACAACCTCTATGCTATCTGACAGCGACCATCGCACAATAGCGGAAATTGCGCATTATAGGATAGATCCAGCGCCACAACCTGCTGGCACTCATACATCATTTAAGCAACTATCCGCGAACTCGGAATACTTAGCTGGTGGCACCGCTTGTGGTGAGCCCATTTATATTACCATGATGCTAATACGAGTTTTACCCTATCAGTACAGGTTATTGACCTCTCCTTATAAAATATTTGGTGTCCTACTCCTCGTGTCGTGTATACAATTTAAAATACTTATTTTAACGCACCCTTTTGTCATTGACGGTTAAATGTGCACCAAAACACGTGCGACTATATTTTAACTACAGAGTACATTTTCAAGAAAAGTCTAGTTCGCTCACCCCAATGCCCAGTAGGTGCAGAGCGTTAAACAGCAGCAGAAGGGTGCAAAACCTCAAAACAAACCAAATACATAAACAAAGTATACAAAAGGTAGCCACAACCTCGAACACCTCTTAAATCGCCACCAATTAAATTTACATTGAGAGCTATTCGTTTACAACTACTCTGACTGAATAAACAAAAAAGCATTTTCTTCAAAGCTTGAACCTAACGAATTTTATTGCACCTTCGCAGCACGGCCCGTGTGCTAACAGGGCCGCCACGATGATGCTGCTTATGGGGATATTCCTATATCTGTTTTAATGTAAGCACCTACCTCAGCGCACTCATAAACAAATGCACAATACTCGCCTATGTGGAAGATCTGCCCTTTTCCCTTAAAGTAAATAAATATATATCGCCAGACAATAGGTACATACTTTTCGTATGTCCCCAAACTAAGCAAAGTTTGTACTATGGGTATCATACAATGGAGTGGCGGTGATCCCAGTTACACACAAACGAGATAATATTTCGGAAAGGCTACTTAAGAAATGTACTACGCTCAAACCACTAGAGCAAGCCGTCGTCGTATCAGACCAAGTATCAGAAGAAAACAATTAATTCAAAAGGAGTTTTTGTGTGGCTAATATGGCAATGTGATAATCTCAATTTAGTGGTTAAAAAGATGCCGTCAGTATCGTTAATTTCGTCTAGGCGCGGACTCACGTAAATAGTTTAAAGCTTAGGGTGAGGATTTCAGTATCAATGCATTTGACGCTGTAAGTTTGTCTCGTTTCAATATGTTTGTCCTATTTTTTATCACGACACATTTGGTAACAAGTTATGCAGATGGGGCGGGCGGGCTGGCGGGCGGGCGCGGCGCCCTGCCGACCTTGAGTCTGAGTTCCAGCGGCGGATTTATCGCAGGAATTAATTCTTAATGAGTTGCGCTTACATTTCTTGGCCTCAGTGTAGGGCTGCAATCTAAACTCACCAACATATTGATGTCGCCAGACAACACCTACTCATCGCACGATCTCAGACTAAGCAATGTTTCTACTATGGGACTGTTCGCGTTAATCAATTGTTTAATAGATTTATTTATTTATTTATTTATCACTTACGTCTATCATTACAGGTTAACCTAATTCAATAGTGTAGTACAGTTGTAAAAATACAGAACGTTTAGGTAATAGATAGGATAAGTCAAGTTATTTAACTTGACTTATCCCATCCATCAAACATCATGCACCAGCACACGATATGCGACCTACTACTTTAGATATAATATGTAATTGATTTATTATTTTATATCAATACTCTGTATTCGTCTTTTGGAAATTCTTTAGTCTTTTAGCGTTTTTTTGCAAAACATAAGAGATATGTTATTAAGCGTAACTGGTAACCCTGCGTAGCCAACCTTACCCTCACACCTTCACAATGTTCGTTAAAGAATGGTATCTTGGCTCTTGGTTGCATTGCCTCAGATTTGGTCATATAGCGGCCTCCCAAATATCATCATTATGAGTATTTCTATTGTGCCTACTCGTCTAGGTCTCAGTTAAGATGACAATACTCGTTATTATTAGTTAAGAATCAGGTTTGTTTATCATCTTAGTGCCGCTAACTACGATATCATAATTTATGTGAAGAAATATTTACTTAAATAACGAAATTAATTAATAGAGAGCAGAAAATCAATCTAGGATAAATATGTTACAACTATGCTAGTTATTTGTAAAACAAAGCTTGAAAATTAATAGGTTGTTACATTTACTAAGAAATCAATTACATAAAATGTTTGCCGAGCAATCACTAGCGTTACGTAATACAAACACTCTGATGGCAAATCAAACAGCGTCACTCGCACCACATACAGACCGCCTGATATATTGTAATAATTACATTGATTGCAGACTTGACCGAAAACCGTATGAGATACCAACTAAAACAATGTTCCTGACGGTAATGCGACTTAATTCGATCTGGAATCCAACTTCTAAAGACTAATTTGATATAAAACCCCAATTTTCATTGCTAAATAAATTCAGTTGTATAGAAATAAAATAACATACATACCTACATGGTACGCTCCACCCTAATCGCACCACCACTTCCGTTTCCGCTTGAGTAAACACAGCTAAACCAATAAAGGTTTCTGAACTGAAACAAAACAGGATCGTGAAAAGTTAAAAAAAATCATTTACAGCTACATGTAAAATTACATTCAAAACGCTAGTAGACATAAAAGAAGGATCGAATTTAAATTGAATCCCTTGAAATAATCCGATTCGAGTGCGATACACGATTGCCGATTGAAACATAACATTTGATGCGTTCATAAAATCTATTTTAATTTTGATTTTGGTTGTTTATGTCGCATAAAAAAGTATTTTATCATTTAAATTGTACGTTCTAAGATACATTTCGTTCTTTATTTAAAACTTTAGATCATAAGTGCATTATTTGTATGTTTAATTTGGTTTTAAAAAATGCACTATAAGTTAGTCAACAGAATTATACCAGATCTCCATAAGAATAATCCTTTAATATTACAAATTTCAATGACAGCTGTAATGATATTATGTACGGGGTTAGCCCAGATGCTTCCTGCCAACAATGGCAACACACCACCCCTCCCCGGGACCCCGAGTTCTTTCTGTCAAGTTAAATTGAAACGGCTCCTGTCAAAGTTTGCCTACGTCGTTGTATTTAAAACTTTATATAGGTACGAGATATGCTGTGAAGCATAATTAAGTTAAGATTGTTTGGTCTTTGTTAGACGTTTGAATTTTAATTTTGTTATTTGTTTCAATGGATTTTATTTTGTGGTTTACATGCTTACTACACATCATAGTCACAGAGAAGAAGTAAATGACTTGTTGATTAACGTCTTAATATAATGAGTAAAACACCGAGTTACACAGTCACGTCACACGTCTGTCAGTCGGCGGATAAATAAATAGTAGATTCCTTTTGTTTTTAACTCACAGAAGCCAAGCCAAACCGATTTACAAACTGTAAGTCTTTCTAAAAATATGCATTGATATTTCAAGTTGAGCGACTATGTGGGTCCGCCAGTTATGCAGGAGACTTGGCTACTATGCAGTCTTGTGTGCGCGCGGTGAGGGAGCGCCGCTGCGGCGGTAACATTCCGATTTACCTGATGTTAGACAACAAATTTTCAAGGCATAGTATCTATGATTCAAAAGGATTGGTTACATGCACATAAGTATTTAACAAGACATACAGGAGTAAATTCAACCTAATACATACATAAATTAAAGTCTAAAATTATCACATTAGATGCGGACCATTTACAAATCAGTCATGTCTTCGCTCATTGTTTTCAATGTACCAAAGACCCAGAGGTACGCATGATTAAATGTTACGGTATTTCGTGTCCAATAAAACCAAAAAAGCTTACACTTTTAAGAGCTTCAATAAACTGTTATCACCACTTACACGGGGTCGGCGACCCCATTTAAAATCACCTTTGTAACTCGTAAAACCAAAATAAACCCAAGGTCAGGACCCGCAAAGTCTCGCTCTCCCGAATAAAAACTAACACAACATCAAGTTAGTGCGCTACGTGATCTAATTAAAAATTTCCCCTCGCAGGTTTGCAGCTGAAAGGAAAACTTGAGAAGATAAGGAGTTGGCGCCGCCCGCCCACGGCGAGCGCCGTTGTCGGGCGGGCCGCCCACTTCCTGCGAAGGCTCAACGCCCGAGACTATCGCGATCATCGGTCCTGCACAGCGGAGCCGGTGGAATAGGATTACTGAATTGTTGAAAACATTTCATTTAAAGGTTCCGCTGATTAAAAATTATAGTAGTTCACATGATAGAGGAAATAGCTTGTACACTTGTAGAGCAAGTAGTCACTTTACTAACACTTAGTTATTATTCATATAGAGGGCATTAATATAACCTTTTTTTCCAGCTTGGTAAATCGTGTAGTTTTTTTGGCCTAACATAGAAATAAAAACAAAAAATAACAGCATATTAACGTGATATAAATAAATACTAGTAAAAGTATCTACCTACATAATAAAAGTGTATTAACGATAATTTGTACATTATTCAAATAAAAAAAATACGTATGGTTACCCACAGTGCTGCGTGAGTTAACCATAAACGGAGCCCGTCCCACTGATCAGTGATAGCATTCACAGTTTATTGTTGAAGTTTTTACGAGCCCAGCCGCGCCCTCTCGCGGAGGACTCGTGTAAGACATTGAAGAACAAATGGCTTCAGAAATAACTTTAGTTTTACGTTGAGGTACCTAGGTGAAAGGTGCAATTTCTCTGAACTTCAATCTACATTGAAATATTTATGTATTTCAAATGTTAATCATAGTTTCTATATGTTTGGCCCGTATACGGATATCTATATTTTTAGCTATTTTTTTTATAAATATCCGATAAGTGTTTTGCTTGTAACAAAAAAAAATACATTGAAATCTTTTTAAATATATAATAAATACGTATCGGGTGGTAAGATGTATTTTAAAATAATATCTGCTACCAACTCTAGAACAAGATAATGTAAAACTGTAATCTATTTACGAAATTGATTAAAATGGAAGTCGATAGCTGGCGGCCGTACAACTGCAAGTAGTCTTCATCTCGGCTTTTCATGAGATAAAATTAAATATAGATTATATTCATTATTATAACTTTAGTGCGAACTTACTAAGATATAGCGTAAAATTTAGGAGTTTAGAGTATGATAAAATTAATTTTATGAAAGGTACATAGTATAATGCAGGGGAAGATCGAACCCGGGACATCATGAGCGGCGAATGTATTCTTCATCTCGGCAGTAGATAAGAAGGAGACAGTATTCAGTTTTCGACCAAATACAGTCTTGTAAACCTAATTTGGTCATTGATTAATAGTTCGTTATTAATTCATTTATGTGCTCGAAAAATGTGGTAATTAATTTGCTGTAAATCAATTGAAATGTTGTCAAAGGTTCTTACATTATTTTAATTTTATAAAGTAATATATAACACACTGAACTAATTTATTTTGTTAATTACAAATTTCACTTTTAACCTAATTATATTTTAGCGCTATTTAACAGTTATTTATAAAATAGTTAATTGCTAGCTGTAATTAATTATTAATTAATTGGATGTTTTTTTTTTTTTTTTTTTTATTTTATCCGGACCTCTATCGGCCCGGCCCGCGTGCTCACCTCTGATGTGGGGGTCAGAGTTCTTAAAATTAGCCTTAAGTTTAGTGTGTAAAATAATTTTTCCAGCCTGGATTATATTTATTGAAATAAAAAAAAACAAAAATTTTTATTAAAAAATTAAAAGTCAAAAGACACAATAAAAAGTAAACCCGTCTAAAAAATAACACTATTACAGACAATAAAATACCAAAAAGCTATGGACAAGGATAATAAACAGAATATAATACAGGGTAAAAATAAAATAACAGTTTCCCTACTATCCATTGCGCGGATCCGGCAACCAGAGCCACTGATGCGCAGTGTAGTGTAGGTGGCTGTTGGTCACTTATTGACAAATAAGTTGGCAGCTGGCCTCTTTCTGCTCAGGTTTTATTTCTATCAATGACTCTGGTCACCACCTCCACGCAATAGCCTAGTAGGGTATCACGTCTATCCTTGTCCATGACGAGCTTACTTAGGCTGGATAAAACTAAGGCTACGCCTAAGGTCATCTCAACATCATGCCTTCGGCGCGCAAACACAGGGCAATGAAGCAAGATGTGCTCCACTGTCTCGCTGACACCCGGTTCGCAGATGCACGATGGGTCCTCCTTGCGCTTGAACGCTTGAAGTACCCAGAGAACCCACTGTGCCCCGTCAGAACCTGTGTGAGCACGACAGTGGGCACGATCTCTCTAATCGTCCTGTACGCTACCAGAAGGTCAGGGAAAATTTTAATTGGATGTTGAATCTTCTATATCTTTTCATGTTAACAACTGACCAATAATATCATTCTTACAGGTTTAAACATAGTTTAAGAAAAACTTGCGGAGCCTAACAACCCATGGCACCAGCGCTGTGGTCGACTAGCATGTATGATAGCAAGAGGTAAGTTCCCTTAGTAAGGTCTAAATGGCGATATGTGTGTGCACTGCAGTCACCTCTATCTGGCTCTTCAGCGAATACAGGCATATGGTGTTGACAGCCTTTAAACACCTCTGCGCCTTAATGAGAGAAAAATCTCATTTACTCCGATGCAAAATTAAATGCTATCTTTTTCGTTTTACCAAAGAGCTTGTCTAGTGTTCTTAATTATTCGGCTCCGCGAGCGACCCGTTTAAATGTTTTTGCGTTATAAGTACAGAACATAATTGAAACAGTTATCTCCGTCCCGTGTCTCCCCTCTGCTTTACATTGTTAACTTTACATTAACTTAGAAATTCCAAGTCTTTCTTTAAGCACTTGTATTTTATTTTTAGTTTAAAGAACAATTTTGCAATGTGAAAGTGTTAAGCTGACTTACGCTTAACAAGTTTTGAAATGTGATTTTAAAAATAGACTAGATTTTATGAACTAAAGTTATACAGTCATTTTATAAATAAATATTGCCAAAGAAAACCATACTATGGATATATATCATACAATAGATTGGGGGCGAGCGCAGTTACATCCAGAGCAGGGCTATTCCAAGAAAGTCTTTTCCGAAATATGCCAGTACGGGAATCGAACCCGCTACCATCCGGTCAGTGAGTCGAGCGACTTACACTTTAACCACCAGACCAAACCGTCGCGAGACGTCTTTGTATTAATTCATTCTTTTTCATACGATGCCATCATAATCCATGTGCAATATTCGGTGATCATATTATTGATGTACCTACTCGTACGTATTAATATGAATCAATCATCGCATAAAATTACACATAAAATATACATAATATACAACACCCTATACAACAGACAGCCAGTAATTGGGAAGCATCCTGTGATCACGAGACGTCTTTGATCATACGCTCCGGATAATTGTATATCACAATTGGTAATTGTGTCTGCCTCCCTTTTGTTCCCATCCGGCAGCCGTGTTTATTTCCGTTTCTATTGTAATTTGTTAAATTTGAAGCCGGATAAAAAGACTGTCTGATGACTTGAATACTTCTTTATTAATTTTCTGTTTATAAAGGGATAGGTGAAATATATAACTGTTGATATAATTCGTAAGAAACAGGAAGCAATTAAAAAGATCTGCAACTCAAGAGTCGCGGCGATTTACACACTTTGACACTCGAAATCACCTGATAGATGATTCAACTCATCGATATCTTACTGAATTATCGATTTAAACTAATCTGTACTAAACACTTAACATTAAACACCACTACCCCTAATACTGTCGAGTTGACTCTACATCTCCTAGGGCTGTCTAATCTTATTTGTGCTTAAGTGTTTGTTTGCGTAAAATTTTATGTTAATGTTCCCGTTCGTGTTATTATGTTGGTTCTGCCGGGCTCCGAGTAATGAGGGGTTTTATAGCGGGCATTACGCTGTTATATCCTTCTGCATACATTACTGCGGCCATTCCGATGCATGGGATGGAGACAGTTAGTACAGTTCAGAGTTTATACTTAATTACGTCTTTGAATCAGGTCTTAGCTTATGGCAGTATGGAATTGAGTTTAGTATCTAGCACTGGAAACGTTTTATCTATATTCAACTCGGTAATTGCTCTGATATTCAACTTATGGATTGATAATCTGGTTTTATTTCTGGGTCGTAAAAAATGTTACTTGCAACATGGTTTGTGAATTCTCTAGTTTCCTATATATTCTTTGCACGCTATCATCATCAACATGACCAGCTCATAATGTATGTGTAGCATAACCTAAAAGTTGTAGCATCCTCAAGTTACAGCGCCAGGGTCGGTCCCTGAGACTACCCCGTCCGCAGTTAATATCATTAATCTTCGTTGTATATTCATAAGCAAGTCCACTCGTGCCATCCCCGCGGGGTGCTGCCAGATACCATCGAAATAAATACATAATGACTGCGTATGTCCGCTCTTGTCATCTGGGAAATGAAGGCAGCGATACCAGATATAATTATAGGGTGGCTAGATCTAGTTAGAGTTTGCATTAGGTCTAAAGATTGAGTCTTAATATCAGTGACCCGCTTAGTCTGGTCCTAGAACATGGCTTGATCCACAAAATATTATACCGTATACACTGAACTGAACCGCTCCAAGCGACATTTCCGTGTAGTGTTTACTCAGATAGGTTCAGAGATCCGGTGGATTAGGGATTAAATTCCTTTTGACGGATAAAAATGTTTTTTTTTATTCCAAGATTATTATTATTACATTAATTCCCTCCAGATATAAACGAATCAACCCAGCTACAATAAATTATACTGTCATTTCTATTTGTTTCTTGTAAAGGTCAAAGAACTCAATCATCTCTAATGAGGCATAAATCAATACTCCCTGCTCGTGCCGCGTAACAATGAAGCGTGATGTTTCAATTATTCCACCAGCGAGATGTTATGTACAGATGGTTGATTGAATTTGCTACTTCCGAGAAATATGTTCAAATATTTTAGTAGAATCTAATAGATGAATTTCTTAAAGGAGTGAGTTTGTTTGAAACTTTCCTATGTGAGTATCCCAGATGTACTCCATTAATGCACATTATAGCTGCGTTACTACGTGACCTATTCCCGTACAATTCTTAGCGAATCTTGGTCACATATTTTATGAGTGAACATTATTAGAACTCTTGAAGAATCCAAAAGGATCACTCTAAGACGCGTTAGGACGAAAGTCGGAACTAATCAAGTGCACTGTAGGTAGACTTGTGAAAACAGGTATTTCGTTAGGTGCCATTTACATGGTAATACGGCTACTCGCAAAGATTTACTGCGAGTCGTAATTCAAAATGTCTAACGACAGGTAAACACGATCTTAATTGTAGACATGACTTATTTCAATACTGTGACTATTATCAAAACCGTCAAATAAAAACATTATTCTGCATATTGTAGCCATCGGATATTAAAATCAGGGCGGCTTTATCGCAACCCCTACATGAGCTTGTAAATAAAAATCACTTGTATACCTTTCCGCGTTGTAAAATATGAATTTCCCTCATTCAATTTACGTTAAACACGGTCCGCCTGTGAAGCATAATATTATTTCATGGCGATTCCTCATCAAATAAAGATGCCCGTGATATTGAGACGCCTTTTTGTAATTGTTTTGTTGACGCTAAACTATGTATTGTCACCGTGAATGGACTGTCGGTCTGGGCATGACACGTTACTACACTTAATAATGTTTACGAATGTTACGATCTGAATTTAAAAAGTACGATTCACATCGATAGGCTCATTACATGGCACAGGTAATAAACACTAGATAAATTAATGTTTCGTATAATAAAAGGATTGAACTTTGGACTTATTACGTAGGTATAATTAATTGTTAGAAGTTTAGACACGTTCAAACCATTCATTACAGACGCGTGCTGTTATAACTTTTCTATTTTGTTCTACGTCGGTACAATGTAATTGAACAGTCGGTCCGGTCTGACAAGACAAATGTGAGATATGTGAATACCGTCTCCATCTTTCGTATGAATTATGAAAGTGAGAGAGCGCCTCGGTCCGACATAATCCGTGACGTAAGTCCTGACGCGCGTATTAGATGTCATTATTTAAACTACATAATAAGTTTTAAATTTTTTTAAAAAAAATAGGGGTGAAATGGGGGTCCAATCTAGACTACAGCATATCCCCGGCGTTAGTGAACCGATTTCGAAAAATCTTTTTTTGTTTAATACGGATTGTCGAAACCCACCCCCAAAGGGGTGGAAAGAGAGATGAGGGGGTTGTTTTTTTTTTTTTTGGCTGTGTATATTCTTACTTTCTTAGGGCACTAAAAATCATGAAAATAAAATATTTTTTAACAAAAAACAAAAACCGACTTTAAAAACCTAGGTGCACTAAAAAGCTACAAATAACCTTACAATTCATTGCAATTGGAATAGGTGGCAATCTACGCCAGACAAGGCAAATACAGACATGAATTAAAAGTAATTGTTTAGGCATACGTGGGCACATACGCTATGGGATATTGAAAGAGGAATGTTATTAATATTTTACGAATTCGAAGATACAATTTAATTAATGCAATACCTAATATACTACAATCACGTACTTGTAGTTGAACATTATTACTTTTAATACTTTTCAGAATTAAAGTGGACCCATCTGTATTCACTTCTTATAAAATGTAGTTAGTAGTTACCCTATAATTTTTAATTTATTGAAATAAAGTGTAATGGGGGAATCGGCTCTTGCGACATCTCGTGTCGTATTGTAAAACTAAAAAGTAATGACATTTGTAGTAACTTACCTATTCCATATTTAGTTACCCCGCGTGACAATAGATGTCGCGAGGCATGGCTTGGATAGTTAGAATTAGTCCAGTGACTCTACCATGGGTTACACATGTTTTAATTCATATTAGTCGCCATTAACGACGTAAATATTTGATTAATGTCAAAGTCAAATCATTTATTTTGTATAGGCCTATGGGGGCACTTACTAATTGTCAAGTTTATTTTTTTTCTTATATACTACTATACTACCACCGGATCGAAACGCGACCTCAACTGAGAAGATCCGGCAAGAAATGTTATTGTCCTACCATACCTATCGTTAACTCAAAACCGCTAAACAAAAATTTGACGACTCAAAACAGAAATTCATGATAGAGTATTATAATACATGTGGTAGAGTCACTGGCGGCAGTTAAGTGAGACTTTGGATAGTTTACAAAATGCCTGTCTAACCATCGGTAATATAATATTAATTATAATAATATGTATCACACAAGCAGGAAATAGTTACTTGTAACTAGGTATATAACTATTACATACAATGTTAGGAGAAAAACAAACACATTTAAGGAAAAATAAGTGTTTTAATCAAATTTGCTTAAATTCATATTTTATCATAGTCATTTTTATAAAACGAGTTGATGACGTCATCTACTTAGTTATTAGATGGTCCTGAAACACGTTAATATTATTATTAATAACTCTTTTTACATCATTTACGCAAACAATAGCGACTTGCGAGTAAAAAACGTATGATAAAGCTTCATAAGGTTGTGTACTTACAGTAAACATGGCGGTGGCAATCACCGCCGCCTTGTGGCGCACGTCCAGGTCCTGAGGGAACCGCACCGTGAACGAGACACCCTTGGGCTTTGGAGCTTTCTTTGAACACCCCTCGACCCTCATGCTGATGCCTCCTATCTGCGTCTTTTCCAGCGTCAGCAGCTGGGGGCGAGAGCCGACAATCAGGCCTACTTTATAGTAGAATCAGCAGAACGTTATACAATATTTGAGCAACGAAATATAAAATCAATAAATAAATATCGCTTAACAACACATACTTATCGTATGATCCCAAACCAAGCAAAGCTTGTACTATGGTTACCATGCAATGGAGTGCGGGCGACCAAGGCAAATTCCGAGAAGGTCATTTCCGAAATTTACAACTAGCGGGAATCGAACCCGCAACCACGTAGGTGGAAACCTGATCATGTTTTTGTCAGTGCACAAACTGAGCTTACAAATAATTATAAATGTATGTAAGTATCGACACCTTATACTCCCTTGCGAATAAGTAGTATTTGAGTCTGAGGACAATCGCGTCCGTCACCGGCTCGTGAATGTGTAGCACGGGCAACATGGTGCCTGGTTTCTGGCGCAGCACGCTGGCCAGGGCACCGCTCATAAACACGTCGATTTTAACCAAAGCAAGCGTGTGAGCCTGGCGCAAAGAGAACACCTGCGGAGACAACGAACAGTGGAATCGCATATAGTAATTATATCTAATACCAGCTTTTGTAAATATACAACTGTAGTACAAGCAACATCAATATCACTAGTAGACGGCTCAACGTGATAGGCAGCTTAGGAATCTCGTTAAAGGGTCTCTTAACGTTTAGTGAAAACGGACACAATTCTCTTAGGCTAACACTGCTGAAAGGTATCCTTCCAAACACCTTCGGGTAGAGGTTACAGAAAAAAGCAATTTCGTCTCTAAAACTCAGAGTAAGTCTGAAGTCACCTGGCATAGACACTAAGCAAGGCTACAAATTATTATTTACCAAGTCATCCTGCGTGTCATATATGTCGGCGCACAAAAGCTTGCCGTGGCTACTGCCGGCGGGGGCTGGACCGGGCTCATCTTTTGCCTCAACTATCACTTGATCGTCAGCCATGGTCAGTACGTATTTTTTGCTTTGGCCCCCTTGAGGACACCAGGCCTTGATTTGCGCCTCACTTGCTGAGATCAGCTGTTGTAAGCCTGTCGATTTAAAGTAATATTATCACGCGATACACACCGATCGTACTGGTATAGGAGCGGACAGATCATTTCAGAAATTAACGTGCACGGGAATCGAATCCGCAAGCATCTGGTTTGGAGAGCCCAGTGCCTTATACGTCCTATAAGTACTTATAGGACTGATTTAACGGTGTAGGTATGTTACTAAGACCATATCCAGAGATAAATATTATAACGTTGTTTTTTTTATTTATTAATTTCAAATTTCACATTTGTCAATGTTCGTAACGTAACGTCCATTTGTTTATACTTCAAGCACCATCATTATAAAGCTCCCGCACAATGCGGCGCACAGTGGGCCCAAACTGAAAATTTGTGGACATAGGCAACAAAGTTCCAATATCGATGCGGTTTTTTTTTTATATGACGTGTTAAGATATTCCTGACAACTTCTTTTAACAAATTTCTTCTAAAGTTGATAGTTAGTCTTGAAAAAAATAAATTAGAATTTTTTGTATGGAGCGAATCACGTTTAATTTATTTTCTTCAATTGTACTAATATGTTGGGTGTGCGGCGTGAGTATATGATAGCTAGGGTCATTCTCTATCCACGAAAAAATAAATTGCCGCCGGCCATCCACGGCAGCGCGAGTAATCATTCGGTAAAAAAAAAAGATTTGTAAGTTTTTTTTCCATTTAAAATAAATTCAAAGTATATTTGTTGCCTTATTTGGCTGTTTTGACCTTCTTTTTAGTTAAATATATAGTTTTAATAGCGCATAGGAACTTATAACTAGTAATTCTGGTAGAGATTTAGTTATTATTGCATGTTATCGGTAGCACCTGTATTGTGATTGATGACTCATTTGTTTGTGCTAAGTACTTCCATTTCGAGAGCGCAACTGATGTATAAAGAGCTAAACACTTATCGGAAGAGACAGTTCTCAAGCTCTGCTTTTTTAATAGTTGCTCGTCTACTGAATGTAGACCACATTGGTCTCATTGATGCCATGGCTTTCTAGTCTTATACGTCTTTACATAGGCAATCTGTCGGACCTAACGTCAGTCACACACAAAATTAGACGAGTGAAACTGTCAAAATTAGGAAAAGCTCCCTCTTTGATATAATAACTCGATGCATATATATAAACTTACCCAACGGATATGAACAAGCCATATTTATACTTTATTTACGAACACTTTACAACTTACTCACACGCGGGCTCTCAAGTGTGCATGGTGTGAATGAGGGCTGGGGTACTCGTTCGCTGTGGACAGTGTTGCCAGACTTTTGAAAGCAGTATCTGTACCGAAAACTTTAAAAATCTGAACTATTCAATTTAAGAGAATCAGTAAAAAATCTGTATTTGGCATCGGTATTCTGTATAATTTTATCTGTAGCTAACAAACATAGATAAACAGTCGATGAAAACATATAGGTAATCCAACACAGAATTTAACGAAACGAATGAATGAACAACAGAACAATAAACGAACGAGAACGAGTAAATGACAAACATAACTTACCCAAGGAATTCCCCAAATATTTTGATCGATGTTGCCAATATGTTCTGATAAACGACCATTTGAGGTAATTCTGTATGAAAAAAATTGGAATGTTGAAAATCTGTATAAATTTCTCTCTCAATTTTTTATATAACATGTTGAAAATCTGTATGGATACCGAGAAATCTGTATATCTGGCAACACCGACTGTGGATAAGGTGGTGATGAAATCGGAGGTGGGTGAGGTGAGGCGGGGCCCACGAACGAATGAGTAGAGTACTTAACTTATAATATACAGGGTCGCAAGAAAATGGGCCTACCCTAAAGCCAGCCAACTCTACCGAGTTCTATTTATTATGAAAGGTAAGCAAGGTAAGCCGAGTGGTCGAACGCACGCTTTGCAATCAAAGTGCGCAGGTTCAAACCCCGGCTCGCACCTCTGGGTTCCATGTGCGAATCTCATTTTCATCCGAGATTATCACTGTCTAAGAAACGGTGAAGGAAAACATCGTGAGGAAACCTGCACGTCTGAGGGAGCTTGACTAGTTCTCGATAGATGTGTGAAGTCTGCCAACCCGCACTGGGCCAGCGTGGTGGACTATGGCCTGAATCCCCCTCGCATTGAGGGGAGACCCGTGACCAGCAGTGGGACGTTAAGAAGGGGCTGTAGTAGTAGTAGTAGTAGTAGTAGTAAGCAATACGGAACTTAATTATGTTTTTTAAGTCCCTAGCAATGATATTTGAATGTGTAGATACATATATGTGAAAAATAAAATTGGTCCGAAATTGGTCTCATTTATGCAACGGCAGTCTGACCTTATACGTCTCAATATGAGAATCAGACATCCGTAGACGTCAAGGTCACACACAAATTTGACCGTGAAATGTTAGGTAAAGCTAGTAATAATATCATAGTATTATTACTTGTTGTATAATCAAGTTTTAAGTATTAAAAGCTGTGTTATGTACTTTGAGTTAAACGACTATTTTCTTCGACTAAAGTTTGTGAACTGTGTAACTTCAACATTCAGAGTAAATAATACACCTACCCTTAGCGGGCCATTTCGTTCCCGTCCTGTATAATATTACGTAGGTATAAAAAAGAGAGGCGGCAAACCCAGACGAACGACTCATGTCTCTACACTGTTGATATTGACTCACTCATTCACTCAATCCAGTTCACTGTCGTCTGTCCCGCGCTCCACGTGTGTTGTTTATAATTCTTATCAAAATATATTAAGTATTGGCGCTTCATTTATGGAATCCTAAAATTGCGTTTGATTTCTGAACTAGTATAATTTAATGGCAGTTGATTTCGTAATTTAACTTACGTCACTTATTAGGTAAATAAAATTGTCATTGAACGTTATTTAATAAATTATGACCAACAAAGTGTGTAGTTTAAGGTTGTCAAGAATTTTAATTACCTACTAAATATATTGTTTTATTTATGACAGACTACAAAAAAAAGTCACAGAACAGCACTATGGCCGAATCCTATCCACTGGGTAAGTTTATTTTTAACTAATTACCAAATAGTTTTTAAGTTTTAAAATTTGACGTTTCAAGATTATTTAAGTAGGTAGGTCGGTGACCTAAGCACCTACTAATGATCCGACGTTTGCTAAGGTGTATCAAATTCCAGACATATACATTTTGTACATGTTGTTCTAACTTTTTTCGCCGCCAATTTTTAAAACTTTTAATGAAAATTTTCATATTTTGTTTTATAAATATTAGTAGCCGCCTCTTGTAGATGTAGTTTACACCGATAAATAGGGGTTAAAGGTTTAGACCACAACAACACTTGTGGCGAATACCTAAAGGTATGTACGGGTATAGTCTACATTCACTATGCATCTATATATTTGCTAGTGTTAATGTACCTAAACAAATATTTCGGACTTCTGATACAGCCTGTATAAGTATCATTAGAATGTGCGAGCCAGCCTGGCGATAAGACGTATAAGTTACATTATCAGTGTCGAATTGTATGACGGATGCTGTTTATGATAAGTGGCTACTCGAATTCCGAGAGCTTTGAATCGCTTCATTGTATTTGGTGATACGGGTTATAATGGGTTAGATTTCGTTGACATACTATGTTTGGGGACAAAGGTCGTAATTGTACCATAAGCTTTGCTTAATACACACAAATAAATAACATTGAAGTGTCTGTTTGTAATGTCAAAATAACAGGTTTTTACTGATAGCATATAAAATACATCATCATCATCACGCCTGTATTCCCCAAAGGGGTAGGCTGAGGTGCACTGCAGTGCACCCACACTTCGCCGAAATATTTTGGTCCCAATGTAATAGGGGCGAGCCTATTGCCATTATACCGGGCACATTCCCCCTCAATACGAGGGAGATTTGGGCCATAGTCCACCACGCTGGCCCAGTGCGGGTTGGTGAACTTCACACGCCTAGACGTGCAGGTTTCCTCACAATGTTTTCCTTCACCGTTCAGCAAGTGGTAATCATTGTTGAAAATGACATTCGCACATGAAAATTATCTCAGAGGTGCGAGCCTGGGATTTGAACTTGCACCCCATACGTTCAAGGCGGGCGTTCTTGCCCACGAGGCTACCACTCATAGCATATAGTAGATAATATATACGGTTCTTATAACAAAATAAACTTGTTTATTTTGATGGTATGCTCGTCTGTTCATTCCGGGTAATCCCCGAAAGTGCTGAATCGATTTAGTTGAATGGAACTTTCGCTGACTGATAGCTGATGTTATATGGAGTAACTTAGGGATTTTTTTTTATTTTCCACGCGGCCAAGTTGCTAGTTTACTGACCACGTTCACTACCACTAGGACACACCTAAACGACATGCCTAAATATGAAGAGCTTGCCAGTTACAGTGTATTGATAACTAGGCATCAAGTTAAAGTGTCATAAGAGACTTTTACGTGATCAGAAAGCTCGTGTGAACGAATATACAACATTCTGCCACTGCACATACGCTCTTATTGAACCCGTGATTACGGTGCAGCCGGCTTTACCATGTGAATGGAGCTTCGCAGCTTTTATTTGTTTATGTCATTTTCAGTTTAAAAAACTGTTAAGTGTCTCAATGGGGTTGTAGATTGTGTTATTCTTGGTCGGTGCGGTAAACACATGCAGTATACAGCCATTGCCCGGGTTCTTATACGTTTCACTAATGGAAGGCAAATGTAACATAATAAAAAACAATTAGGGTTCTCGTTTTACCCTTTGGGTACGGAACCCTAATAACCGACTTCAAAAACCTAGGTGAACTAAAAAGCCACAAATAAACTTATATGTAATTCATTACATTTGAAGTTTTGAAGTTTGAAGTCATTCATGTGTGTATTTGCCTAGTATGACGTAGATTGGCACCGATTCCAATTGTAATGAATTATAAGGTTACTTGTGGCTTTTTACTATTGCATATAGGTTTTTGAAGTCAGTTTTTGTTATATATTGTTTTCTCATATTTACGCGAATACTAAATATACGCGATAAAATCCGTAAAATAGTTTTATTTCAGTTTTTGATTTTTTTAGGGTTCCGTACCCAAAGGGTAAAACGGGAACCCTATTACTTCGCTGTCCGTCCGTCCGTCCGTCCGTCCGTCTGTCTGTCACCAGGCTGTATCTCATGAACCGTGATAGTTAGACAGTTGAAATTTTCACAAATGATGTATTTCTGTTGCCGCTATAACAACAAATACTAAAAAAAAGAATTAAATAAATATTTAAGGGGGCTCCCATACAACAAACATGATTTTTTTGCCGTTTTTATAGATAATGGTACGGAACCCTTCGTGCGCTAGTCCGACTGGCACTTGGCAGGTTTTTAAATTATGTTACCACACAAATTCAAACTTAAAATATACATTATATACCTAAATCTTAAATATATATTGATAAAGAGTTCGTTTTGGTAGAGGCAAAAACATTGGAACCTCGCGTCTTGACTCACCGGAATGTCTAATAGTAGAAATTGCCTCAATTGTCATCCATACATTTGATCGTCAGCACTGGCAGTAAAGGTTAGGATGCAGGGATTATAAACGAGTAATCTTATAATATTTTCATGGTCAGGTATTCAACAGCTGATGTCAATGAACGAGGTGAAGGTGAAGCAGTTGCCGTCGGGGTTCAAGGGCAACAAGTACGCCGTGCTCACGCCCAAAGATGACATCGTCATTATGAAGGCGAAGGAGAACGGGAGCGCACTGGGCGTGCTGTTCGGCGGAAAGGAAAGGGCCTTCCACATGGACTTGCAAGACACACAGGGCAATGTGGTACTGTTAACACTAGCTTCTACCACAGAAATTCAATCTTTAAGCATATTAATACAGTGTTCGGTTTAGTACTGGCAAAACATCACGCGCGAGAGTCGACGCTCCAGTGTGTGGAGGCTTCTACAGCAATTAAGGCAATCCTTACTACTTGCTGTACAGTGAAGGCAACAATCAAAGTCGTGTGAAGTTCACCACGTACTTCGCAAGCGTGGTAGACTATGATTCAATTCTCCATCACATTCAGGAGGAATGTGCTTTGATAATGACGATACGCTCGCTTCCGTTACATTGGGTTCAAAAATACATCAGCGAAGTCCGAGTGTACTACAGTGCACCTGTGCCTACCCTTCTTGTCATAAACTATAAATATATAAACTTGGCTTGACACGCTGCCGCGTGTCTAGATAAAAGAACCTAGATAAGTCTCATGTCATGTAATTAGTAGTAGAGTTCGCTACACTATGTGTAGAGCAAAGATTATTAGGGTAGAGATAGGTAGAGTTTCATTACTTCCACAAGTGTATTGTCCGCATCGGATTAACGGATAGGGTTCAGAAAAAAGGACTCCTGGAATACGATTTGTCTTTTTGATCCCATCACGGGGAATTTCAAGTCAGCGTAGTGGAAGGCAAAAGTATATATTATATTATTTAAAATTGATCATTTCCCGGATGACATAGGTCATCGTTAAATTTAGCGTCCGTGTTTTACAAAAACATCCACCATTAAGGAAAACTAGTCAAATATTAACAGTAGGTACTTGTAGCCTATTATGCGTAAACAAATCTATTGTTACAATTATGCGCAGCTCGACTTGTTAAGATGAAACAGCTTATTAGAATTAACAGTATTTATATAATTTGGAATTTAATGCAATGCTTATTCCTTTACAATTTTGTCAAATACCTCTACTGACTTTAGGAACGTGAGGGGAAGAAACTCGTCCAAAGTAAACTGCGATAAATATTATTTACATCTATATACCTAGTTTAAATAGAAATAAAATACAAGTGTCTGTTTTTAATGTCTAAACAACAGCTTTATACACTGTTTCTTTCTCGAAACGACTAGGACTGGACTAATTTTGACGGGCTTTCACTGGCTAACTCGTAACTAAGCCTACTTTAATTTTGTTTACAAAAATAATTAATCTATCTATCAGCCAGGGACGTCCACTGCTAGACATAGGTCTCCCCCATAGATCGCCACAAATGACGGTCCTGGGCTTTACGCGCCCATTGACTCCCGGCGACCCTGATGAGGTCGTCCGTCCACCTGGTCGGGGGTCGTCCCACATTCCGCTTCCCTGTTCGTGGCCGCCACTCTAGGACTTTGATGCCCCAACGGCCATCCGTTCTCCGGGCAATGTGTCCGGCCCCTTGCCACTTCAAACGTACAACCCTGAATAAGTAAAAATAATAAGTGTACTTAAATGCTAATTTCTACCGCTAGGTAGAGTCGCGGGCACAGTTAGTACCTGAAAATATAATGTAGGTAATGTTCGATAAACATTTGTTTAAAATCTCTACTTTGTTAATTAAATATTAAACTCATATAAAGCCCTTCGTTTACACACAGAATTTCTCGTTCCGGCGGCCCTACACCTTCGGCTCGGACAAGATGGAGGTGTCGATGCTAGGGTCGGTGGTGAGCGTAGTGCGCCAGCAGCCCACCTTCCTCAAGTCGGTGCTGCACATCAACGACGCCGCCGACAAGCCCGTCTTGAGGATCAAGGGAGACTTCCGTTCCTGGCATTTTGAGGTATGAAACGCTTCATGTACTTAATGAACACTAAAATTATTTTTAACACAACATAATTAATGTCTTATTCTTAGTTTTACAAGTAGGTAACTATGCGACCGACGGTTCTACTAGTTATAAAACTACCTTCCCTCTAAATCTTGTATACTTAAGAATCTTATGAACATATGCAACATACAAGTCCGCCGTCACTTTGATCAGTCGGAAATTCTGTTCCCGGTGTATTGTTCATAAGCGTTTTATAAATATTATCATTGTAATCGTCCACTGGCAGAAATATGTCGTTTCAATGATAGCTCAAATTACGTCTCGCCCATTTATATTTATACTGTTGCTATTAACGTCGTGAGAGGCCCAATAAACGGGGATTAATAAAAAAAAAACAAAAACCGACTTCAAAAACCTAGATGCACTTAAAAGCTAGAAATAACCTTATAATTCATTACATTTGAAGTCGGTGCCAATTCATGTGTGTATTTGCCTAGTCTGACGTAGATTGCAATCTACGTCAGACTAGGTTTAGACTGAATTATAAGGTTATTTCTAGCTTTTAAGTGCATCTAGGTTTTTGAAGACGGATTTAGTTTTTTGTAAAAAAATTCTTTTTCGAGCTTTTTAGTGTCAATAATCGTGGAAAATATGCAATTATTATCACCTCATTACAACCCTAAAAAAAGTAAATATTTACACCCAAAAAAAATCAACCTAAATGAAAACTCCTTAAAAAGCCGTATACAACTACATCATCCACGAATAAACATAAAAATGTTATGAACATTTTGACAGATTTTCACAAATGAAATCTGCCACCTACAATATTATATTTTATGGGACCAAATGGCATCTATTCCGCATCAAACAAAAAAAGAATCACGTAAATCGGATCATAACTCGCAGCGTAAACGGTGTACATACATTTAAAAAAAAAAGATCGAATTGAGAACCTCCTCATTTTTGGAAGTCGGTTAAAAATAAGACAAAACACTTTATACTATAAAAGGCGTAGGCCGGTTACGTCTAATAATTCTTGCCAGTTGGCTGGCTTACTGGCATACAAATATTAAGTTGATGGATACGTTAGGCAGGATTTTTCATGAAGTCAATGATTTCCTAGTTTAGTTTTATGTGTATAATCAAAGTTGATTTGATAAGACAAGCGTAAGGAATATTTTTCTAATGTGGTTGCTAATAAGTAAGAACTTACCTGAGTAGGTACCTATGAGCTTACTGCGTCGTGTTCTATATTGGAACTTCCCATCCGGTTATAGGTAAAGTACCTAGTAGGTATGTATAGATTCGGGCACACTTAATACAGAAGCCCCTTAGTTTACAAACTAGGTACATTTGATGTTTTAATGACGAAATAATTATGGTTGTAACTTGTCCCGTAGCTGCAGACATCCTCGAAGAAGCATATAGGGGCCATCAGCAAGAAGTACAGCGGGTTCTTCAAGGAGGCGTTCACGAAATACGACACCTACTTTGTGCAGTTCCCTACGGACCTGGACGTGCGCTACAAGGCGGCCGCCATCGGCTCCTGCGTGCTTATAGTGACTATCACCAATCTATCAGATACTAACATAAAAAACCGGCCAAGTGCGAGCTGAACACGCGCATCGAGGTTTCCGTACCTAAGCTGTTAAAGCACCGAGCATTACTCTAACGAAAAGATAAACTGTATAGAGAGACAAACTTAACTTTGGCGTTGGTATACTGGTGTCCCGATACAAACTAACTACAAAATAAGTTTGCAATCGCAAAAAAACATTTTCTAACAATAATTTACAGTTTTCGGATTTTTACCTTTACTTGTGCTTTAAGACCTTGCTTCTTGCCAAATTTCATGATTGTAGGTCAACGGCAAGTACCCTATAGGTTTTTATTCCCGTGCAAATGTACTAAAAATGCAACATAAACCGCCGTATCTTTTGTTTGATTTTTTAGGGCACCAAGGGACCACAGACATAAGTCTCTATTATAAATTTCAACTTGAAACCTTCACGCATTTCTGAGAAAAAGGGTCTTGACAGACAGACAGACAACAAAGTGATCCTATAAGGGTTCTGTTTTTTTCTTTTTTAGGTACGGAACCCTAGAATGAAATATATATTAATGTTCTAGGATGATAGAAAAAACTCGAAATTGATAGGCATAACTGGAATGAGTTCAAGAAGATTGTAGAATAGGTACTTCTACAAAATCCTATGATTGCTGGGCCTACTCGATACAAATGAAGGATACCTACTAATGTAATTGTTTCGTTTCAGGACTACTTGTTCCACGAGCGCTAGACGACGACTGTCAACTTGACCGCATCGAATCTTATGACATTAACCATATTATACTCACTTTAGTTTATAATAAAGTCATCGCAACTTGATCAAATTGCGCAAAACTTTTACATTTAAAATATTATAGGTATGCTATTGCAATTGTTATGTTAATATCGATCAGATTAT
Source organism: Ptilodon capucinus (assembly GCA_914767695.1). Lineage (NCBI taxonomy): Eukaryota > Metazoa > Arthropoda > Insecta > Lepidoptera > Notodontidae > Ptilodon > Ptilodon capucinus. Next base: position 14,213,796 of record OU611808.1, on the reverse strand, counting down.
AATATATTAATGGATTTTAGTTACCGATGCTGTTATCGCAGTATGAAATACATTTCATAGAAATTGTTGAAAACTTAATGCATGCATGCAACTTTAGTTATCTTATGCTAACGATGTTTACACCAAAGCAATTATTTCTGTAGCCACTTGTGATTTAGAATAATCCTTATACTGTAAGTGGGCGTAGGCGCACCTTATACTAGTTTCCTAAGCGTAATGCCAAAACCTGTATCTAATAATAGACTGCGTGCGAGAGTATAATTCTTCTCTAGTATTGAGACAAAGGTGCTGCCTGCTCTCATGGCGTTGCTGCTCCTGAGAATGTATTACTCATAATCCTTACTATTTATCATTTTAAAAATAATAACCATTGAGTTTCTTACCGGCTCTTCTCAGCGGAAGCAGCATTCCGACCCAGTGGTAGAATCTGACTATTTGTAAGTGCTTTTTGGCCTACACGAATAAAAAAAAATGATTTCGATTTTAAGGAAATTAATTGTGTTATTAGGTTGGTACATACATAAATAATCAATCTAGTAACCACAATATGATGGTACGCATGATGATGATGATGTTGAGTACGCGTCACCCATCCCTGTATATCCCTACATATATAGGTAACTCTAGGTAGGTAATAGGTATACATATCAATGATGATTGCGTGGACAGAGTGTGCCATAGGTTTTTACCTACACTTTGCATGTAACGTCCCTAACGTAAATATACCGGTATATACTCATTATTTATAATTACATAGCAAAAGTGCCTTTATTAGCATTTTAAGCAGAAAAATATTCTGAAAATTCTATTAGATCTTTTAGATTCTATGATTTGGTGTTCAAGTCTTATGTAAGAGTTTCAGACCACCCAGGAGCCTCCGAGATGGCCTAATAGCCGGCACCGACCGCTGGTTGGACTCCAAAGCACGACCGGAAACATTTAATTGGCACGTGGTTAACGCACATATACATTAGGTTAATTGAATGGGCCCATTAGCGCCCGTTTGTCACCGGGGTTGGAATCCATAACCTTTGGATCGTAAGGCGTAGCCGTACCCACTGAGTCAACGCTGTAAATGGATCGGGGCTTAGTTTATAAGTATCATACAGGCTGGGCTGGAAAATAATCCTTTATAGATATTTGTACCTACGAATTAAAAGACACTAGACGCTAGAAACAGGCCGTCCCATGATTCAACACATCGTAATATTACGACAGGCAGGACAACGCCTAGTTATGTTCCAGTCGCTTCAAAATGACGAAGACTACACTATTCAGAGATTACCCACCATAAATAATGCAAGTTCAAATCCCAGGCCCGCACCTCTGAGATAATTTTCATGTGCGAATGTAATTTTCAACAATGATTACCACTTGCTGGAAAACATCATGAGGAAACCTGCACGTCTGTAGAAAGGCGTGTGAAGTTCACCAACCCGCACTGGGCCAGCGTGGTGGACTATGGCTCAAATCTCCCTCGTATTGAGGGGGAATGTGCCCGGTATAATGGCAATAGGCTCGCCCCCTATTACATTGGGACCAAAATACATCGGCGAAGTGTGGGTGCACTACAGTTCACCTCTGCCTACCCCTTCGGGGAATACAGGCGTGATGATGTAATAATTATAAATTGAAAGAGTACAGTGTAATAAAATAATAAAAAAACAGAGCATCGGTATGTGAAGAAGTTGTAAATGATTTTAATAATAAATATATTTCTTAAATCCACAAAGAACGTGATTTTATTTTTCGTTTCTGTCGGCGCCGATGAAGTAAAAATAATAACAGTGTTTCTTCTTCGGAATCCATTTTGCAACTGACTCTTATACTATGAGAGCCGCCGACGGCTGCCGCTGATCTCTATAGTTGAGATGTCGACGGCTGCAGTTGCCTATGCCGTTGGTAACATGCCGCTCGTGTGTAAGAGCACTTACTTGATCTTAATTCTAAGATGGTGGATCTAATATAAACCATTATTCCCAACCTTCAAAGAGCATTACGAAGAGCTAAGTTCTTATGTCAACTCTACTCTGAGGTGTTTACTGTGTACTTCATAGTTTATTGCGTGTTTAATGAATATTTTGATATAAATATTAAATGAAATGTCGGTTTTCAATGATTTATGCACTTAAAATTTAAATAATTATCCTTCTAAAATCCCGAAATCCGCATCCGCATCGAATCCGCATCCGCGGATGTGAACTTCTAATAATCCGCATCCGCATCTGCATCCTGTAAAAATTTTTGCATCCGTAACAAACCTGATATGAAGAAAGAAGTACGAACACAACAAGAAAAATTCTTTTAACATGTATTTGACTCACTGGATCAGGAAAGATTGCGACCGCCAACCTCGTAAGACCACTGAACAAACATTTTGCTAATCACATTCACATTTCCACGACATAAGTACCTACACATTTCCCATTAAATATACAAAACCCGATGCGCCTGCGTTTTCCGGCGCCGCGACACACACTAACAGAAATAAATATTATTAGATTTTAATTCGAAATTGAGGGTAGGTGATTCATTTCTATACGGTTGCGAACATTACTATACCACCCTCTATTTTTTTAAAATTATTAGTTACAACTTATAGAAAGTGTCATTATAATAATATATCATCAGGCCTGTATACCCCGAAGGGGTAGGCAGTGCACCTACACTTCGCCGAAGTATTTTGTTTCCAATCCAGTAGGGGGCGAACCTATTACCGGGCACATTCTCCCTAGGGAGATTTGGGTTATAGTCCACCACGCTGGCCCAGTGCGGGTTGATGAACATCACACGCCTTTCTATAAACGTGCAAGTTTCCTCACGATGTCTTTCTTCACCGTTCAGCAAGTGGTAATCATGATTGAAAATGACGAACGTTTCACTTTAAGTTTACTGCAAAAAACAATAACTTACCGATACAATGAAATAAAAGGTATTTCGTTTTATAATAATAAAATATTTATTCAAGTCAACTGAGGTAACATTTGTGTTATCACATACTGTACACAGGTAGGTAGGTACTTGAGGGTTCTTCGCATATGAACACGGGACATCGACATGCATCGTAACATGTCCCGCCTCGTGCTACACGCGCAAGGTAACAATATAAAGGCACACAACTATGATATGCCTAGATCCCGCATCGATAATTGTAAAATGTCAAAAAGTATTGGACCATAAATGGTCCCATAAAGTCGCCGCCGCACAGTGGTCCGAAAAATGGCCTTCCCTTTCATAGGAATTTTGAAAATTTAAATGTATTTTTGGTGCTTTTAAGTACACAGTTTCGTTGATACCATCGTAGCATTATATTATCTAGTAGTCACGGATTTTTTTCAGATAAAACACATTCCTCATAGCTTTTTTGTGTTGTAAAGCTGAAACTTTTACGTGTTGTTGCCGAGTTAGTCACGAAGCCATATGACCTTTGACCTTGACCCCGAGCGATCCCGTTTGAAAGATATGATTTTTTTAAAAATGACTGTTTGGGTGACATTCATCGGTTGAAACAATGAGTGTAATAAGTCGTATTATGTGAAGTATAGTCACTAAATCAACTTAACAACTACAGCTGGATTGACCTGGACTAAGAAAATCCCCGTTAAAATCATAAAAATAAAATAAAAGCTAAAATTTGATCACTAATACTCAATATTAATATTGAGTAACACAAAGTCGTACATTACTTACGCATTTTGACTAGACATGTAGCAGTAGTCACTACCTGCCTATTACTAAACTGTATTCTAAATTAAAGCAGTATAAATGCCAAGTGTAATGGTTATTTCGTTTCCTTTATAATTACTACTTTGTACCTAAACGTTCACCTGAAATAATTTTGAGTTGGTCATTATGAATTTATAAACAATACCTCTTTCTACAATTCTGTTATCAGAATGTGCCGATTATATTTATACAATGATATGGTTTCTAGGAATCCCGCCTTGGACTTGTTCGGTAGCAGTCTTGGGCACTTTAGGACCGCAATTAGTCATAAGTTATGTCCCAACAGATTTAGTCCAGCCTAGAAATAATACTTATCACTTAGGTACCTTTAGGATTTAGATCTTAAGTTATTGTACTAGCTAATGCACAACATCTGTACATGGTGTATTATGTGCACACATATTTAGAGTTGCACAATCTGGGCCTATTTTTTAGTATGTTTATGTAATAAAAATCTGATTGTAACTTGTTTTGTGAGCCAAATAAATAAATAAAATAGACAAATTTGAAACCAGCTTTTGAAATAAACACATTGTTTAAAAAATGTTGACTTCTGTAAGTCTTAAATTGCTGCCTGAACAAGAAAAGTTCAAACAAAGGGTTTGGCTAAACATATATGAGTAACCTCGAATGAAAATGGAAATTGGCTAATAGCACTAGACACAATTTTTTTAAGAAGTTTGCTGATTGGTTGGACTCTGAAATGAAATGGCCAGAATTTATCCAAATACACATCGACCAGCTAAGAACTAACGAAATATGGTATAGTAGGCTGGCAGATGAAGATGCATCAACCAGTGTTTGTCAGTCAACACCTAGTACAGATGATGGTGCTGATATAATTGAGCACAATAACTTTATCCCAATCGGTAAACTCTCTGAAGCACACAATAAAGATTTTAGAGCGTTTCACACGCGCAAATCCAGCAGAATCGCAACAAATGAGGATATAATCCACAATTTATTAATATCTTCTGACCTATTCCTATCATGTTTTAGACCTAATACTTCACCAAAAACCACTAATGATTGAATTGAAAATGAAAAATCTTTTCGGAATTTGCCCTGTAACTTAAGATAGGCCCCAGTCCATTGTATGGTACCCATACTACAAGCTTTGCTTTGGGTACATACTATGAGTATGAGTTGTCTGGCGATATAATTATTATACAGGGTGTATCAGAAGTCCGAAATAATACTTTGGGTACATATACAGTACCTCATAATGTGGATACTTAATGAAGACAGTCTGATCTAACTATCATAGTTTCCGAGTTATAGACTTTTGAATATTTGACACAGGTTTCTGGCCTTTGGGTACATAAAACTATTCGGCAGTGTAGACTACATGATATATGAGGGTCGACTATACAATATTACAATATTTACAAAACAGACATGCAAATTTGACATATGACTCCAGATATTAGGAGTTATAGAAATTGACGACGAAAAAATAGTTGGAAAATGGTCGAATTTCGATCAAATTTTTATACCATTCAGTTGTATACCTGAACTGATGCAAACGTCAAAGTATCATTTCGGACTTCTTAAACACTCTGTATATTATTTGTAACAGTTATCACTTAAAATAAGTTTGTCATAAAAAAAATATTAATATAAATAAATACATCATCACGCCTGTATTCCCCGAAGGGGTAGGCAGAGGTGCACTGCAGTGCGCCCACACTTCGCCGATGTATTTTGGTCCCAATGTAATAGGGAGCGAGCCTATTGCCATTATACCGGGCACACAGGTTTCCTCACGATTTTTTAGCAAATGATAATCTCAGATGAAATTGAGATTCGCACATGGAACCCAGAGGTGCGAGCCGGGGATAGAACCTGCGCACTTTGATTGCAAAGCGTGCGTTCGACCACTCGGCTACCACTGCTTTTAAAAAAATATTAATCTATGTAAATAAAATTACATAGAATGATCTTACTCATGCTTCCAGCCTCTTATTTCTAACGTTATAACTTATAACAAATGGAGTAAAAGTATAGTTAAAGGAATGCACTTGGCACAATCAGGCGCTAATGAAACGTTATGTAAATAAGTTTGAGCGTACGTCACTCAATGAGCCCTTTATTTTTCCCTGACCCTTTGGGCTACTGGAGGTCTCTTCTTCTTCTCAGTTGGGCACTCTTGTCAGAGTGGTCGTGGTTGTTGAGATGGTGTGCATGGTGGATCCTCCGTGTGGAGGTCTTCTGCACAACAATTCTTATATATGAATTACTGGAAGAAAACAATACAAGGAATGTTGATTCATCCAACGCAATTGACGTATCGGAGGACATAAGACTAGCTCTCGATAGATGTACTAAGTATGTTAATCCCCCATGCACTGGAGGGAGGCCCATGCCCATTAGCAGGACGTAAAAGGTATCTATAGTGAATGACTGAATGTTTATACTTTTTGCAAATTTGCAATATGAAGTGTTTTTTTAAGAACAGTTGGTCCATGGTAGAACAAGTGTAGGATGATTCCAAAAGGCAACTTTTTATATGTTTTGATGTTCCACCTTACTTTAAATATAACATGTGTACTTTGATTACAAACATGAAATAATAAGAATACAGAAAAAAGTTGTAGATTTTGAAAAACATAAAAACAAAAATGTATTCAAGGTACAACAGTTCCCTCTATGTAGATATAGGTGTAAAGATTAAAATGCTTTTCTGAATGAAAGCAGTGAGTACTCACGATGAGGCTGCTAGGACCGACATTTTGTAATTCACATCCAGATCAGCTGGGAACCGCACGTAGAAATTGCTCCTGAAGCCACTACTCAAGCTGATGCTGCCAATATTAGACTTGTCCGCTGACTGCAACTGGAATTAAAACAACAACCCTCTAACTGACCTAAATATGACGCCTAGTTCCAGAACGGCTGCACCGGCCACAATATGCAGGAATATTTTAAAAATAGATAGGTACTCTTAACAAAATAGCAGCTCTTCACACTGTGGCCGAAGTGAATGAGAATCTTGGTTTGGTACACATTGTTTTAGAATAAGTATTACAAATCAGATAATTCATTCTAAAACTAAGCCCTTGTTGGATACTGCCCACCAAATTCACAGACTCTTTATTCATTTGCAAAGCACTCTTTTTGACAGTTGTTAGTTGGGTTACGTCAAATATGTGTCTCTTGACCCGGAGCACTGGCCTATCGGTCGCACCTTTGATGTGAAACACCACGCCGAGGAACCCTCGACTCACCACGCTCACCAGCTTGTCTTTAGCATACACGCTCATCTCGTCCCCTAGCAAGCTACTTGACCACCGCAGTGTGAACACCTGCCCAAGAAACCGGTCACTACTAGACAAATTAACAACCAGGCCAGCCTTCTATCTACTATTATCACATCTGATAATTAGTGTTGTAAGTTGGCTTCATGCAAGTACATATATATTGGAGACCTGGAAGTGTAAAATATAACTAACTGCTCTCCTCCTAGCATAAAAACATCATAGGCAATGCTCGCTGTGTCTTATCATGATGCATAAGCAGAGCCTCTATCACCATTCACCACCAGCTCAATGTACTAGGACATCATAACATTAGAAGAATTCATATATTAGCAATTCATTATGTACCATGACCATTCCAGGTATACTTCAACGGACACCATGCCACTACTGGACCTTCCTCTGATTAGGGTATGTTTTTAGGGTTTTGTATCTCAAAAGGAACTCTAATAGGATCACTTTGTTCTCTGTCTACCTGTCAGTCTGTCTGTCAAGATACTTTTCTAAATAGATTACGTACCTGATTCTCTAATTCATCGTATACATTTCGAAGGACGCAACAGGTTCTCGAGAGGCAGTCGGCGTCCTCCTCCTTCGCCTCGAACAGCGGCTCCCCGTCCCCGGCGCAGGAGACGGAGTACTCCGCCATGCTGCGTGCCGTAAAACGGTTGGCTGAAATCAAATGTAAAGTAGGTATCTCGGCTTATACGCGCATAGGTGTACGGATAAATAATAAACAAGTTACATAGGTACCTGGCATAAGTGAGTAATCCATATTATTTGAAATTTTCTTAGTACTGTTGCGCCGTTTACGTATGGAAGATAAGTGAATTTGTGATTATGTATGCTGTAGACATATACCTAGCAGCCAAAGAAAATTTATCATAACAATAATAGTGATCTGTTATAACACTACCTGGGGCATGTAACTCTCATATATAGTGTATTATCTATGAACACTACTAAGTACTACATTAAATTAACAGCTGTAACAGGTACTGCTACTGTATGAGATTATAATTTTGACAATATTTCAGTGCTGCCTTCAGTCAAAGAAGAAATAGCCCGATACGGAGTAAAAAAATATTTTTTTGAATAAAATAAATAAAATCAAAAACCGACTTCAAAAACCTAGGTGCTCTAAAAAGCTCCAAATAACATAACATATAAATTGGTATCTACCCTACATGTAATTAATTATAAGGTCTTGTTGAAAATTACATATATAGTAATTACATATAACATTAAATTATATTATTATATGTATATTATATTAAGGATGTATAAATCGCATTCTCAAAAGAAAATCCTGGGAGGGGAGCAGAACTTTGAGTTTTGATTCTTAAATATCAACGGTAGAAATTGGAAATGTCGTATCTCGAACGTTGGCCTATCTAAATTACTTATTTAAAAAATCCGTGCCGAATGGTCCATGTCTCGTCTGTCTACAATTCTACTTTTATTAAGGAGGTATACATTTGTGAAATAGTAGGTATTCCGGATTTCGTTTGAATTTGGATCGTCAATATTTTCATATAATGGTGTTATAAGTTCGTAAGACCTATATTTTTTTTTTCAGGAATGACTTTTCCAAAACGGGGAATTTTGACACCTTATCGGACTATTTCTTCTTTGACTGCCGGCAACACTGAATTCGACTCAACCAACAAATGTCTTGCTTTGGTTGAATTTTGAATAGTGATTAGTATGGATGGCCAGAGAGTAACTTTTTATTATGGAAACTGACCCGGGACCCCCAGATTCCAGACACAGACATCGTGCGTAGGTACTTCAGAAATACGATGTCGGTACCCGATGGGTAGGTCCAACTGCCGGTCGGTATACATATTTGTAAAATCATTGTGGTCATAATAAATAAAGAATAAGTTATCCCATCAAAAACATGAATGTGAAATGAGAGCCAAAGTTCAATAATATAAAATATGCCTTAGTTGTTGACTTCAACGACAAAAGAAGTGAGATCTAAATGGGTGCCAAGTTCAGTGGTCAGTCCCGAAATTTTTTTATAACAACAAAAAATATTTCATAACAACTTAAAATATAATTTCTTCGTATAAATTAGGATAATATATTGAAGCCTAAGGTCTGACTTGGCTAGTTCTAATATATAAAATAAGAACTTACAGCTTAAGAACTTGCGAAGGCTATAATATAAATCGTATATTAAAAGTGTTAGAATGATAAGCGAGACATTTAAGTTGTTAATAATATATTTAATACAATAGAAAGATTACACACAAGTTTACGCGGTAGACCGGAGAGAGAGAAACAGAGAGCCTGTCATAATTACATACAATTTATACAGTGGTAACTTATTGGTTGCTATAATAAAACTGCCAGGCGTACATACTTATAACACAAAGGGTGGTCCTTGAAATGAAATCCACATAAAAACCGGCTGTCATTAATTTTGATTGCTATTCTTATATGACAGGCGCTATAAGTATGTGTTCCTAATAGAATAAATAAACTGAAAAATTATAAAATATAATTTTTTAACAAAAAACAAAAAACCGACTTCAAAAATCTAGGTGCACTAAAAAGCTAGAAATAACAAATGTAATGAATTATAAGGTTATTTCTAGCTTTTTAGTGCACCTAGATTTTTGAAGTCGGTTTTTGTTTTTTGTTATAAAATATTTTTTTTCACACTTTTTTAGTGTCAATAATCGTTGAAAATATGCAACTATTATCACCTCATAACAACCCTAAAAAAGTAAATATTTAGCCAAATAAAGTAGCCAAAAAAAAATTCCGCATCAAACAAAAAAAGAATCATGTAAATCGGATCATAACTCGCATCGTAATAGGTGTACATACATAAAAAAAAACATACAGACCGAATTGAGAACCTCCTCCTTTTGGAAGTCGGTTAAAAATAATACTATTTTACTAGTTTCATTTTATTCTTTGTATTTACCCAATTACCTATCTAGATGCCAAATTTGAACTTTCTAGGTCATCTGGAAATGGGTTAGAGTTTTGGTATAAAGGTCAGTCAGTGATAAAAATGACTATTTTTTGTCATTGTTTTGGACGTTAATATCTAAAGAACCGTTTGAGGTGTGTTTATGAAATTTGGAGTACATATGTATATTGAGAATATATTTGACATGTTTATGTAAAATAGTTTTTGAGTTATGAGGGGGTCAAAAGTGGCTCCAAATGGTTCGTGTAATACCTATTACACACGGTGCTACAAGCCAGCTTGAACTATGGCTTGACACACTACCGTGTGTCTAGATGTGAGTAACAGTGGTGTGAACTGTCTGGGTAGAGTAGGTACCTATAGTTATAAGTTATACGGAGATGTTGGGTGGGGAAAAAGCAGTGGTAGCCTCGCGGGCAAGAACGCCCGCCTTGAACGTAAGGGGTGCAAGTTCAAATCCCAGGCCCGCACCTCTGAGATAATTCTCATGTGCGAATGTAATTTTCAACAATGATTACCACTTGCTGAACGGTGAAGGTAAACATCGTGAGGAAACCTGCACGTCTATAGCTTTCTATAGCGTGTGAAGTTCACCAACCCGCACTGGGCCAGCGTGGTGGACTATGGCCCAAATCTCCCTCGTATTGAGGGGGAATGTGCCCGGTATAATGGCAATAGGCTCGCCCCCTATTACATTGGGACCAAAATACATCGGCGTAGTGTGGGCGCACTACAGTGCACCTCTGCCTACCCCTTCGGGGAATACAGGCGTGATGATGATGATGTGATGTTGGGTGGGCCCTAGCTAGTCACATTTAAATAAAAAAGAACCATTTCTACTCAATATACTTTAATTACATAAGTCAAATAATGCATAAAATTAATGTAAGTATGTGCTTAAGCAAAATTAATCAGTCAAATTCATATTCTACAACAATTCAAGCTTTCTTCTCATTCGCTTCCTCCGATTTATCCTGGATTGGAATTGTCCTCTCCTCAAGCGGTTGAGATCTGAACGCCACCAGTCTCAGCAACCCCTTGTCCAGGTGACACTCCACTCGCTCCGGCGGGAACCCATCCGGCAGTAAAAATTTCCTCTCGAAATGACTCCTTGTCCAACCATCTTCTCTCTTCACCTCCTTCTTCGCTTCGACTGTGATCTCGTTCCCAATTGTTTTCACCTGAATCTGCTCCGGAGTGAAGTTCTGCATATCCAGATGGACTTCCACTTTCTTCCCGTCGACCTTTACTTCGGAATCGGAATAGACACCGTCGATGTGATCCGGCGAAGTGACTTGCTTGATGAACTTGACGGGCTCTCGGAAGAATGGATCTTTGGAGAACACGGCGAAATCTTCTAGAGCCCTTGTGATAGGATCCCTAGAAGCCAGGTTCCTCAAATGACGCAACCAATACGGAGTTAGTGACATTTTCTTGCTTGATATCTCTCTCGGCGTTGTTTCGTCTTGTTTGTTTACTTCAAACTGACGCGCAATGTGCATGTGCGCTGTATTTATATCATGTTGCCTAGCTTCGAGAAGCTGAACGAATTATCGCGAAGATTCCCTGCATTTCTCACAAGTGGTTTATTTTAGTGCCATCTACTGGAGAGTAGTCGTCCTTTCTAGAAACCGCGTAACTGACGTCTTATGATGACAAATCATTTCGTTGATTATCACTATTAATACATTTGAATAAATTGTTAACAGTTTATTGAACATGTTGATTTTAAAATATTTATTTTAAAATAATATTTTATTATCTATGTCCTTATTGATATGAGATAAAATATTTATATTCTTTGTTTTTAGTGGCGACATCTATTGTGGAATACCTAAACTTGTATACACACAAACCACGGTGATAGGAATAAGAATAACATCACAAACTATACTCTATTATAGTTGAACTAACCACAAGATGTCACTAATAGATTGAATTTATAATCATTTACGGAAAACCAATGTGGTAGAAAATGAACTCAATAAATATAATACATCATCATCACGCCTGTAATCCCCGAAGGGGTAGGCAGAGGTGCACTGTAGTGCACCCACACTTCGCCGATGTATTTTGGTCCCAATGTAATAGGGGGCGAGCCTATTGCCATTATACCGGCCACATTCCCCTCAATACGAGGGAGATTTGGGCCATAGTCCACCACGCTGGCCCAGTGCGGGCCCACCACGTTGAACTTCACACGCCTTTCTACAGACGTGCAGGTTTCCTCACGATGTTTTCCTTCACCGTTCAGCAAGTGGTAATCATTGTTGAAAATGACATTCGCACATGAAAATTATCTCAGAGGTGTGGGCCTGGGATTTGAACTTGCACCCCTTATGTTCAAGGCGGGCGTTCTTGCCCACGCGGCTACCACTGCTATTTTTTTTATTCAAAAAATATTACAGTTGACAATAAATAATCAATTGTTCTTTACCGTTCATACACTGCCCGATGCCCATAAGCATACTGTAATTTGAAACCATAATGATCATCACAGCATAGGTAGTAGACAAGTTATTTTTATGGTGAGCAGAAAACCTACACTGGTGAGGTAGGTATCTATGATGCAATATTTTGCAACCATGAAGTATTTTTTAGTAAAAATGTGCTGCGTATTGATTAATGTTTTCAGCGCGTTTTATGTAGGAACGATTCATCCGCCATCTTTATCACTGTCTTCATCCATTTTTATTTATATAGTGTATTTATTGAATTTGCCCTGGCTATTAATTACTTGACACTGGCTGAAATAACCGCTAAACGCATCATTTCATTCATTTGGTGAAAAAGAAGTAGAAACGTGTTTCCCTTCCTTAGCTCTCGTAAACTTAGTTCCACTACCATTCAACAAAGTAGGTACCTACCTATACCTAGTAAATCATACCAATTATTGAAAGTGGGATTCGCAAATGTAATCCGAAGTCAGCTGTAAGCATGCACCCTCGCCTCTAAGTCTATTACTCTACCGACTTGACCTTCGCCGTGATTTTGTAGTAACTATAATAGATGGGTGTAAGCTATGTTTGCAGAAACATTCGGCATCATTTAGTGAACTAATCTTTCAGTTTATCCCGAGTACACACCGAGAACAAGATGCTTATTTCATGCACAAACAGCGGCGCACAGAACCGGTCCTTTGACGCACCCGGTGACGCTCGAGAAGCTCTAACTACCACTCAATTGGCATGATGTCTCAACTTATAGTTTTACCTATCAGGAACCAGGAACAGGATCTACAGTAGGAAGCCTAAATATATTAACTCACAATATAATAAGACACAATAGGTGATTATTTATAGGATAAACACGCTTGGTCAGGCGCTGGTCTGGCTCCACAGGAACTCATTTAAGGGATTTTAGCTATTTGTCCCGTTTTCCTCCTCCTTCCTACCTTTAAATCTTGTACAATACGTAGTTTTTGTAGTGATTTAATTGTGTTTTGAGAATGTATAGCCTCATTAACTTTATATTTTATAATTGATAATGAAGAAAAACACAAAAATGTTAATCCTTATTTGAAAAGAGCAACCATGGAGTTTCTTGCCCATTTTTCTCCATAGGAAGTGCATTCCGAATGGGTGGTAGAGGTACTATTTTTATTATTTATTGACGATTCATAAGTGCCTGTATTGGTTTATATGAATAAAAAATATTCTGATTCTGATTCTCAGTGTCAGTCACTACATCTTCTAATCTTTCGTTTCATTGCGCAGTTCTAGGTCTGCATAAAGGCAATGTCTCAAAACTATTGTACCCTACATGCGATAGCTTTGAAAGTCAACGGGGTGCCTGTTACCATCCGCCACGGGTCGATGATGACATAAGCTCTGGAACATGAAATAGGAGCTTATGTATCAAGC